>QODF01000273.1:472232-622101 GCA_024372805.1 Oostethus manadensis
CCGTTAGTCGAACCTCGGTTAGAGGAGCTGCAATGTGGTTTTCGTCCCGGTCGCGGAACACTGGACCAGCTCTACACCCTTGCAAGGGTACTCGAGGGTATGTGGGAGTTTGCCCAACCAGTCTACATGTGCTTTGTGGACCTGGAAAAGGCATTCGACCGTGTCCCTCGTGGTGTCCTGTGGGGGGTGCTCCGGGAGTACGGGATTGATGGTCCGCTTCTACGTGCCATTCGGTCCTTGTACAATCGAAGCAGGAGCCTGGTTCGCATTGCCAGCAGTAAGTCGAGCTTGTTTCCGGTGAACGTTGGCCTCCGCCAAGGCTGCCCTTTGTCACCGATTCTGTTCATAATCTTCATGGACAGAATTTCTAGGCGCAGTCAAGGTGTTGAGGGAGTCCAGCTTGGTGACCTTAGGATCTCGTCTCTGCTATTTGCAGACGATGTGGTCCTTATGGCCTCATCAGGCTGTGACCTTCAGCGTTTACTGGAGCGGTTTGCAGCTGAGTGTGAAGCTTCTGGGATGAGACTCAGCACCTCCAAATCCGAGGCCATGGTTCTCAGTCGGAAACGGGTGGACTGTACCCTCCGGGTTGGGAGTGAGGTCTTGCCTCAGGTGGAGGAGTTCAAGTATCTCGGGTTCTTGTTCACGAGTGAGGGAAGGTTGGAGCGTGAGATCGACAGACGGATCGGTGCAGCATCTGCAGTAATGCGGTCGCTGTACCGGACCGTCGTGGTGAAGAGAGAGCTGAGCCGGAAGGCAAAGCTCTCTGTTTACCGATCGATCTACGTTCCCACCCTCACCTATGGTCATGAGTTATGGGTCATGACCGAAAGAATGAGATCGCGGATACAAGCGGCGGAAATGAGTTTCCTTCGTAGGGTGGCTGGACTCACCCTAAGAGATAGGGTGAGGAGCTCGGCCATCCGGGAGGAGCTCAGAGTAAAGCCGCTGCTCCTTCACATCGAAAGGAGCCAGTTGAGGTGGCTCGGGCATCTAGTCCGGATGCCTCTCGGGCGCCTCCCTGGTGAGGTGTTTCGGGCATGCCCAGTCGGGAGAAGGCCCCCGGGAAGACCTAGGACACGCTGGAGGGACTATGTCTCAGAGCTGGCCTGGGAACGCCTTGGTGTCCTCCCGATGGAGCTGGAAGAAGTCGCTGGGGACCGGGAAGTCTGGACTTCCCTACTGAAGCTGCTGCCCCCGCGACCCGGACCCGGATAAGCGGAGGAAAATAGATGGATGGATGGAGGTTATCTCTATCTCCGAATAAATTAAAGTGATGCATGCACAGTGAGATAAAAGAAGCACGGGAACTCATTGGTGTGGTCTGCGGTCTGAATCCAGTCAGATCTTTGCAGAGGGCTAAATAAAAATGACTGGTTAAGGAAATTAAAAAATATACAAATTCAAAATGAATTATGGCAACTACAGAGGAACAAAGCTGATGAGCCATACAATGAAGTTATGGGAAAGAGTAGCTGAAGCTAGACCAAGGGCAAACGTGAGCATTTGTGAGCAGCAATACAGTTTTATGCCAAAAAAGAGTACCACATATGCAGTATTTGCTTTGAGGATATTGATAGAAAAGTACAGGGAAGGTCAGAGGGAGCTGCATTGTGTTTTTGTAGATCTGGAGAAATCTTATGACAGGGTGCCCAGAGAGGAACTGTGGTATTGTATGAGGAAGTCTGGAGTGGCAGAGAAGTATGTTAGAGCGGTGCAGAACATGTACGAGGACTGTAAGACAGTAGTGAGGTGTGCTGCAGGCGTGACAGAGGAGTTCCGAGTGAAGGTGGTACTCCATCAGGGATCACCTCTGAGCCCCTTCTTGTTTGCTATGGTGATGGATAGGCTGACGGACGAGGTTAGACGGGAATCTCCATGGACTACGATGTTTGCAGATGACATTGTGATATGTAGTGAGAGCAGGGAACTGGTGGAGGAGAAACTTGAGCGGTGGAGGTTTGCCCTGGAAAGGAGAGGAATGAAGGTTAGCCGCAGCAAGACGCAGTACATGTGTGTAAATGAGAAGGACGGAAGTGGAAGAGTGAGGTTACAGGGAAAAGAGATAAAGAAGGTGGAGGATATTAAGTACTTAGGGCCACCAGTCCAGAGCAATGGAGAGTGTGGAAAAGAAGTGAAGAAGCGTGTGCAGGCAGGCTGGAATGGGTGGAGAAAAGTGTCGGGTGTGATGTGTGATAGAGAGTTTCAGCTAAAATGAAAGGAAAGGTGTACAAAACTGTGGTAAGACCAGCGATGTTGTTTGGTTTAGAGACAGTGCCGCTAAGGAAAAGACAGGAGGCAGAGCTGGAGGTAGCAGAGATGAAGATGCTGAGGTTCTCTTTGGGTGTGACCAGGATGGACAGGATCAGGAATGAGCACATCAGTGGGACAACACATGTTAGATGTTTTGGAGATAAAGTCAGAGAAGCCAGACTGAGATGGTCCGGACATGTCCAGAGGAGAGAGAGTGAATATGTTGGTAGAAGGATGCTGAGTTTTGAACTGCCAGGCATGTCTAGAGGAGGACCAAAGACCAAGGAGGTTTATCAAAGTAGTGAAAGAGGACATGAAGGTATTTGGCGCAAGAGCAGAGAATGCAGAAGACAGGGTTAGATGGAGGCAATTGATTCACTTTGGCGACCCCTGAAGGCCAAAAGGAAAAGAAAAAGACACTTGTGTTACCCAATATAGCAGACACAGAAAAATTTGCCGACACACCTTCCAACATGGAAGTAGTGCCTGGGGACTCGGGTTCGGGTTCGCCTATCTCTGGGGCTGAGGTCACCGAGGTGGTTAAAAAGCTCCTTGGTGGCAAGGCCCCGGGGGTGGATGAGATCCGCCCAGAGTTTCTAAAAGCCCTGGATGCTGTGGGCATGTCTTGGTTGACACGACTCTGCAGCATTGCGTGTACGTCGGGGTCGGTGTCCCTGGACTGGCAGACAGGGGTGGTGGTCCCACTTTTCAAGTAAGGGGACCGTAGGGTGTGTTTTAACTATCGTGGGATCACACTCCTCAGCATTCCTGGCAAGGTCTATTTAGGGGTTCTGGAGAGGAGGATCCGCCGGATAGTCGAATCTCGGATTCAGGAGGAGCAGAGTGGTTTTCGTCCTGGTCGTGGAACTGTGGACCAACTCTATACTCTCGGCAGGGTCCTTGAGGGTGCATGGGAGTTTTCCCAACCAGTCTACATGTGTTTTGTGGACTTGGAGAAGGCATTCGACCGTGTTCCTCGGGGAATACTGTGGGGAGTGCTCCGGGAATATGGGGTATCGGACCACCTAATCCAGGCGGTTCGTTCCCTGTATGACCGGTGTCAGAGTTTGGTTCGCATTGCCGGCAATAAGTCGGACCCGTTTCCAGTGAGGGTTGGACTCCGCCAGGGCTGCCCTTTGTCACCGATTCTGTTCACTACTTTCATGGACAGAATTTCTAGGCGCAGCCAGGGCGTTGAGGGGTTTCAGTTTGGTGGCCGCAGGATTCGATCTCTGCTTTTTGCAGATGATGTGGTCCTGTTGGCTTCATCGAGCAGTGACCTTCAACTCTCACTGGATCGGTTCGCAGCTGAGTGTGAAGCGGCTGGAATGAGAATCAGCACCTCCAAGTCCGAGTCCATGGTTCTCGCCCGGGAAAGGGTGGAGTGCCATCTCCGGGTCGGGGATGAGGTCCTGCCTCAAGTGGAGGAGTTTAAGTACCTCGGGGTCTTGTGCACGAGTGATGGAAGGATGGAATGCGAGATGGACAGACGAATTGGTGCAGCGTCTGCAGTGATGCGGACTCTGCACCGATCTGTCGTGGTGAAAAGAGAGCTGAGCCAAAAGGCAAAGCTCTCGATTTACCGGTCGATTTACGTTCCTACCCTCACCTATGGTCATGAGCTTTGGGTAGTGACTGAAAGGACAAGATTGCGGGTACAAGCGGCCGAAATGAGTTTTCTCCGCAGGGTGGCTGGGCTCTCCCTTAGAGATAGTGTGAGAAGCACTGTCATCCGGGAGAGACACGGAGTAGAACCGCTGCTCCTCCGCATTAAGAGAAGCCAGATGAGGTGGCTCGGGCATCTGGTTAGGATGCCTCCCGAACGCCTGAATGCGGAGGTGCCCATGGCACGTCCAACCGGTAGGAGGCTCCGGGGAAGACCCAGGACACGTTGGAGAAACTATGTCTCTCAGCTGGTCTGGGAACGCCTCGGCATCTGCTGGGAAGAGTTAGACGAAGTGGCCGGGGAGAGGGACCTCTGGGCTTCCCTGCTTGGGTTGCTGCCCCTGCGACCCGACCTCGGATAAGCGGAAGAAAATGGATGGATGGATGGAAAAATTTTCCATAATATAGACTCACATGTTAGCTTTGTGAGAATTCCTTGTTTGTATCACTCCATCCATGCATCCATTTTCTATACCGCTTATCCTCATTAGGGACGCGATGTCATGTATTATTCATTACAATGTATCTATCACTGATATCTAGTGGCCAGTGTAGAATACTACTATGATCACAATGTTTTAAAATGTGTTTTCTAAATTCCTATTACATAAATTCCCATTACATTCCTAATACATATTGATATTTTTCTTAATTTTTTCCTCTTCATGATTGAAAATGCTTAATTTAAAAAAACACGTAAAATTTGCTCACATATGCATAGTTGAACACTAATTATAGGCCATATGAGGCGTCCTAGTCCACTACTATTTGTATACGGCGTGGTCCGGTGTTGCCATAATGCTTACAATCAGTTGTTGTCATTCACCACAAACAAGGCAGGCGCCAGCGGTCAGGACTGTGTCATAAAGTGGTGCATGTGCTCGTCCGCCAGCTGTGTCCATGCCGACCCACATGGCCTCGTCTCGTACCGGCCTGTCCCTCCGTCAGCCTGTGCTGGGCGGCTTGCATGTGGCAGCCATCTTCAGCTGAGCCTCACAAAGTGTCTGCTGCCATGTCAGTCAAGGCTTGTTTACACACTGCCAACATCTTTCGTTCTCTCTCTCCGGCTCGCTTGACTGCCTCGCCACCGCGTCGGGCATGGGGAGCGTGTGATGCGCATCGCGGGTAATCAAATAAGTTGGGTACCATCCTCCTGCTTTCTCTCTAAAACAACATGTGCGCTGAAGTGAAAGCCAGAGTGCAAGTGTCACGTTAGCGGTCGACTGGCGAGCTAGCGAGCGCCTGCCGCCAAACAAAGGCTAAAAAGATGACAGAGTGACGGCTCTCTCAGGCGAAATTGTGCTCTCCCGTCTCTGTTGAAACCCTTTAACTAATTAAAATGACACACCAGGGTGCGTATTTTCACTATGCATGACAGAATGTTCCATTGTGGGTGCAAAGAAAGGAAAATGCAGATTATTCACTCATCAGAGCATGGCTTCATTTGTTTCACGCGTGAGTTTATCTATCCTGAAAACAACACCTTTCTCTACCACTAAGTGGATGGTGTTAGCACTTTACCATACGACACTCAGCCATGTGGCAATAATGAGAAGGATATACAGCAGAACCTGTAAGATGCTGCTTCACCTCCAGTTTGATCCCAATTGGATCAGTGTTTCTAACAGGAAACAGAAATAATCGACATAACTTTTCAGATTGTATAAAAGAGCCATCAAAGCTATGTTTACACTGCAGTGTATGATGACCAATTTGATTTATTTGTTAAAATACGATTTTATATGTGGTCCATCACAATCCAGCCATTCATCTTCTTCCATGATCTCAGGCCAGTTGAGAGACATAGTCTCTCCAACGTGTCCTAGGTCTTTCCTGAGGCCTCCTACTGGTTGGCCTGGACCTGAACACCTCCCCAGATAGGCGTCATGGAGGCATTCTGTCCAGATGCCCAAGCCACCTCATTTGGCTCTCAAGGTGAAGGATCAGCGGTTCTACTCTGAGTTTCTTCGGGATGACAGTACTTCTCAGATTTATCTCTAAGGCAGAGTCCAGCTGATTTTGTCTGCTTGTAGCCACTATCTTATATTTTCGATCTCTATCCAATAAACCAAATAAAAATAAAACCAAACAAACAAACAAAAACAATAAACCTCCATTGATTAGCACAGCTCTTGAAGCATCAAGAAGTGAGGTTTACTTAACATTTGCGAGCTGATATCTGTTACGTGGCACAATATCAACAGATCTAAAAAATGGATTATAATTTATGAGGGCAAGGTTTGACTTAAGTTTTTGTTCGCCTCCTGGACCACGGCGGTCTTTACCTGAATGACAGAGACAACAGTGAGAATGTTTGTGATTGGCTGTCGGTGTCATTGCCAACATCGCAACCAAGCATTTTCGCACAATGGCGGCTTTTTCAAACGGACTCTTCTCAGGTTGTGAGATCTGGCAGAAACATCGGCGCTTGCCAACAGTGATGCTCATCCAAAGTCATTTGTGGCAAAGTCCATTAGCATCATCAGTGGTGCTGATGAATTCCCCGTGATGGCGGTGGAGGTAGCGACCCAGTGCAGCAGCAGCCTCCGATCATAATGACATTCTGCTCTCGTTGGCAGCCTCCCGCCACCACATGGCTCGCTCCCAGCACCCAGCCCGTCACACGCAGCACACACAGAACTGGCTGGACCTTGGCCCCATGTCGAGGGGGACTGTGGAGGTGGTGTTTAAAAGGCGGGGTTTCTTTTGAGGAGACATTACCTTTATTGTGAACATTTGTGATGATATGGAATTAATGCATGCATGACAGTGGCAGAATCACTTCAAACCATATTTTTCTCATCCGGTTTGATTCAATTGCCAATTGGCAAACCGTTCAACACTAGCGATTCTGCTGTCCTAGCTGATGAATACTGCCTCCACTCCAATAGGGGGGACTATTTCCCCTGTTAGCCTCTTGTATTGCCACTTTTCCCAGTTGAGCTTGACATCTGTGTCATTATCCAGGTGTGTTAGCCTGATGATTGATTCAGTTTGATTCAATGAACCTCTACACTACCAATGTCCTCCCTGGACCAATCACTGTATCGTAAAACCCGTTGCAAGTCGCACCAATCCCTTCCTCCTGAAGGTGTGTCGGTGTTGGTGGGCTCTCTTCCTTGCTCTTCACAGATCACTAGTCGTCTTCCAGCTCAATCTCTGTCCTGATGATGTAATTATTTCCCAGCAGCACCTGGGGTCCGCCACCGGGAGGCATCGCTCACAACTGAGCGTGCAGATGTCCCTAATTGCTTTCCATTACCAAGAATAACAGCTGTTTATATCTATCAGCAAATAACTCACAAGAGTTGCAGAGTGTTAGGATAGTGGATCCCACCTGGTCAGCATCAGACGAGCCCGCCAACCCCCACCCTCTCTACCACGAACGCCTCTTAGCTTCATTTCAAGAGAGTAAAAATGTCCCATTTTAAGCAAAAGTTTCTATTTTTTCCCATAAAGAAAAAAAAAAAAATTGGGGGCAATTTTTACATAAAAAAACTAATCTTGTACTTTGCTTGCCTTTGTTTCTAGCAGCTTGCCACAAAAAATTAATTCCCGCGATATATGATTCAAGAGCATAGAACACCTGTTTATGACTTTCTTGTCACGGAATGCTCGGCTGGCTCGGCGCGGCATGACGTAAACAGAAGAAGCGAGCTGGACGTCAGGCAGGTAAGTTCGGCAGGAATCTTTAATAATAGCAAACTCACACGAAAAGAAAAAACCATACACCAACGACGACAAATGACCACTGACAATAACAATGAACCGACAAACTAAAGGTGCACACACCTGAACTTAAATAGCAAGCAAGTAACAAGAGGCAGGTGTGTGTAATTAAACTAACGGAGAACACTTAGAGAGAAAACATGAAACTGAAACTACTGTCACAACACCGATCGTGACAGTACCCCCTTCTCAAGGATGGATCCCAGACGTCCAAGGCGATGGAAAAAACAAACAGAGTCCAAGAGTCCCAAGAAGATGGAAAGGGTGGCGGGAGGTCAGGTGGTGGGTTGCTGGCAGAACCCCTCCGGGGGTCGGCCGGGACGGAGGCGATGGCGAGGCCGGCGAGACCCCTCCGGGGGTCGGCCAGGACGGAGGCGATGGCGAGGCCGGCGAGACCCCACCGGGGGTCGGCCGGGACGGAGAAGCCTAGGCAGGACCGGAATCTTGGGCGCCGTGGGAGGCGTCACTGGAAGGCCCTGCGCCCTGGGAGGCGCCACTGGAAGGCCCTGCGCCCAGGGAGGCGCCACTGGAAGGCCCTGCGCCCTGGGAGGCGCCACTGGAAGGCCCTGCGCCCTGGGAGGCGCCACTGGAAGGCCCCGCGCCCTGGGAGGCGCGACAGGAGGGCCCCGCGCCCTGGGAGGTGCGACAGGAGGGCCCCGCGCCATGGGAGGCGTGACAGGAGGGCCCCGCGCCCTGGGAGGCGCGACTGGAGGGCCCCGCGCTCTGGGAGGCGCGACTGGAAGGCCCTGCGCCCTGGGAGGCGCGACTGGAGGGCCCTGCGCCCTGGGAGGCGCAACTGGAGGCGCTGGGGCCGTCGCCCTACGAGGCGCCAAGAGAGGCGCTGAAGCTGTCGCCCTGGGAGGCGCCACGGGAGGCGCTGAAGCCGACGCCCTGGGAGGCGCCACGGGAGGTGCTGAAGCCGATGCCCTGGGAGGCGCCGCGGGAGGCGCTGAAGCCCACGCCCTGGGAGGCGCCGCGGGAGGCGCTGGAGCCGTCGCCCTGGGAGGCGCCACGGGAGGCGCTGAAGCCAACGCCCTGGGAGGCGCCACGGGAGGGCCCTGCGCCCTGGGAGGTGCGACAGGAGGGCCCTGCGCCTTGGGAGGCGCGACAGGAGGGCCCTGCGCCCTGGGAGGCGTGACAGGAGGGCCCCGCGCCCTGGGAGGCGTGACAGGAGGGCCCTGCGCCCTGGGAGGCGCGACAGGAAGGCCCTGCGCCCTGGGAGGCGCGACTGGAAGTCCCTGCGCCCTGGGAGGAGAGACTGGAAGGCCCTGCGCCCTGGGAGGCGCGACAGGAGAGCCCTGCGCCCTGGGAGGCGCGACAGGAGGTCCCCGCGCCCTGGGAGGCGCGACAGGAGGGCCCCGCGCCTTGGGACGCGCGACAGGAGGGCCCCGCGCCCTGGGAGACGCCACGGGAGTGGCGAACGGTGGCGTCCTGCTGCGCGGCGCGGCTCTCGGGAGAAGCCGCGCGTCCTCCACCGTCAGACCGGCCGTACTAGCCCCCCCTCCGGAAGGCGGATCCCAGACGCCGTTCTCGACCGTCACAGGAACCAGGGAAAGGTGGAGGGAGGCTTGGAGGAGGGCTCGCGACTCACCCCGTCGACGTCTCCGGGTCGGTACCGCCGGGTCTCTCCGACGCCGACGTGTTGGCGTGGGAGGTCCACACCACACTGACGCCATTGGGACCAGCTTGCCGCCTGGCCCCCACATCAAGCCCTCCAGCTCCTCCGGCGAGTACTGAGCCGTCTCCTCCTCCATCGCCCTAAAAAACAGGCGGGCCCAGTCGCTGTCCGGGGAGCAATACTGTGGTCGGTTCATTCTGTCACGGAATGCTCGGCTGGCTCGGCGCGGCATGGCGTAAACCCCGGGGAAGAAGCGAGCTGGACGTCAGGCAGGTAAGTTTTCGGCAGGAATCTTTAATAATAGCAAACTCACACAGAGAAAAAACCATACACCAACGACGACAAATGACCACTGACAATAACAATGAACCGACAAACTAAAGGTGCACACACCTGAACTTAAATAGCAAGCAAGTAACGAAAGGCAGGTGTGTGTAATTAAACTAACGGAGACAACTTAGAGAGAAAACATGAAACTGAAACTACTGTCACAACACCGATCGTGACATTTCTAAATAAGGTTTCCAACATTATTAGTGCCCTGTAGACATGAAATAACACCCCTATTATTTATCTACCTTTACACTCCTATTATTAATTGTTTACACCACATTGCAACTCTTATGCTGCAATGACTCAAGACTGCTGCTAGCTAGAAAGCTAACCATTTGTTTTTTAACCATTAATCAAATTTATTTCTTAACGCTTAAGAAGCCAAAAACGCACCACTTCCTCACAGAATGGGAGGAAAATTTTGTAAGTTTTGTGTCATTACTCCCGCCTAGTGACCAGAATACTACATACAAATTAGATTTAGGGATGTTGATATTAGCATAAAAATTTAATATCAGTAGATATTGGTACCTGTTTGTCCCTTTTGTTTTTTTTCCGTATTCCTTAATTGAAATCGATTTTTAAAAATGCTGTCAATAGGTCTATGCGTTCCTGTATTTTGTGGCGCGCAAATGATGCCCTCATCAAACTGTGTCTGAAGCGTGTAAACAAGCGTGTTTGGCTAGTAAAAAGCTGGCTTGCTCTGTACCTAACATTATACTGTATGTAGTTTCTCCTTCGCATATTAAACTTGCAATTTGCAATGACTGCAAACTGTTGTTTATGCGAGGCGGAACCAAGGTAAGTGTAAGGTGTGTGTAATATGTATAGCCTACCAGAAAAGTAATTGATCGTCCTCCCAAACCACTGCAGTTGTCTTCTTCAGCATCTCAATTGAACATCCTCATAATTCCTTCATTACACATTTTTTCAGTCTCTCTCTCAATCTCTTTTGTTGTCACTCTTTGTGTCAGTACTGCCACTTGGCTTGAGCTAAAGCTCTTCACCACTCAGTGTTCCAGCCTTTCGAAAGCCGTTGGTGACGCTGGAAATTAAGGTAATTTGAATGTTTCATGCTTGTTGAAAAGCTCAGATGCTGAAAAGCAAAAAGTCTGATGATTTGTAAGTGGGTGAGCATATGTGCAGGTAACCAAATATGGTAACATGCTAACAGGAACAAACACTGCACAGCTGCACAGTGGATGAGTGGTTAGCATGGTGTCCCCACATTCAGGCGAGCTGTTTTTGGGTGTCCGTTGTAACATCTCTGTGTGGTGTCCAAAAATATGCATCTCGGGTTAATTGAAGACTCTAAAAATTGTGCGTAGGTGTGAACCTTCTTTTCTCTATCGGAAAACCTTTGTTAAAGGAAAGTACATGTCACGATTAAAATATCGCTCCCTCAATATACCACGATGGCTCTTTTGTGGTTGACTATGGCTTATTATTAGTTCCAAAATATTGAAAGACAAGTTGTATGTAGTATGTAATTGTGATGACATTATCATCAAAAACCGAATTCTAGGAAAAGTAGGGCGTTCAAAACCGAGGTTTTGCTGTATTTTCACCCACAAAGTGGTGAAGAACGTTTTTTATAGGATCTACAGAAATCCTATTTTTAAAAAACTCTGTTTTGTAGGCCAGTTTTGCATTGGTAGCATGAGTTGACACCATTTCCCCAAAATGAGATGATGGACTGTCCACAGCTTTGTCAAAGAATCCTCAAAGGATGCTTTGATGAAAAAATGTTTATTCAGTGAAAAGATGGAGTTAGACAGCGCTGGCAGCCTTCGCCTGACAGGTGCGAGCTGACAAACCTGTCAAACGTTGCTCGGCGGCGAGCATCTGCAGCCAACGTCCGTTCTCCGTGTGCGCCACTATATTCACGGAAATGGAAGGGCGACGACGACAACCAGGCTGCTCTTGCCAAAAAGTCTGAACTGTAATGAAATGCTGTGAAAGTGTTCCGTCTCCAAATGCCTGAAGCTTGCAGGCGTTGCGAGGACAAGGACGCGCTGGCCAGCACATACTCCCACAGAGCAAGACCGCAGACATTTGTTGTGGTGATAATTAATTCTGTCTTCCAAACAGGACGCAGAAAAAAATCTGCGTCTCTTTCGGAAATGTTCCGAAGAACGTCTTGACACAGGAGCAGCGTGTTTCCATATAGCTCTAATTAGACCATCTTATACCATTCATTATTTTTCATTATTTAAGGCAGGGGTCTGGAACCTGTGGCCCACAGGCCATTTGGGGTCATTGAAATTTTGTGGCCCCCACCTTTGTAAGTTTAATGTTAGTGCAGCACTAGAGATTTATCTTGTTGCGCTCACGAGGCAGTGAAGAAGAGGTACCTATTTATTTATGACCAAGGCAAGAATAAAGTTCAAACTTATAGCGGACTTGCGGGATGTCAATACTCAACATGACAATCTCACTCAGGGTGTCTTCAACAGAATGTGCCAAAACATCACACGACTATAAAACAGCAGATGACAACAGACAAGATACTTGTCACGATCTGCATGTTTATGGCGTGACAGTGTATTTTAGTTTTGATTATTATGCCTGGGTTTTTGCTATTTTCTTATTTCGTATGTGTTTTCCTGCCTTCCCTGATCTGTCGCTTCTGGTAATTACGCGAACCTGTTTCTTGTTTGTTCCTTACTGTTTAGGTTCAGGTGTGCGCACCCTTCGTCATCGGATCATTTACGTTCATCACTTGTTGTAGGCTGTTTGGTGTTTCCCGTTTTTGTTCAATGTATAAGTTATCTCTCTCTCCGAATAAATCAAAGTGATGCGTGCACACGGTGAAATAAAAGAAGCGCGGGGAACTCATTGGTGTGGTCTGCGGTCTGAGTCCAGTCGGATCTTTGTAGAGGTGGGCTGTAGTCGGGCTGAGCGGGCCGCGCGTTGCGGTCCCCATCTGCTCCCATGTTAAATGGAAAAAAGAAAAGGCACTTGGATAGCATGGTAGTAAATGGGGGTTGCGGTGCACAGCGCTTTCCTTCTGGTTACGGCGTGGATCTGGTCTGGTTCAAAGTGTAGATCGCATTGATGGATTCTTTGCTGCTTTTTTTTTTCAATCTCACGGCGTAACCTACGCCGGGGGGTGTGGGAGTGGAATTGATTGGAATTGATTGGCATTTATAAGACTGCACCGTTCTCCGTGCATTGGCTAAACATGACATGCCAGGTGAATTACAATAGTGTGTATTCCACAGACCCAAACATGTCTTTTTCTAAACAAATGTGGCTCAGCTATTTGAAAGGAAGCGCTGCTTGGTCCCTAGGAGTAAAGAGTAGGCAAGAGAAGCCATTTTCAGAAAACTGAGGTTAAAGAACTGTACAATTTAACTGAAAAATTAAATTTATTACAGATTTAAATGCTTATTAGTTCTTAATTTGTTTATGTATTTGTTGATTGATTGATTGTTTTATTAATAATTTTGCAGATTAAACAGTTAACAGTACAGTATGTTCCATACAAATTGACTACCAAAGAAGGGATGTACCCGAGGAAAGTTATACAACTTGTTTACACCCGGGTCCTGCTTCATTTTATTTTTTGTTTGTTTATTGATTGATTGAGAGTTAGCAGTTTTGCACACAACTTGTTTACATCAGTGTCGTTTATTCATTCATTTTCTATACCGCTTAGCCTCTTTAGGGTCGCGGGTATGCTGGAGCCTATCCCAGCTGACTTTGGGCGGAAGGCGGGGTACACCCTGGACTGGTCGCCAGCCAATCGCAGGGCAGACAAACAAACAAGCCTTCACACTCACATTCATACCTATGGCTTATTGGCCGAGTCTCCAATTAATCTAACATGCATGTTATTTGGAATGTGGGAGGAAACCGGAGTACCCGGCGAAAACCCATACACGCACGGGGAGAACATGCAAACTCCACACAGAGATGATCGTAGATTTTAACCCAGAACCTCCTGACTGGGAGGCCAACGTGCTACCCAGTCAGTCACCGTGCGGCCATCCTTGTCCTTGTCTATCTTATTTTGTGTTAAAAAATAAAAAAAGACATTTGAGAAGACCGGATTTAAAAAAATGTATATATTAAATTGTACGCTAGTGCATGTCTGTTGAGGATGCGGCCCAGCCTCAGTCAGACTGCGCCTTATGGGGCCCTAAGATAAATTAAGTTTGAGACCCCTGATTTAAGACACCTTTTACTTTTTACTGTGTTTGAATTTCAAATGGGTTAGAGTTAAGGGTTGCCAAATGTTTAGATGATAATGTTATGGAATTAAAGATGATAATGTTATGGAATTAAACCATTGCACATGTGAAAGTTTTACAACTGCGTTTAGGTCAGGAGTGTGCAAACTGTCTATGGTATGGTAATAGACTATGGCCTATTAGTTGAAACATACTGAAATACAAGTTTTATGTTGTATTACACCAGACATTGAGACATTACCCTACATTACATTACCGTAACATTGCAGGAAGCCCTAAAGTCAGCCATGGCATGTCCGACGTGATAGAGTGAAAAAAAGTCCTCTTCCCATTTTGTGTGGAAGTGTTAAGTTTTTGTCTTCTTCAGTTTAGAAGTTTTTACTTTAGTTTCATAAAATGTCTTCTGTTTAATTTATATAAAAATAAAACATTTAAAAAATATATTTTGGACAACCCTGACTTAAATCTTTTTTCACATTATCATATATGAGGAAAAGTATCCTTAAGACGTGTTGGTGCACCATCGCCACCTACTGGCCTGGCATACATATTGTAGTCCTGCCACAGCGTGTCGCCATCGAACTAACTACATTGTGAACAGACCCGCTGACCTTCAAACCATCCAAGCAACACTGTTGAGACCCCCGACTGCTCGGTAACTCAGAATGCATGACCGTGACTCACCGCATACATCAAGGCAAGCCGCCCAACTCACCCGCTGTGTGTGCTCATCATCTGTAAATACCAACGCTCGCCACACCAGCGTCCTGGAAGACTTGGCCAAGTTCTGATGTGGCAGGTGGGACTTTAAGAAGGCCCCCGCAAATATGAAGGTCACTCTGCAGCAAATCCACACTGACTCCAACAATACCACTCTGCGACCAGCATTACCAGGAGTTACGTGAAGTTACGTTAAAATACTTTAGGAATGATCAAATTGTTTGCTGCTTAAATGTTATACGAAACAAAATTAGCAATTTACTAATTCGACATTTAACGTCATGTTCAGTAGTGCCTGGGTTTTTACTATTCATTTCTTCCAAAATGTATGATGAAAACTGAAGCGATGTTTCCTGTTGGAAATAATGTTAATCAAATTAATCTGCTTCAGACACCCCCCAAAATATATAGTTTACACGTGGAAAACAATGCAAATTTTTTTTTTAAATAACACATTTTTGATTCGACTCTGTGGAATGACACTGTACAATGCAAACTGTACAAAAACAGTCAGTTTACGATAACTGAGGCAAAATCTGGGCAGAAAACTTTAACAAAAACTGAGGTTAGACTGTACTTCAAAAATCTGTAATCAGCTCATCATTAGGATTCTTTCATTAAACATGGAAAAGAAAACATCCCCAAACTATAACCTTGTTAGTTGCTTCTTCAATTAGTGATAATAAAAGGTTTTTAAATTTTCTTTTATTAATGACAAATTCTAGAAAGCCCTGACACATTTATTTTTGAGCTGGTTAAAATATGGTTAAAACAAAAATTACAGGAATGTTGAAGAAGATTAGTTGGTTACGGTGGTTAGTTGATGACAACAAGGTTCCTGCTTTTTTGGAATTACAACAAAAATACCCCAAACTTTTAGGTCAGTCAATATGATGGTTTGTTAGTTACTTCTTTTAGAGGTGGGCGATGCATTTGGTACAGTATTTGGCCCTCCAGTCGGCCGCCAGCTGTTTTTTTATTCCCAGACACGGTAAGATCCAGTATGAAAAACAAGTATAAAAATCATTTGAATCATGGTCCTCCGTATTGAGCAAAACCCTTGATAGCGTTGCGACATGCAGGCCTTTAGAGACATCACATTAAATAAGATAACCGAAGCTGTTGTGAGATTGCCGTAAATATGATATTTTACCAATATACTGTATATCTTTAGTTACACAGTGACCAATACGCCTGAGTTAAATAATTTGAGGTCAATGACCAATTTCTACTGGTAAACATGGAACCCAGCCAAATTTTACCAGCATAAATAGAACAAACGGTGATTAAAGGTTCAGACCACTCCAAACATCTATACTACAACATCATCTGGAGAAGTGAAGTATTTACCAGAGATTTCTCCTCAGTCAGCCCTTATGGGGGTAACTTATCATGCAGAACAGTTAGAAACAATTAGAACTGTGTGCCCGCAAGTGGGCTTTGAGGCAAATAAGCTGTCAAAATAATCTAACATACACATAGAGTACTGGAAGCACTGCAGTCAAGAAACACGCTCCTAAATGAAAAACACTTTGAAATGTAGGTCAGTGCTTCCAGTAGTGGTTAGGCTATCAGAGAAGGCTTTGCAGGCCTGGACTGCACACCACTGAGTTGCTTCTCCATGGAACAAAAAATTGCCCAAAAGTTGCTTAATTAATGAGGTGGTTTAAAGTGTTTTTTGCCGTGACAAATCCCCAAAACGTTGGAGACACATTAGTTGGCTAATAGGGGGCGGTTTTTGCAATAAGACAAAAATACTAAAAACGGTTAGGGAGTTGGTTACAGTAGTTAGAACAACACCCATCCGCCCAACTTTTACATTCACACCATTCATCCACAGCTGACTCAATATGTGAGTGTATAGATTTTATTTGTGATGGTCAGATATTTAGTCTCAAGTGGGAGAAAAAAAAACAAAGTTTGGTGTAAATTGAGTGCACTCAGCAGGACAACAGAAGAAGAAACATCTTCTTTTCCAAGGTCCTCTGAGGCAGACAACAGCTCCCAACAAAACATTATGTTTGCGCCTTCGCATTGTGGTGCTCCGTTGTGCCCTCGGGCAACCAGCAGAGAATATCCGTCAAAACGCATGAACCTAAGGCCCCCATGGTGGCTGCTCGTGCAGCGGGATACGCTGATGCCGCCTGGCGTACCTGTCACCCAAAGCTGCGAGCGCACTTCAAAAACGAGGTGGCTGGTGTCACATTAGGCTGCCTGCCGAGGGAGGAGGGCGCGGTGCACGGGGGCTGGGTGACGAACGCAAACGCAGCGGTGGAGCATCACATGGTCGGTCCGTCAGCACTTTCTTGTCCTCCCTTGCTAGGCTGCTTTGAATTGGATCTGTCGAGAACCTTTTCATAAATCTGTATTGACTAAAATTTCATGTATCTTGATATAGTCTAGTCTTTCCCGTATATACAGACCGATTTGTTCAAATAACAGCTTGCACTCTTTCTACAAGATTTTGGAGTCGTATGTTTAGTCCATCCTCACCTCACCCTACCCTACCCTCACCCCATTTCCACCTATGGTCATGAGCTTTGGAGCTCTAGTGACCCAAAGGACAAAAAATTGTTGGCACAAGCAGCCAAAAAGAGTTTCCTTCATAGGGTGGCGGGGCTCTCCATTTTGAAAAGAAGCCAGATGAGGTGGCTCGAACATCTGGTCAGAATGCCGCCCGGATACTCCCTTGGGAGTGGTTTAGGGCACGTTCGACTGGTAGGAGGCCTCGGGTAAAACCTCAGGACACGTTGGAGAGACCATCTCTCTCAACTGACCTAGGACGGCCATAGGATCCACCAAGTGGAGCTGCACGAAGTAGCCTGGGGGGAGAGGAACATCTGGGCGCGACCTGACCTCGGAGAAGCCTAAGAAGATTGGTGGATGTTTTGTCCACCCCCACTATCAATATCAATATCAACACTGCCAAGGTGTATTCTGGGTCCTGGAGTCGAGAGATTGAACTGTATTGTAGCGTTGTGACCTCTATTGAGGACAAGAGAAAAAGTATTGAAGGATGATAAAAATCCGATGTGCTCATTTCATCTGGTCTTCATGCTACACGATCACGTGTGTGTTTGACCGTTTGGCCCCCCGAGATGAAAAACAATATTAATAATTGGTGTACGAGGAGGCCCAAAATCAAAATCAATCCAAAGTCCTTTTCAGGCTTCCAGATGGTCACTTTTTAATAATGAAATCTGCTTTTGTGTTATTTAAAAAATTACAATAACCTTTCTGCTAATCCGCCCGATTTACGACCTCGTACACCTGGGTATCTGATCTGAGCGTACGCACCAAATCCCCCCTGCCCCCGCCCAGGTTCCTGATAACATATTCGGATTATACGCGGGGTATGCTCCTTTATTCAATATTACAGATAAGCATATCTCTTTCATTCCACGCGGGATTAGAGCGCTCATGCAAACATCTGTAGGACAATTCATCAAGGACCATCCTTGATGTCACGTCATCAATAATGCAAGTGCGGCTAATTGGTGTAAGTCGTCTGCATGTGTTCTGTACGTTGAAGGTGCGGCATTGGCTTTGCGGATGTGCATTTCCCGTCGCGGCTTTATCTTTTGGCTCATCATGTTTTCAGGGATTATCGGCATAGCTAACCTATATCTGAGGTAGCTGAGTTCAGAGGTTACATGAGCGCGTACCTGCTAATCACGTGATGCAGTTTGCTAGATCCTCCTGGTCTTGATGGGAGACCATGAGGTCTGACTTGTGGGTCACGACATGACTAAATCCCTCCTCGCCCCCTCCTCACTGCTATGTGTACTTCTGCCTTGCGTGCTAGTCTAAAAAACCACGCCATAATGTCGCAAGGCCTGGCCAGATGGTCGTCACCCTTCAGTGATCGCGCGCTCCGGCACCTGGGACGCTAGGGACGTTAAGTTCCTGTTTTATTTAATGTACTTTATTTTTGCACATTATTTTATTGATTCTTGTATGAAATACGCATGGGGGTTAATTAAATACACATATAGGCCAGAAGAGAGGCAGAATTTGTGTAAGAAATAGGGTGAAATATAATATTTACAATAATAATGTAGCCGTACCTTCTCAGCGAGTCAGACAGTAAATAATCCTCTTTGCACAGATCCTTTGTGATGAGAAGGAGCTTTTTCCTCCTCCAGCGTCATGTGAAAGTATGCTTCTGCTGCTCCATTGCGGTGTGGCAAATCTGCTGGTTGTATTTTCCACTCCCAGATAGTGCCATTCTTTGCAGAGATCTCTTCCAATCCAGACATGTCTTTTTTTTTTTTTTTTTTCAGACATGTCTTGACTGTTTAAGAACTGGTACAGCTCTTTCAGCACCAGTTTGGCGCAATTTATTAGATGTTTGACAGCTGAGCCAGCCGGTGGTCTTCGAGGTCTTTGCTGATTTGTCTTGGCTGGGTTTTGTTTTGCTCGGGCTCTGGTCAGCACCGACGCAAACGACTTCTTCTGAATCTGGCCACTATTTTCTCGGGCAGCTGCAGATATCTCTTTTGCTGACTTGATGGGCTATTTGTCCTCCTGAAGACACAAGAATGATGGCCCTCGCTGCCGTTCTGAACCTTCATCCTACTGTCCTGGTCCAGCCCCACGGGTGATGATGTCGACAATATTTAGAGAGCTGGGGATCCACCCCCAATCCTCCGGATTTGTGTAATTTTGGATTTGTCCAATTCTATTTGCAAAGAAGGTCTGGATCCCATAACTTTCTAGACGAATAACGCCCAGGATGGGCTGGGTGTCAAGGAAATGGTACCACCTCTTTACTTTGATCTGAGAGTACTGCTCAAAGTATTTCTTCAGCCAACTTGCAAATACTGTACAGCACCACAGAGTCCGGCTTTGACTGGGTCTCCCTTGTGGTCAAAAGGAGTGATCTTAGCTTATGCTTCAACCATTCTTACTGTGGTAATTGTTCCGAATGTCCATCGCAAGTACAGAACTGCTCCATAGGAGCTTTTGCTGCCGTCTGAGAAAGTAACAGTAACAGGTTCCTTATTAGCATTCAGCGGAGTCAAGGATCTGGTGAACATCACTTTGCTGAGCTAAATAAACTGTTCAAATAGCTCAATAGCATCCTCCCGGAATCCACTTGACAGGGCCATGGCCCATGTGTCTTTTACAGCGATGCCTTTTGGTTTAGCCTCCTGGAATGCTTCTCTTACTAGTATGGCCCCCTTCTGCTTTGTGGGTGCTGTGAGGCCAATTGGATCATATCATCCAGCAACTTGACTTAGTAACTCCCTTGTCTTGTCAATGGATCTGGTGTCTCAGGTCTCACTTGCTCCAGCGACAAGACTCGGCCTAATCGCATTTTCTTCTTCCATTTTGAGAAGTTGATTCCCACCATGACATGTAGTTTGTCATCTTAAACTTTATATCCGAGTCCGAGTGCTTTGTTGTACACATCTTTCATTTGGTTTGGCAAGATGAAAGTTTTCCGCAACTGCTTCTCTTGTTCCTTTTCCTTTTGTCGGAGAAAACCCATGATTTTAGCGCAAAGCCACCAGCTGTCAAGATGAGTTCCACATTTGTGGCAATCATTCTCAGTCTTTCCAACATAACTGTACTCCTGCAAAACCTGGCGTTCCTCTTCTAGATGACTGAACGGAGGCAGGTTTGCTGTCTCTCTCATGGCAAGTTGTGCAATACATTCAGTCGGCTTATTGCCGATGTTTACTCTGGTGATTGCAAATTCTCCCACTTTCTCATCCTCTGAATCCCGCCAGAGATTCCCGCCCTCCTTGCGACTTATCAAGAGGTGCATTTCTTAAGGTCTGGTAAAATCTTTGCTGGGGACATCAGGAAAGAAATTATGGAGTTGTCTGGCTGAGACGGGTTAATGGATATCTGCAATATGTTCAAGGCTGTAGCAGACCAGCTGGTGTGACTTGAACGTGCCTTTCCCAGTCGGAACCCAAATCTTCAGCATGTACTGTTTTGTATTTACGGTGACCTCTGTAGCTCCAACACCGTGAACCACAAGTTTAATGGTTTCACCCCTGAGGTTCAAATATTCAGCAGCTTCATGTGTTATGTAATTAGTATCTGATGCCAAGTCCATAAGACAAGGGGCATCGTAATGCACTCCATACTTGGCTAGTAGACTTTGCTGACCTAAAGTATGGGAGGTTCTGGCTCCGGTGTTGCAAACATGTTGCGGCATCGTTTAGCAAGGTCAGGGGGAAGACTTTTTCTAACATTCTCCTGTTCTTCTTTATAACCTCTTTCACTTGGTCTTGCTATTGTCCCCACAGACAACACATTCTGGTACTGGGCTGTTTGCATGCATCGTAGTTTTGGTACGGGCTTGTTTTTGTTCATGCTTGGGTTATTGTGTGTCTCCAATCAGTTGGTCCATCTCCTCATATACTGTATGGCTTCTTGACTTTGTAAGAACTTAAAGAGTTTGTTGAACTGATCCTCCTGGCCTGTGGACTCACCCGCCACTCTTTCTTCAAAGCATCCGAAAGTTTGCTTTCAATCGCTTTGGTCACCAGTGGATTTTTTATGGTCCCGGTTTTACCAAGGTCACTCAGCTCAGAAAGGGCTTTTTCCCTTGAGTTCCACAATCTTTCTTGGTTCCTGCAGGTTTTTTTTAAAGGTCTTCCACTACCTCAATGGCTTTGCTGGTTTTGTTTCCAAAACAATTTTCCAGTATTCTGAAAATGTCTTCCGCAGTTGTGTGGCTTGACAGACAAAGTGTTCTGACTGTCTTTTCATCAATGCCATCAAGAAGCTGAGCCTTTTTTTAATCTCCTTTGAGCCTGTGGGATTGCCTTGTAACTGAAGGGTCTCTCAGTCTCTTCTCCAATGATGGACTTCATGTCGTATCCCTGTAAACTTAGGGAGCGATGCTAGTTTTAATTTGATGGGAAGAGCAGGAATGTTGACAGCGTTCTGCGCCTCTACTCCGCTGTCCATATTACGGCATCTTTCTTGACTTTTGCCCGAATGCAATCGGCCTTTCTCGCCGTAAGCTTTGGATACACAGTCTCTAAGTTCCTAATGCGATTTTGGAATTATTGCTGTTCCGCTTGTGGGCCCCAACATTTCCACTTTACAAACTGCTGCTTTGCAGCCTTTATCAAAAGCCCTAGGTGCTCCACCATGAAGCCAAATGCCTCTTTATTCTTGCTACATATAATACATGTTGCAATTAAACATTCAAATATAATCTTAGCTTTCAAGTGAAATTTCATATATTTGTATTTTCTTCATACAATTGGTACCAAACATAAATATTCACCACAAGTAAATGAATTATCTTTTAAATTATTTCTTATTTAAATTAAATCATCACAGTAGTATCAGCTGTGCTTTTATAATCATTTTCAGTCAGTACAGTATAATGTATTTTAAGTCCAGAGGCATCATTTAACCCCGCTCACTCCTGGTGCTGGTGACTGCCTCGCTTCTCACAGAGCCAAATGATTCCCATACACACACGCTCACTTGATGGCTTACCGGTTGTATCTCAGGAGTTGAGAGTGTCTTTCTGCACGTTTTGTGGGCACACTGTCTTTGGGTTTAGGGTGTTTTGTCTTTGGCTTGCGCTGTTAGTTCACTTTTCACCTGCTCCCAGCGTTGTCTACCGTGTTGACAAAGGCAGCGTGCGGCTTTGATTACAGCAGGTGCCCGTAAGCACGTCACTCCCGCAGACAGGAGGGAGCAGGGAGATGACGCGGTGCAGTTCAACAGAACAATTTGTGTGTGGATGCGAGCGGCCGCGAGCGCCATGTACGTCCAAACAAACGCCTTATGGCCTCTGCTGCCTTGCTTCTTGCTGATTTAATTAAAGGAACCTTCTGTGCTTGCAGAGACGCACAAAGGGCCGCTAATAAGGGAATTCATGGACGGCACTCTGGGTAGTGCCGACACCGCCCTCCCTTGTGGTGTCCTCGCAGGCCCTGCGCGCACACACGCACGTGCGTCACGTCTCATAGCTGCGTCTCAAGTCAGCCTTTTGTGTGCAGCATTAATTAAAAGCCACGCTTTAGCTAATGTGATCATGTCTGACAACTGTTGAGATACGTCTGGCTGGCTGGACATTGATTGTTGTGGTCATGTCTAAAGAGGGTGGAAAGATACTTCTTACTCAGAAGCATACTTCCTTTGCCATAATATATAAAACATACTCCCCAAAATATACTTCTTACATGAAAAGATAGCTGTAACACAAAGAGATACTTTCTACACAAAAATATACTGTATTTTTACGCTGCTGCCATTTGTGCCATTTAAAAAGTCAATTTGTTTTTTAGTCATTACAGATTATTTTGTAAGTCAAAGTGCACCCAACCCTGCTACAAATTAAACAAAAATAGTGAGAATCATTTGTGCTGTTCTGTACTACAAAAATCAATCAATCAATTGTGCTCGGTCAGTTTTTAGTTAATTAGGCATGTTACAAAAGTCAAACTAAGTTCACCCAGCCCCCCGTTTGCTCCAAATTAAACAAAAATAGTCACAATCGTTTGTGCTGTTTTGTGCTAAAAAAATAATCAATTGTGCTCGGTCAGTTTTTAGTTATTAGGCATGTTACAAAGGTCAAACTAAATTCACCCAGCCCCCCGTTTGCTCCAAATTACACAAAAATAGTCACAATTGTTTGTGCTGTTTTGTGCTATAAAAATAATCAATTGTGCTAGGTCAGTTTTTAGTTATTAGACAAGTTACAAATGTCTGTTTCGTTCTGTTTACCTTTAACTTTACTTTCTCTTTCAAGTGCACCTGCTGCTAATTTCTATTTGATTATTTAGTTCAGCTGGGTGCGTGGTAGCTTTGTTGGTTCATTTGTGTTTCTTGGTCTTTATTATGGTTCGTGCCGCTGCTCTGCAGCAACTATCAATAAAGAAGACTTTCTTCTGACCCGCCACGGCGTCCTGCTCTCCGCATCCTTGGGGTTGCTACAATGCCGAAACCAAGACGCAAATCTAAACGTGACAGTTTGTTTGTACTAGGTTTGTACATTTGGAATTGCTCCAGTCTGATCTTTACACTTCAAGTAAAAAAAATATAGATCATTTGGAAACATTTTTGAGACAAGAGAGTGGAGTTAGTGGCGCTGGAAAGTCAAAACGGTCAGTGCGGATTCATTTTCAACTGATTTTGAAACTAGAAAACGGACTTGGAGTTTTGTTGAAGCAGGAAGTGCATTTATCGGATCCAAGATGTTTGAGGTGTTTGGGAGAAATGTGCTGAGTGCGTTTACCCTTGGCCCGTCTTTGATATTTAATCCCAAACTTGTTGTTGTTTGGCCTTTCTGGCTTTTAATGAAAGTTGCCACCATGTTTATTCAAGAAGCTGAATGAGCAGGAGACTTTAAATCACGCCCTTAGCCCTCGGACGGCGTCAAGGGAACACGGCCATAAATCACCAGAAGAAAGGCTAATGCGGCCTTACGCCTTAAACTTTAATCACGCTGCAAAGAATCACTCTCTCTCTGGGCGCTGAGTCTAACGCTCTCTGAGGTCCAGACCTTCACTCCTGTCCCGCATCAATCACCGCGGGGCGTTTTTAATTTTCCTAGTGTTAGACCTCGCCGCTGGCCGGCCACTCAGGACATTATGGCTCAGGTTATTTTTGACGTTATCTAGACACTTAGAGGAGCAGCTGTTCTGCGCACAGCAACGCATTATATGCTCCAACTCAGTGGACATTATTAGAATCAACTTGGCCTTGAAAACTCCAAAGTCGGCTTTGCTTTTACAACAAATACCTACTGCTGCCCCCGCGACCCGGACCCGGATAAGCGGAAGAAAATGAAATGGACACTAAAGCACGGGGTGTCCTAACATTTTCCAGTGACGGCCACATAGTGAAAAATGAAAGGACACACATTTGCCACTTTGATATTTTGTGAAAGAACACATGTAGATGCTACAAAGTTATATATATGTCAAGAAAAAAACAGCTGCATCTGAGCTTTGTCATTTGTCACACTATTTGTATCCGCTTCTCTCTTTTTCTTTTTCTTTCCATTCTTTTTGTTTTCTTTCCCTTTTTTCTTCCCAAATAATCTTTGGTTATTTTCACTTTGTAATGTTTTGACTTTACTCCCAGAATGTAAATTGCAACTTTGTTTTGTTATTGTTTATCACAATATTACAACTTTTCAAAAGTAGTAGTAAGTTATTCTAATAATAACATAACTATATTAATTACATTAATATAATGTTTCAATCCTATGAAAATAAAATGACATTATAGAGTGGCCGGTCATATTTCAACTTTGTCACATAAAATGATGTTATTTTTCCTCATAATATTTGTATGCATATATACATACATTTATATGTTTTTTTTCTCCTTTTCACAAATATGTAAAATCTTATACAGTATAAATTCGTTATTAAATTATATATCCAACATTTATATAATATTTATAAATATATATTAAACATAAGTAATACATATATACATAATACATATGCTGTATATATGGCCCCATGCATCCTTCAAGTTTTTAGCCCTTTGTGGAAAAAGTTTGGACACCCCTTGAACAGTGGATAAAAAGGGATGTCTAAAGTCTGGCCTGAAGGCCATTTGCGGCCTGCAGCATTTAATGTTCTCAACGCAAAATGCAAAATAAAATTAAGTGAACAGAAGCTGTAGAATCTCAAATAAAATGCTTTCTTTGTGCTTCCTGTCATAAATCAGTCCATTGTTACTAACGTCCTGTTGTTTTTCACATCTCTTCAATATTAAAAGATGATCTTCATTGACTCCTGACCTTTCTTCAAGCTCAACTCCCAAATCTGTTCTGCGTAACATTATTCCAAGGTGGTCTTTAGATTGGATTATGCCGCTCGGCATGCATGCAATCAGCCCCATTCTGTTTTTGTTTTTTAAAGCTGCCGATGGTGCAGTGGTGGTGGAAATTGATTTGGACGTGAAGAGAGAACAAACAGATTAATGGGGAAAAGCTTCAGCTAGCCAGGCGTCACACGGTAGCAAGTTCTGAAAGGTCAGCTGATGAAAAACTGTACAACAAGAAGGTCGCCAGTGTAATCAGTGGTGTGACGAATACTACAAGTAATACAACTACTACACCAAATAGTATGACTGTAATCGATGAAATTTCCACTCCAATGCGGAGGGTAGGAGGGGGGGAATCTAACATCTCGATGGTAGTGTGGGGGTGCCTTCCTCGATCTTGCCAAACAGGTGGATTGGTCGGAGAGGTTCTGTTGAATACCCTCCATCTTCACCAGACCTCACACCGCAATACTTTTTTGGGGATACCTAAAAGACAAAGGGCTCTGAGCAGGCCGGGCAGTGGTAATTCCGTACGGCATAACAGAGTGCACAGCCAATTTGATAATTTGGTAGACTGAAGCGCACCGCAATGGGTGTGGCGGCGCCGCAGGGGGAGGTGCCGACTGATTCAGCCTGGCGTAGTGACAATTTCGTGCCAAAAGGCTTCGCCGGAGGTGTGTTGAAAGCTCGGCGGCTCGAACCTGGTCTACTCTTGGCGTAAGGCGAAGCGCAGCCGGTCTAGTTGTAATTTGGCTGACTGGCACACGTGTCAGCAAAACCCCACAAGCCGGTTCACACAATGTAAGGAATGCATTTAATACTCACAACAACTGTTTAAAGTAACTATCTGAATCAGCGCATCCATTTATCTATATTGACTGTCCCATCTGCCTCTGTCGCCCCGTCTCTACCACCTCATCTGTCCCCGAATACCACCTCCCACCCCCAACCCCCTCCTTCTCCTCATCAGTGGCCAGTGGATCTGATATGGATGTAGTTAATTGTCAATAAATGGTTAATAAAACGTATTGACATCTTTGATTATGTAACCAAGAATTTCAAAAATTATTAATTACTAATTATTATTAATTAATTGGGCAATACAAGTTCATTTCACATGCAAACACAAGAGACAAGGGCCAGAGCACGAGCTTGTTGCTTTGGATTTCATCCCCATTATGCATAGTTATTGTTTATTCATATTACACGGGGTTCAAGTATAGGTTACTAAATACAAGTGTCTTTATGAGTCAACCCCACCAAAACCCTCAATACTGACAGCTGAGAGGGAGGAGGACGCAATGGCCCCCCACCAAGCTCACACTGGTTGAGGGGCCGCCCCCGGTGGCCACTGTGACCCTTCGGTGCTCTGATTTTTCATTTTGTTTTGCCTTTCTTCTGACATAATTGAACCCTTTTTTACACGGGGCAATGATTCTCAGTATGTCAAAGCAAACCTGATTTACGATACTTGTAATCTCCTCCCAGGCCACTTTTGCATCATCAGCCCGTGGAGGTGTGATCATACATTCGGGCACTGCGAGCTTGGACCTCCCGGACCAAAACATCACTTTCCGACGTTTGGCCGTCTTACGCTGTCTTTATCAATATTCAATTAAACTTGCAATGCGCTTCGCCAGTGCGCATTTAAAGGTAAGGAGAGGAGATCATTTGATTGGTGAAGATTTGACCTGGCTGGGTTAAACCCAGGCACGCTTTCTCTCCTCCATCTTTACCACTTGCGCTGGTAGGAGGGACGGAGGTGTCCTTACGCAAATGATGACCTCATCAAACTGTGTCTGAAGTGCGTAAACAAGCGTGTTTGGCTACTTATAAGCTTGCTGGATCGGAAACTGGCTAACGTTATGTCTGTGCTTTCTCCTTCGGATATTAAACTTGCCATTTGCAGACTGCAGAGCGCAACCAGGACTTCTTCCTTCAGTACTTCCAATTTCCAGGGCAGAAGCCATCAATCGGAAAATCATGGAGTGTTTCGCACTGGATAACCAGCCCTTTTCTATTGTGCAAGATGCCGGATTCACTATAATTGTGGAGTTCCTGGAGCCATGCTTTGCCATGCCCAATCGCAGGTATTTCCCAGATGTTTGCTTACCCGAGATGTTGTTTACAGCCACGTCCACAAGGTAACTGCTGATACAGTAGCCATTAGCTTCACAACAGATATGTGTTCATTCCACCACAGGACGTATGTCATGTTACACGTATTGATATCTGTATTGGTTGATATAAGAATTGGAAATTGAGTCAGCCTATCATAACCGTATAGCCATTTTTTCGGATATAGCCTGTTAAAGTGATACACCGGGAACAGCCTTTGATGATGATCGATTACTCGTATCCAGTTAGCGTGCTACTAAACGTTCCTCCAAAGGGCAAAAAAAGACCTAAAACTGGACAACTGCAAATCGACGCTACAGTATATACCTTTCTGAGGTGACAAGCTAACACTTCCGTGTGCATCTCCGACTGGCCGTCAATCCCCATCGACCACCATCTCAACACAGCCTCTTCTTGTGCTAAAAAAGCTGTCATCGTAGCTAAAGTGTGCCCTAAATCGTCAGCCGCCAAATGGCCAGCCCGCTGAAGTTAGACCTCTGTGTGTTTACATTAAACAGACAATTATTTAGCCTAATGAGTTTGAATTTCACGTGACGTTTGTGGCCGTCCGTTAACAGCTAATTGATGTGCGGCACTAAAGCGCACGCTACGCCGCCTCTTAACCCCCGATTAGCATCCCTAATTGCATGCTGCTGCTTTGTCGGCGCCGTTTGATTTACCCCCACAAACCTCCTCCTAAAAATTGTGTTTTTATTGACGTCTCCTTTTTTTGATAGATTTGTTTGCTTCTGACCTCCGCTTGAAAGCCAGCCTGGCTATACTACGCTTCCCCCGTTGGGGTAGCTTTAATGTTTTGGATAGTAATAATAATCATTGTGATGTTAACAAGAGAGAAAATGCTACAGATGGAGCATTGAGTGAAACAGGCAGGGCACATTTCACACTCACATTTTGTGTAACCCGCACACACACACACACGCACACACACACACACACACACACTGGTTGTCAGCGCTCGATTTGGTAGCATATTTCCACGTAGCCGGAAAGATTAGCCAAAGACATCTTTGTCTTTGCGCCGGGGTCGCGCTCCCCTGTGATGGTGGCGATTGGTGGCGGCAGTTTGGGGAGCGGCAGATTAGAAGGCCTAAGCTGCTGACCCGTAACTAAAATGATGTTTGAGCTCATAATCTGTCCATCTCTCAGTAAGTGAAACCGGCTTTGTTGGCTTCGGAGACAATAGGAGGGGATCGTTTTAACTCGGCATAGCGGGGGGACAAATTGTTTCAACAAATCACGGATTTTGAGGTTGTGTTCCGCCTCCTTTTCCACTGCCTACACAACCGGGCACTTGGTACCTACAGAAAACATGTTAACATTAGCTTAGCTTGTTATTGTGCCTAAACTCTAAACACTGTTTCCCGTGAAAGCCCCGTATTTTTACTTGCATCAAAACCTACTATGCAGGTTTTCTGATGTAGTTTCAGCATTTGCCGCCAGATGTTGCTCTTGCTAACTTGTGACCAATTTATGAGTCGTGCGGACGCTGAACATTTGCTGCGTGTACTCTAATCTTGTTTTGTTTTGGATTAACAATCAAATGTATTGTTGTATTTCACCGCTTGTCTTCATGTGGAGTTCCATCCATCCATCCATCCATCCATCCATCTTCTTCCACTTATCCGGGGTATCCAGCCTAAGACTTTCCTCTCCCTGTCTACTTCGTCCCTCACCTATCAAGGTGTTCCTAGGCCATAATCATTCCACCATGTCCTGGTGGACAGTTGGACGTGCCCTCCCCAGGGAGGTGTCCAGAAGGCATCCTGACCAGAGACTAGGGGTTTTACTCTGAGTTCCTCCCGGACAACAGTGCTTCTCACTTTTTCTCTACGGGAGAGCCCAGCCACTCTATAGAGAAAACTCATTCCAGCCGCTTTTACCCGCGATCTTGTTTTTCCGGTCCTGGCACAAGGCCCATAGGTGAAGGTAGGAACATAGATTGATCGGCAAATTTAAAGCTTTGCTTTTCGGGGTTGTGGGGAGCTGTGAGAGGAATATCATCCACCTTACCCTGACACCTGCTGATATACCTCTCAAAACCCGTTAATAGTTTCCCGTATTTGAACATTCGTGAAAAAAACAAATCCAAAACATGTTCTTGCATCGAGGGAGTGCTAGTGGAAGTTCTTGTGAAAGATCAGAATTGACCTTTTTCCCTTCTTGAATCGTGAATCTTTTGAAGTTCTGCCCTTGGGGTTGAGCTCGTTCTGTTTCATGTGATTCTCCGGCACGTGGTCAGCATGTGGGCTACACAGACAGGAGATGTGAAAGATCTGGGTTGGAATTACCATTGGGCATCCCTGGGTGGAGTTTGTTTTCCCCGTGCGTGGGTTTTTTCCAGGTGCTCCAGCTTTCTCCCAGATTCCAACAACATGCATGTTTGGTTAATTGGAGACGATAAATCGTCCATAGGTATGAATGTGAATGTGAATGTGATTGTTTGTTTATATTACCCTGCCATTGACTGGCAATCAGTCCAGGATGTACCCTGCCTCTCGCCCAAAGTCAGCTCGGATAGTCTCCAGCATACCCGTGACTCTGATGAGGATTAACCAGCATAGCTATTGAATGAAATCTGAGTAGAAGGCGTACATAACGGTGGTGCTGGACGCTTTCTGAATGGGCTGTATGTGCACAGGTAATAAAAAAAATGGATCAGTCACATGCCCGATGGTCCGCTTCTCACTGCAACACAAGGGTTTGCAGGGGGAGGTGTGAGCTAGAGCTGGAGACAGAAGCATATACCAGGTCTCTACTTTGCCTCAGGAGTTCTGATGTTGGACGTAAAATGAAACTGTGGTTCAGTCATACACTTTTTTCTCACTGGTCCTTATCTTTGGTCGTGGCTTTGCTTTGGGCATTTTGTGCTTCCGTCCTCTCTAAAAAGAGTTTTTGAGAAACAACACCACCACCACCAAGTACCACCACGTCGTTCCTCCCGCTTCCTGGCAAAGCGAGGAGGGTGCACTTGGGACGGGGGCGAGTCAAACTGCTCGGCGTCCTTGTCCAGGCCTTTCGTGCCAGTCTTCCGAGTGCTGGAAAGGAGGCACAAACAACACAACGTGTAAGAGCGACTTCGCGCCGCCTTGTGTGATTTGTCCATCTGTCGCCGACAGTGTTGCGGATCACGTTGCCTGTCTATGTCCACGTTCCGTCGCCTCCTCGCACTCCAGGCGAGGCGTGCCAAAGCTGGACGGTGACCATGAGGCCAAAACTAGCCTACCTATTATATTTCCTAAAATGGTGATATAGTATCTACACATTGCGTGAATTAATATCATGCATTTGTTGCTGTTTACTCGGTAAACCCACTATACTGGAAATTTGTAGTTGACCCAAAATCCACCCCTATTGTGGCACTTCCTGTTCTTTCACTAAGTAAAGCATATTAAAATGGGCATCTATCTGTACATATGCCTGATTCCTAAATCCCCCAAAACTAGGTGGTGCATGTTCATATACCTTCACTAGTTGTTTGTGGTATTCATGTTTTGGGGTGGACCTGCTGCTGCGTTGTGCCACCTAAGCTGACGCTGAGACACGTATTCATCTTGGGATTATTCCTTCTTAAGGATGCGCAGATGTTTGCAGGCAGATATTTGCTTTGATATCAACAAAGTGTGTAATGGGTGGAGCTGTGGAGGTTCATACCTATGGACAATTTAGAGTCGCCAATTAAGCTAACATGCATGTTTTTGGATGTGGGAGGAAACCGGAGTACCCGGTGAAAACCCACACATGCACGGGGAGAACATGCAAAATTTACACAGAGATGCCCAAAGGAGATTCGAACCCTAAACCTCCTGACTGTAAGGGCCAACATGCTACCCATGCTACCCACGGTGTGGCTTTTAACAATATATTTTACCAAAAATATTCTGCAATAATAAAGTCCAAATATTAAGAAAATAAGTTATAATCTTGAGAATAATGTGGTAATGTTCTGAGGAAAAATAACATCATTTTAATAGTAGAATAATTAGGTTGCAGAAAAAGTTATATAGTATAATTTTATGAGAATAAGGTTCAAATATTATGGAAATAAAAAAAGCTTGGGCTGCCGACCGCATGCTGCATTGTTTGCCATGACCGAAGACAAGAATGCATGTAAATAGTAGCAGGTGCGCTAGCTAGCTAGCCACTGTCAAAGAATTTCAACCCATCAGCAAAAAAACAAAAACAAAAAAAGTTTGGTACGTCTTTGGATTTTACCAGAAGAGCGCAAAACTTCAGCAACCAGACCGGCAGAGGTGTGAACTTTTTTGCTTTGTAACTTCTTTACTTTGAAAGGTCCCGCATTTGTTACCTACCTTGCTATTATTCGGACATTAAGAGTATGGGATTGTTTACTTTCCCAAGCTAACACAGCATTTTCATTGCACTCATGTGACAACTTTTATTCACTTGACATTTTTGCCAAGAGATGTTTCATTATTTACGTTGAGCGTATACTAACTTTGATGGAGAAGTGTAGAGTAGTTTGTTCCACAGCACAAAACTGGATATGCCATAGGATAAATGCTGTGCTTTATCCCACCTATAAGACGCTCAGCATCTCTGGGGGTTTATGGGGCAGTGAGCTGGCCCTGATGCTCGGCTTCAGCATGATGATTGGGAGACCTGTCTGAGGCGGAATCCCTTTTTGATTGGCAGTGAAAAGAGCAAATCAGCGATCTTGAAGTATAACCCTCCACTGTTTTATATTCCGTTGTTCTGAACTGATCCGGAGACTTTACCAATCCCCAGCGACTTTTTCTTGGTAAAAACCACTGGTTACTTTACTTTATAGTGTGAGATTAATGTCTACATCAACAATGATAACTCAACCGTAGAATTGAACTGGATCGTATCGTTTGTACACCTCATTGACTCGTTCTGGTTTTAAACTATGTCATTTTTAGACTTGTCTATCACAAAGAGATTTACATCCCTAAGAGACATGCAACTGCAAGTACGACGGACCATTGTGACATNTAAGTTATAATCTTGAGAATAATGTGGTAATGTTCTGAGGAAAAATAACATCATTTTAATAGTAGAATAATTAGGTTGCAGAAAAAGTTATATAGTATAATTTTATGAGAATAAGGTTCAAATATTATGGAAATAAAAAAAGCTTGGGCTGCCGACCGCATGCTGCATTGTTTGCCATGACCGAAGACAAGAATGCATGTAAATAGTAGCAGGTGCGCTAGCTAGCTAGCCACTGTCAAAGAATTTCAACCCATCAGCAAAAAAACAAAAACAAAAAAAGTTTGGTACGTCTTTGGATTTTACCAGAAGAGCGCAAAACTTCAGCAACCAGACCGGCAGAGGTATGAACTTTTTTGCTTTATAACTTCTTTACTTTGAAAGGTCCGCTCATTTGTTACCTACCTTGCTATTATTCGGACATTAAGAGTATGGGATTGTTTACTTTCCCAAGCTAACACAGCATTTTCATTGCACTCATGTGACAACTTTTATTCACTTGACATTTTTGCCAAGAGATGTTTCATTATTTACGTTGAGCGTATACTAACTTTGATGGAGAAGTGTAGAGTAGTTTGTTCCACAGCACAAAACTGGATATGCCATAGGATAAATGCTGTGCTTTATCCCACCTATAAGACGCTCAGCATCTCTGGGGGTTTATGGGGCAGTGAGCTGGCCCTGATGCTCGGCTTCAGCATGATGATTGGGAGACCTGTCTGAGGCGGAATCCCTTTTTGATTGGCAGTGAAAAGAGCAAATCAGCGATCTTGAAGTATAACCCTCCACTGTTTTATATTCCGTTGTTCTGAACTGATCCGGAGACTTTACCAATCCCCAGCGACTTTTTCTTGGTAAAAACCACTGGTTACTTTACTTTATAGTGTGAGATTAATGTCTACATCAACAATGATAACTCAACCGTAGAATTGAACTGGATCGTATCGTTTGTACACCTCATTGACTCGTTCTGGTTTTAAACTATGTCATTTTTAGACTTGTCTATCACAAAGAGATTTACATCCCTAAGAGACATGCAACTGCAAGTACGACGGACCATTGTGACATGAGGAGCGCCTGACAGTGTGTCAGTAAGTAGTTAGTGGACGAGGTTGCTGCTGGTTGGTCTCTGTCTACAAGAATAACGTTAAGTGCCGCTGGTTTGTCTCATGTAGAACCAACCCCCCCCCACACACACACACACCCAACCCCCGAGACATCAAGCTGCCAACAAAGACGTTTGTTTTTGTCCGAGCCCTTTTGAGCGCACCGCCGCCGTCTTCCCGTCCTCAACTTTGACTCGTGCATGTCCAACGTCATTAGCGGGCCGCCGGCCACGTCTGCTTTACGCCGGGCGGCAAGAGAGGGAACGCGCCGCCTCTCATTGGCCGGCGTAACGACATAAACATCAATCTGTCTGAACCGCTGCTTAAATGACTGTGTAACCTTTACGGCACTGTTAAAGAAAGATGTATGATTTCTCCATAAAAGAAAAAGAGAGAGAAGAAGAAAGAGAAGACGAGGTCGTAAAAACGAGGAGCCTGGCTGATGCACTTTCACTTTACGGGAAGACTCGCCGTGCTTTTTATGCCCAGTCAAAGAGTCGCGCCCCGGGAGTCACTTTGCAGGAAACTCACTGATATTTCCTGGCTTTAACGCGCACATTAAGATATTCACTGAATTTTAACAGATTTGAAAATGGCTGGAAACAACAACAGATTGAGAGCCATAAAGAGGCGGAATAAAGCCTTTACTACCCTCTGACATTCCACACATAATGGAAATATTTAACAGTGCTTCCCCATTTATGGAGCTCCCATGGTCGTAAATTACATTACGCAAGACACATCATCATGGCCGCCGGCATTAACTACCTTATATTAAAAAGCTTTCCAGGGGAAAGCGTCGACTGGCTATATGTCGCCCAGAGCAAAACTCAATCTGCTGCCATGTTTAATGCCACATTTTTTTTATTATCTCACCAGCATATGTTGGTATGGCTACACAGGACGAAGCTCCTGGCCACAACCGCTTCTCCTTTCTTTTTTGGGGGGGGGGTGACCTTCGTCAAGGAAACGCAGAAGCTAAGCATCAGCAAGCCGGCTAGCCCGTGGCCCGCCCCAACGTGTGACGCCTCCCACGCATCGTCCGAGACGAGAAGCAGTTTGGAAACCTTTTGCCTGCAGGGGGCTTTCACCGAGTGATGTCGCAGGAAGCTGAGCTCTGCAACAATCTTTGATGGCGTACCTTAGCCCAGCATATGCCACATTCTGTTTTAGGGTTGGCGTGCCACCAGGAAGGGATGGGGGGCAGATGACATGCGTGCCCTGTCCAAAAGCACAAGGTAAGCAAAAACACACCCGTAACTTCATCTCCCCCACCTTCTTGTTGACTGGAGAGTACGTGCATGGGACGAGCTCTGCTGATGACTGCTGATTCCTGGTAACACTTTATGAACACAAACTCACAATTGGTTGCTGAATCCCTTCAATTTTCACTTATATGGGCGAGAGGTCCAGATTTTTTGATATTTTGATACAACTACCAACAATGCCAAACAAAAAAATACAAAGAAATGGAAATACGGATTCAAAATAAGAAATAAGGTCAGTCTTGCTGTCGGGCGAGGAAGATTTAACACTATTACAGTCCCCAAATGAAACATTAATCTGAGACGAAAGATGATTGAGTGGTCTCCCCCACCTTCCTCACCTACCGGCCTAGGAAATATTCTCAAAAGCAAAAATGTGATATTATCACACGCCTTGAAGACGGAGATGAAGGAGACTCAAGGGCGTGCTGCAGCACAGTAAGAGTGAGAATTTAGGTTTGCGCAATTGAAATATTTGCGATCACAGATTCAATATGCACAATCGCAGAACGTCGAAAAGATATGTCAATTTAAGGACACTCGCAGTACAACATCAGAGACAGCAAGATGTGGATTCAAATATTAACTGGGGAAAAGGGAAATGGGTTTTTTTGGAGAAAAAAAAACATAATCATCTGCATCCTCATTGTGGTTCATTGTTTCAACTCGCGTAACCAGTTCGCTTTCCCACATATTTATGAATTTACTGTAAATAATTAAGGTTTTTTTGATGGCGCTTCCTGCTGGGAAAAAATATATTTTTTGGCACATTCTTAAAATAAAAATCATTTTGTTTTTAATTAAAAAAAAATTATTTTAATAAGAAAACTAACAAAATAACAACAAAACTACAGAAATAAATGAGAAATAGTTGTGACTTCACAAAAATTAGGTCAAAATATTAAGAGAAGAAAAGTTGTAATCTAACATAGAAATAAAAAGTCATCATTTTACCAGAAATAACTAATAACGTCATTTTAGTAGCATGAAGTTGAAATGTTATCGTCCGTAATTTTTTAAAGTCATAATATTATGAGAAACAAACAAAACATTAATTCATTTTCTGTACCCTTATCCTCATTAGGGTCATGGGGATGCTGGAGCCTATCCCAGCTGGGTTTGGGCGAGAGGCGGGGTACACCCTGGATTGGTTGCCAGTCAATCGCAGGGCACATATAGACAAACAAACAGTCACACTCACATTTACACTCTAATGGACAATTTAGAGTCGCCAATTAACCTAACATGCATGTTTTTGGATGTGGGAGGAAACCGGAGTACCCGGAGAAAACCCACACACGCACGGGGAGAACATGCAAACTCCACACAGAGATGCCCAACGGAGATTTGAACCCAGGTCTTCCAGATCTCCTGACTGTGTGGCCAATGTGCTAACCACTCAGCCACCGTGCGGCCCCACAAACAAAACATAACGTCGCCATATTTGGAAAAATGAGCAGGCCAAGAGGAGGCGGAGCCAGGAAGTTAGGCTAGGCGGTATGCCGGTGCGTCTGCCCACGGTGGAAATATTGACAGACATATTTCAGTAACAGTGCCGTGTCACGCCGGGATCATCACACATGATTAGGGAGGAGGGAGGATGGGGTGGGGGTCCGTGTGATCGGCTGTCGCTGACATCTGTCGCTGAGGTGATACAAGCTGTGGCAAGGATTGGCCCCAGACATGAAATCTTGAGCAGCTTATGAGCCGCACTGACCGAGGCTTCCCGCTTCCGCGTTTCTCCATCTGCTTCCCCGCGTCTCTGTGCAGGACGCCGGAGAGAGTTGGCGTGAAAGCCGCCAGTTACACACCAGCCTGGCGTCAAGGTACACAGTCTGACCACAGTCCTGCTGAAGGGACGTTTTCAGCACAAAATCTGCATGTGTGTCCCAACTCCAAATTAATGGCGGTGGATGACTCTAATGTGTCCCACCGGACATCTTGCGGATGTTCTTATCAAACTATCTGAATCAACAAGTACATTTTACCAATGAATTTGGAGTGAGTTGTAATGCCAGCGCTGGAGAGAGTGGTCAGCCATCAACCAAAGTTTAGAAAAGCCTGAGCAGTCTTTAAAGTGAAATTATGAAATCATGAAAATATATGTGTGTAAGGCCCTGTCCACACGAAAACGTTCCTGGAATTTGTCCTTGAAACCCCCCCTCCCCACACACTGTGCCGGATTGGTCAATTGTTGCATCTAAACGGGAACGACTCACCGGGTGAAAACAATGCAATAGACAACATGCGGCGGCGCACACGGAGCCATGTTTGGCTACGGCTTTTTTTGCCAAAAGTTTCCGGTTAGTAACATTCTAACGCAACTGATGGTCATAAACATTTAAAAATTACGGTCTGTTGTAAAGCCATTGGAATTCCGAGGGTCTGCAGTGTGAAGGCTCATAGACCACTTGTAGTCTTGCTACCAAGTCTTGCTCTGTGGATCCAGGCAAAAACGCACTCCAGGAAGATAATGTCCAGACAGGTAAGCTTGGAGAAAATGTATTGTTTATTGTGTATGAGGGAATTTTTTTTTATGGCAGGCTGAATTGTTGGGGGGCGTGAAAGTCTGCAATTGCATGCAAAAACTGTGATCTGGCCTAAAAAGTACCTTGTGTAGCTAATGCTAGCCAGTTGCTCCATCAGAGTTTGCCAACACCTGTTGGCTGAGTTCCACGGTGCCTTCTAAAGAGCTCACGTCGCGCTGAATCGGCGAGTGAAAGTCAACATAATCCACTGTTGCTAAAACGGGCTTCAAAAGATGGATTATTTATCCGGGCGTATGTAATTACACGGTGCGTAACAATGAGACGCGGATTAAGGAATTCATCATGGGTCCGAGCACAGCTTGTGCACAAGCAGAGGCCTGGAGATGAAAATCCTTTCCTCAATATGGAGCTTTTCCACGTGACCGTTGGCCAGATAAACCCCTCATTTAATCTCCAAGATTGCGGGCAAATTCTTAAACATATGGCTTAAATTGCCGGTGCTGTCATGACGGGGCGTTTGAGGTCCATATTTGATGAAATGTCAGACCTTTGCTGCTGCATACGCTGGAGGAACATCCTTGTTTGGTCTCAGATCTCTCTGAGACCAAGATGGTTGGAACTTTGGCACATGACCCAAGCCTGATTCTGATCTGTGGAGAGATAGCATAGAAATCGGATGGATGGCTTTCTCAGTTTCCTGAGTCAAGCTTTGCCCAGGACTTGGGTTAGGGTTCGGGGTGAAGGATAGAGTAAACCTAATTTCTAGAAGTTCTGACACTTCATTTAGCACACTGTAAACTACACTTCTTGTTATTGCCATTGCGCCATTTTTAGTCTGGCAGAAACGAATGGACAAATAAAATGGTGCCCCAGCCCGGTGAAAAATCATTTTCCATTTTCCATTACTGTATAACATTCCACTTATCTTACAGGGTGACTCATGTGGCAGCTCGGTGGTCTCCCAACACGTTGGCTGCTGGTTCAATCCTCAGTCCTGGTGTAAGTGTTCAAAATATTTATAGTCATTCTCCCACATTTCTCCGCCACTTCCAACCAAGTCTGCCCATTCTGGACATGCAGGCTACCTATCCATGTTTTCTGTCACACTTTTTCCATTGAAAATGTATGCAGTTTCAGTGTCGCCCTTTACTGGTGGAAATTTGTTTTATAATAACAGTTTGTGCATTTAACGTGATTTATTATGTAACATGCTGCTTATTCCTGGTGTGTAAAAATGTTTTTCCAGCGAGGAACTTTGTCATTTTGATATTTTGCGAAGGAAAAAAAATAAATATGCTATATGCTGTCACGTTCTATATTTCTTATTCGTGACAGTTTTGGTTAGTTTCCTTGTGTTGTTGTTATTTTCGATGATTGCGGACTGATTGCGCCAGTCCGTTGTCAGCTCATTGTTGCTTTTCCCACGTAACGTGTCGGTTCTATGTACCTGCCGCTGCTTCGAAGCACCATATTCCTCTTACTTACCTGCCTGACGTCCAGCTCTCTGCATCCTCGGCGTCGTTTCACCATGCCGCGAAGAGCGTATTGTAACAATATGCTATGCGTTATATATATTTCATAAAAAACTACATCACCTTTTTTATATACTGTAGATGAAAGCCTATTATTATCAACTTTGCTCTTTGACCGTTTTTTCTTCATTTTTGTTGTTTTTTTAAATGTTCCTAATATTTCAACTTTCTACTTAAATATTTTTTCTTGTAACATTATGACTTTTCAACAATTACAACTTTATTTTGTTTTTAATATATTTAAGTAACATATTTTTTCAACTAAAATGGCATTTATATTATAGTATTTATTTATATAATAATATTTATCCTATATAAAAACATTTATCCTTTTACAATTGCAACATTTTTTTCAATAAAATATGACATTTTTTTCTTTGTCATTGTTTTTTTTTCATTTTCCAATTTAGTCAACTTTTTTCTTGTAAAGTTTCTTCTCATAATTATGATTTTATTCCCATAATAACTTCTTCTGCTACCTTTTTTTTCCTCAGAATATTACGACGTTAGTATTATGACCTAATTACTTTTTCTCTTTATCATTTGACTTAATTTTTCTAAAATGACTGCACTTTTGTTTTTCTATTATTATTATTATTATTAGGTTTCCTTTATTTATACTATTTGTTAAGTTTGTTTGCGACTTGTTGCTTCTCTTCCTTTTTTCTCTTAATAGTTTGACTTTATTCTCATAAAACTTTTCATTTCTACTGTATTTTTTCTCCAAATTCTGCAACTATTTCTACTTTCTTCTTGTAAATTTTTTTGTAATGTAATTCATTGTGACTTTATTTGGACGTTTGTAACATTTTCCGCTACTTAATTTTCCAAAAAGTGCAAATTGGACATCCCCTGCCTTACTCTGTGCCCGGCAGCATGGCTGGGGTCACAGCGTGGTCATCTCCCAACCTGATGGTTTGCTGGTTCGCTCCTCCGTCTGTACAGATTGTGACACATGAATTTCTACAATATTTTAACATTCCATGTCTTAGCATTCACACACTGTTTATACCAAAATTGCTTGATCTAGTTAATTTACAAATCAATCCCTCTCTCTCTCAATCCCTCATCAGCAGTAAACACAAAAAATGAATAATCAGCACAGACCTGATCCTTTGAATTGATCCTTCCGCAACAATGAGTCTTCGGTGGAACAGGGGATGTTTGGCTGCTGGTGGAGAAAAGTCGTGGCTAGTTTATATGACCCGTCATGTGCATGAATGATGCCTCGCCCGCCGCCAGTGTTTATGACAGATTAGAGGCCCGCGTCCGACTGCATTTCCATTCCACTTATTTTGCTTTTTAATGCATGTGTGAATCAATTAATTCCACCATAAAAAAGGCCACCATAAACTGTGTGCAGAAGTTAATGAGTCCGGCATTACCACGTCATTACGCCAGCTGGCATAATGGAGCATGTGTTGTTTGTCATAATATACGTTGACACGCGCAACACTCGTTAATTCTTTGCTTTGGGATGTTTGCCGTGTTGCTCGATGACCAAGAAGCGCACCGATTTCTTTCAAACGTGAACAGAGCGTCCTATCTGGACAGGGAGAGCATGGGAAATTAGCTTAACTCAAAGTCACCACAGTACAGATCTAGGAACAGTGCTCCTGGAGACCTTCAAAATGGGCTCTCGCTCTTCTGATACCACTGACGTGAAATCAACACAGACAGCTCCTTCCAGTTTTGTTATGAGTTATTTATTGAATTCATTGCAGGGGTGGCAAAATGTTAATCCAGCAAGGGCCTCAGAGTGAAAAATGAAAGGATGCAACTTTGCCACTTTCTTAAGTGATATATACAGTATTTCAAGATATATATTTCAAGAGAAAAATGCATCTCAGCTTTGTGATATAGGCGAAAAACTTCACTCTTTGCTCCTTTATCACATTTTTGCAGGTTTTCTATTCCAAATATTAAAATTTTCTTTCCATGATATTTTGACTTTACTCCCTTAATAGAATTACTATTTCCACAACTTAATTTTCCCCAAATTTATTTTATTTTCATAACATTATAAAAAAAATGTATAACTTAATTCATTCTTTTGTTTTTTTTTCCACAATATTACATCTTTAAAAAAAATATTTCGTTAGTTTTTGACTAAAATGACGTAATTTTTTAGATTACAACTAAACATTTTTCTTTAATACTTCTACCCAATGCTACTAAAATGACATTTATTCTAGTTTATTCTTTGAAAAATGCAACTTTTTTCTCTTAATAGTTTGATTCTTGTAACATTGATTTTATTACTGCTTTTTTTTTTCTTTTTCCAACATTTGTAAATTTTCTTCAATTTATTAGTTATTTCAATGATATATTAAATTTATTTTTCCAGAAATTGCAACTGTATTTGTTGTTTTGTTTATTTCTCATAATATTACACTTTTAAAAAATTAGGTTTTTCATATTTCAACTTCATGCCACCAAAATGATGTTATTTTTTGTCATTATTTAAGTTACCGTTTTTCTCATTAGATTCCATTTATTTTTAACTTTATTCTTGTCAAATAACTGCTTATTTTTCCATTTTTGCTGTTGCGCCGCTGCTTGTTTAGTTTTCTTGCTAAATGATATATTTAAAATGTCCCGCGGGCCAATAAAAAAAACTGGTGCGGGCTGCAATTGGGCCCTGGCCTGCAATTTCCCCTCTCACATCGAATCTGCACTTTTCTTTTGATCACGACTGCAAAATAAGCCAAAATGGAGCCAGAGAAAGTTGAAAGTGGGAGCATTTTGAGAAAGAAGGTGAGAAACACTACCAAATTCAAGAAGTAACTCATAGCAAAACAGGAAGGTGGCCACATTGGGTTTTTGGCAACAATCATGTCTTCAATGAAGGTAAAAATAACCTTTAAAGTTGATTTATCTGTTTCATTCGTCATTTCTGTGTATTTTAAAATTGTTCTATGCATGAAAAACAATAATTGTACAACTATAAAAAAAACCTCTGATGACATCATACTGTAAACGGGCGACAAAGCTGACTGTTTCCATGTATTAGCAAGGTGCTAACAGGATGTACTATTGCGGATATTATTAACGCCACAAGACGCGCGCTATATACTGTACTCGAATCGGATCATGTTTGCAAACCCAAGACAAATTTTTTACCTTAACTGAAAAACACCCTAATCGAGGTTCCGCTGTATTAAACTGAGGGATAGTAAGCAGGGAAGCATGATAATTAGATAAATGGACAGATTATTGCACTTCTAAAAGGGGTTTATTTTTTCACGCTTTATATAAATGCCAACCCATTCCCTTCATACGCGGTTTATGTTCACAAACAACACTTTTGGGTCTCTGGTGTGACTTTTGCCTCAGATAAAGCTGCGGGTTGGAGGGCTCCATCCATCCTCATACCAGCAGCCTGCAGCGCCGCGAGGGGGCACTAGCCTGGACGGTCTCAAGGTCAGCGGGTTCTTCACCGTGTGGCCGTGACGGGTAACGGCTGCTGGTGGCAGTGAGGAGGTCCAGATTACCTTGACTGGTCACAAGGAGGGAGGATTGGGAGGGGGGACCAGTGGGGCCCCCTGCCGCTCCGTAACTGGTACCAAATGGCGCCTCTCCTCTGGGCCCTGACCTGCAAACTGGCAGGCCTTGGGAGCTGGAGGATGAGCGGACAGATGTTTTCTGTCAGCGGAGGTCCAAGAGCAGGATGGGTTGCTCTTACCTGCGTTGATGCACCGTTGATGCAACGCTGACCGTTGAGTGAAGCTGTTTATTCCAAACCAACAACAGCATCAGCAAAACTGCTGGCGATGGCAGTGTGTCGTAGCTCCGCCCCTCCCCCTCCCCCCGGAAGCTGGAGGGCTTTGAGGAACAAGGTTATATGGATCTTGATGGGGAGAAGCTGCATAATTAATTTGAATATTCTAGCATGACAGATGTTTGATTTTGGCCCTAAAAATAATTAATAAGACAGTGCGGCGAGAGGCAGATTGCCGGAAGATTATTTATGAAGACTCCTCACGGAGCAATTTGAGGAACGCCATGCGTGTGTGCATGCGTGTGTGCGTGTGTGTGTGCAGGCTCCCTTCATGGTCCCAGCTGTTAGCATAGCTTTTAGCTCTACATACATACAGTATATTTTTATTATGTCTGATTATGATTATTATGTCAGAAGTGGTTACGTATTCATTTTGTGTATTTTTACTACTACTTCACTAGTTCTTTTTAAAAAGGATTCCTTGAAGTACGGTTAGGGTTTCTGTTAGGATAGGGTTAGTATTCATGTTAGGGTCAGGGCTATGGAGAGGGATAAACTTTTCCATTCACAAAGAATTGAAATTCCATATTTCTATAGTTCCAACTCAGATTCTACTTAACAATAAAACATAATTTGTGCAATTCCACATTTGCAATTTTAAAAAGGCAACAGCTGGGATAGGCTCCAGCATACCCACGACCCCAATGAGGATAAGCGGTATAGAAAATGGAGAAATGGAAAATCCAAATTTGACCATAGGGGATTCCAAATTCTAAATGTTTATGTTCAATTCAAAAAATGACCACTAGAGCTGCCAAAATTTAAGTTGATTTTTTGAAGTTGCGATTTAAAAAAAATAAAAACAAATCCAAAGAATATTTTTCTTAGATGTTGGACAAAGGGTTTTTGTATTTTTTAAATTTTTGAAACGTTATTTTGGGGGAAAGGGGCTTTTTATTGTAGGTGGTTAGCCTTAGGGCATGGACTTTATGTGTTAGTGATTTTTCCATTGACAGTGAATTCATATTTCATATTTCCATAATCCCAAATCACATTCTCATCTACAGAACAAGACATCTGAGATTCGGAATTCCACATTTTCAAATTAAAAATGACAAAATCCAACCTCCGAATTGGACCATAGGGGGCAGTATTACCAAAAAAATCCCAAATTCTAATGTTCAATAGCAAAAATGACCACCAGACAAATTTTCACCTTTAATGCTTCCGAGTCTCAGCATGTTTCAAATCTCCAGTTTACCATATAAATACCAAAAATGACCACTGTGGGTATTTTCCTCTCCAGTTTCTAAATTTTCACCCCATGACATATTTTCACAAAAACGTTCACGTTTTCACCATTAGTCATTTATAAAGTCCTTTTTCTCCATGCTATACATTTTGTAGGTGACAGGTGCCACGATTTGCAGGCTTTTGAATGAGAGAAGAGTTTAGGGCTCCTTGTTGTGTTTGGGCTACGGTGAAGGGAAGGATTGTAGTTCGGGTCAGGTTGAGTGTTTTTGTTGTTATGACTTCCTTTCCTGCCTGGAACGATGACAAAAGGCGTCCATGAGGTAATTTCCTTCATGTGGATGTAAATCAGGCATGGAGGCCGTTAGCGGATTGTCTTGTTGGTGTTTGAATGTGCTGCTCTGATTGAAGCAGTCACACAGGGTGACACATCTTGTTAGCGGAACAGCATCGTCCTCTTCTTTAATGCTTCTTCTGTGATGCACATTGTCTCATAGCTCGGCGATAACGACACCCTCATCTCCCACTCTGCTCGCCACACGGCCGCATTTGTTTGCCACTGTGACAATATGGACTTCTTTTCTCCATGAACTGCGGCGAGGACTTGTCCGTAGAGCCTCAGACTATGTTGGTACACTACGTAGTCCGTACTTTGTAGTGTGTATTCCGTATTGCTTACTACCTGCGTGACGTAGCGCATACTATGTGGTACATACTAAACGGTGCTAATTATGCAGTGCGTACTTCATAGTGTATACTACCAAGTGTTCACTATGAGTGACATGCTACGTAGGGTTTTAGTGCAGTTCTATCATGTTTTAGCACATAATTTTTGTTTGCAGCGCATACTACAAAGTGTACACTTGAGTGAACTCCATGGTGTGTACCACCAAGGGTACACCAGTGCATGCTGTGTAGTGTCTGTTTTGTATCACGTACTACCAAGTGTGCCGTACGTAGTCCATACTATGCAGCATATTGTGGACTACTAATTAGATACCTTGTGGTACATACTAAATGGTGAGTATAATGTACCTATTATTACACAGTGCATAATTTTTGTATTTTGTAATTGTATTTTGTTGTATCTACTACCAAGTGCACAGTATGTAGTGCGTACTACGTGGTGCATACCACCAAGTGTACACTACATTGTGTGTGCTATGTAGTGCATAGTTGATGGTATGTTTCGTACTGCCGACTATGAAGTGGGCTTTACGTAACTCGTACTGTGAAGTATGTACTACATACATTAACTACTAAGTACATTATATACAGTGTGTACTACAAAGTGCATACTATGTGGTACATATTAAATTGTGCATATAATGAAGCTCTTATTGTGCAGTGCACACTTGGCAGTCTGTATTTTGTAGTGTTTACTACCAAATGTACACTATGCAGTAGGTACCACGTGGTGCGTACCACTAAGGCGTTGTGCGGGCTATTTAGTAGATACTTGGTAGTGTGTGCTTTGTATTTATTACTACCAAGTGCATTACGTAGCTCACGCTATGTAGTGTGTACTACAAAATGCATTGTGCATGTTACATAGTATGTACTACAAAATGCTGGTACATACTAAATGGTGCATACAATGTAGTGCATATTATGCAGTGCTTACTTCGCAGTGTATATTACATTGCATCTAATACCAAGTGTACAATATGAGGTACATGCCATGTAGGGTTTTGGTGCAGATTTACCATGTTTTAGCGTAGAATTAGGTGGCGTGTACCACCAAAGGATACACCATGTAGTGCGTACCATGTAGTGCATGCTTGCTTGTGTGTATTTTGTATTGCTCGTTGCCAAGAGAATTACTTAGTGCATACTATGTTGTGTGTACTACTTCTTTGGCTAAACAAAGTCCTCATACAAACTCACCGTAGACATTTGTCTACCTCAGTCCCATCTGTGTCCAATTCCTCAGTCCCGCCAGGAAAAGAACAAGCTCATTAATTTCAAAGAACTTTCAAGAAGAATCAGCCGTTTAAAACAAAAGAGCACTTAGCTCGTTAGCGGCGGCGAGACAAAGCAAACCGGTCTGACCTCCACCGTGTCGTCAATCACGCTAAACGTCCTTGCGTGCGACGGCGGCGTGGACAGGTGAGGCGCGCGTTGTGTGCGCGTCATTGTGCAGATGTGTCCCTTTAATGGCCGCCCTGGATGTGAAATTAATTAGCCAGCAATAAAGTGTCAGCAGACAAAATGAACAGAATCTTGCACTTACTTGAAGGATAAATAGGGATCAGGAAGAACAGGGGAAAGTGATCATAAAGACTGACATTTGCATACTAATTAGGTTAAGCAGTGTCGTCTTCAGAGGCACGCTCTCGATAGAAGTTTTTCTTTGTCTTTTTGTCTTCCTCTTTGCCAACTTTGCTCACTTTAGTCCTTTTGCTTCTGCAACTCCCAGCGCATCCTTGTCATAGCGCTCATCGTGTCTTCACCGCAACACATATCTCCAAGTACTCATAAAGCACTCGGCTTCAAAGGACATAAGTAGGAACATCTTACCGCACAAACCACCACCAAATGTGGGATTTTAGTGCAGTTTTAACGCCGAATGTGCATACTAAGTAGTGTGTGATACATACTGAACGTTGCGTACAATGTAGCGCTTATCATGCAGTGCATACTTCGCGTTTATAATTTTGTAGTGTCTGCTACCAAGTACACTCAATGAGGTACATGCGACGTAGATTTTTTTTTTGCAGTTTTACCACGTTTTAACACATAAATTTCAGCTGCAGTGCACACAACCAAGTGTACACTCAGTAGTGCGCACCGCCAAGGGTGTCTACAGTATGTAGTGCATACTTGGCAGAGTGTATTTTGTGTTGCTTACTGCCAAGTGTGCATTACGTAGCACATAATATTTAGCGTGTGCTACAAAGAGAATACTATGTAGTGTGTGTGATACATACTCTATACAATGCAATGACACGTATACCTATCTATAATGCATACAAAGAAGTGCTTATTATGCAGTGCGGACTTCGCAGTGTATGTCTCATCTTGTCTACTACCAAGTGTACACTATGTAGTACATGTCTATCATCATGTTTTATCATGTTTTAGCTCAGAATTCTCAGTTGCAGTGCATACTAAATAGTGTTACGACATGTAATACAGGGTCCGTACTACCAAGGGTACGCTATGTAGTGCGTGATAAGTAGTCCATACTTTGTAGTGTGTATTTCGTATTGCTTACTACCAATTCTTCATTACAGAGCGATTACTTTGTAGTCTCAACTACAAAATACATACCACCTGGTACATACTACACATTTCGTAACATGCAGTGCTTGCTATGCAGTGCGTGCTTTGTACCTTATGTAGCGCATACTGTGTAGTGCGCACAACAAAGTGGATATAACATGCTTCATACTTTCTACTACCTACTATGCAGTGCATACTTTGTAGTGTGCACTTTATGTAATGTGCACTGCGTTGTCCATACTTTGTTGTGTATATTTTGTAGTGTGTACAATGCGTAGTACGTGCTTTTTAGTGGGTATTGCGTACTTAGGAGCGTGCCCCTCCTTGGGTGTACTACCAAGTGTACACTACTTAGCACTTACTTTGTAGTACATATTGTGTAGTGCCGACTTTCTTTGCAGACTACATAATTACTTAGTAGTACATAAGCACAGCTAAACGTGTGTTGCAAGTACACTCAAACGTTAGATTTAGGTGAAAATAGTACACGTGTCAACATGAGCCTGTCATGTCCTACAAGCGGGATCCGTCACGGCAGACAAAATTTCTCCCGTCCAGATGAAATAAAGTAAATCCTTTTGTTAATTTCCCGTCCGTCTGTCCCTCATCGGCAGCGGTGGCGTGCGTCTCGGGCCCGGCGGGTAAAGCTCTCCACAGCAATATGTAATTAAAGTGTGCCAGCATATTCTTTAATCCTAAAGGCTATTATAGATTTATGGTCAGTGCATTGTCTGAGCCCTACAAAGGCTGCACTCTTGTTTCTTCTTAAATGGGTAGATAAAGGTTCTGTAAGCCTCTGCAATCTGCCCACTAATGGGAGCGCTCCCGTGGCTTGCTGCCCTCGCGGGTGACACGGCGGCCCCGCACGGGACAGCTGCAATTGTAATGCATCCGCCGTCATCAATGACATATTTTGGAATCCGTTTCCAGCAGGGACATGGGGAGTGCGCGGCGTCGGGCATGCAAAGTGGGAATGACGGCGTGTCGGCGGCGACGTCAGGGATTAAAGAATGAATTGGAAGTGTTCTACTTTTGAGAAGAGCGCAGGCCTGATTAATAGTGACCTCTCCCCACGGCAGCATGCTTTCAAACGCTATGCATACTTAACTTAATTGCTACTTTTATTCCCAACATTTTGCCTCCCGGCGCTGATGTCATATTTCTCTCTCTCGCCTTCGCCAGCTTCTTTGATGGAACCCAACATGAACCTCCCATTTGAAAACTTGATGTACTCCATCATCGTAACTTGGACAAGCACAACGGCACTGCGGCTCACTTGCAATACTCTCTCTTTGGGAACGCCGGTTTGTCCTAAAACACAACACTTTCATCATTTTGGGTGTACTATGTGTAAACTGTGTACCACCGAGGATACACAAAGTAAAGTGTGCTATGGAGTGCGTATTTCGTGTGTACTACCAAGTCTACATCACCTAGCGCATACTATGTAGAGCGTACCACCACTTAGTGTGTATTCCGTAGTGCACACAGTGTAGTAAACACTACAAAGTGCATACAACGTAGTGCTTACTATGCAGTGCATACTCTGCAGTGTGTACTTTATAGTGGTCACTACCAAGTGTACACAATGTAGTACATGCTACCTGGGGTTTTAGTCAGGTAATGCCTTAGCGCAGAATTGTCAGTGTGTACTTTGTAGTGTGTGTTTTCTAGTATGTGTATACTGCCAAGTGTGCATGACGTAGCACGTACTATGTAGTGCCTGCCACCAAGGCTACACTACACAGTGCATACTTCATTGTGTGTTTTTCATGTGTAGTATTTGATGATGTAGTGTGCACTACAAGGTGTACACTTCTGTATTACAAATTCGCTTCCTATGTAGTATTTTTCAATACAAGATATAGTTCTTTTTTCCTTTTTAAAGGAGAATTGCAAACACTCGATGGCACAATATTGCCAACATTTGGTTTGCCCGCTTATTTCCCCAAGCTTTTGATTTTACCGTAACTACACATTAACTTTTCATGTGTGATTTTTTTCCCCCCATAAACACACATTGCCTTGGTATGGTCGCTCTTATTTGCTATGTTTGTGTGTTTTTCTCCTCATTATCTCCGCGTAGTTGTCAGGTGTGCGCTGAGAGGAGTCGGCAAACAAAAGGAGGTCAGGTTGCGAGGTGTTGGCACGCAGCCGGCCGCATACACACGCGCACCGACACCACCCCTCCCCCATTGGTTTAAGCCATTCGTTTTAACGCTCTCCTTGAACGCCACGTCCATACGTCGATGCGGACGCTTTCATGGAGACGGCGCTAACAAGTCGTGCTGCGAGCAAGCGACATCGACGATGAGAGCGGCAGGCGGCGCTTGGCACAAAGCGCGGACGTGCAAAAGAAAGTAAAAGCACCCATCTGTTCGCGGCGGGGCGGTGGTGGTGAAAAAACACCTTAGCATATTGTCAGCAACGTTATGGAATACACGCTTAATAATTTAGCCCTCCATCGCTTCGTCTTGAATAATCCAACACCAGACAGCACGCTCACGGCGGCCATGTTGGCACGCGTTCCGCTAGTTAGCCTGCTGGGAGGAAGACTTGGTGATGTGGCGGAAAAGTACCAACCACTTGAATTTGAAAACATGTGGACCCATAGAGAATCATGGAAATAGATGATGTCATCATCATATTAGTATACAGTATGTGCACTACTCTTCTACTACTCAGTATGTATGCACCACTTAACTACTACATGCTAATGTACACAAAGTGTTCACCACCTAGTGTACAATATAAAGTCCACATGATGGCGTGTGCACCACTAAAACACGTACTGCTAAGTGTGCACTACAAAGTGTATACTACCAAGAGTGCAATACAAGGTGTGTATTATATAGTGTGTACTATGAATGTGGATTAAAAAGTGTACACTATGTAGTGTATACTACAGAGTGGACATTAGGTACTGCATACTCGCTCACTACATAACTAATACTGTTAAATGGTACTATACCTTATATGGTTACTTAGTATGTGTGCACCACTTAAGTACTACATAGTGCATACTACAAAGCGTACACTACCAAATGTGTACAATACAACGTGAATAATATGAAGTGTGTTTTAGAGTGTGTACTACAATAGTGCATACCACAAAATGTACACTACAGAGTGTGTACTACCAAGTCTGCAATACAAAGCGCATAAAATGAAGGTGTGGCATGGAGGGTGTACTACAACAACGTATACTACAAAGTGCACATTACAAAGTGTGTACTACCAAGAGCGCAATACAAAGCTCATAAAATGAAGGTGGGGTATGGAGGGTGTACTACAGCAACGTATACTACAAAGTGTGTACTACCAAGAGCGCAATACAAAGTGTGTACAATAAATGTGCATACAAAAGGTCTATGTACTCCATATTACTGAATACTTACTAGTATGTGTGCACTAGGCCGCACGATGGATGAATGGGTAGTACCTTGGCCTCACAGTCAGGGTTCGAATCTCTGTTGGGCATTTACTGTATGTGAGGAGTTTGTATGTTCTCCCCGTGCGTGTGTGGGTTTTCTCCGGGTACTCCGGTTTTCCTCCCACATTCCAAAAACATGCACGTTAGGTTAATTGGCGACTCTGAATTTTCCATTAGAGTGTGAATGTGAGTGTGAGTGTTTGTTTGTCTATATGTGCCCTGCGATTGACTGGCGACCTGTCCAGTCAGCTGGGATAGGCTCCAGCATACCCGCGACCCTAATGAGGATAAGCGTTATAGAATGTGTGCACTACAAAACTGCTACAGTGTAGTGGTACCACTTAGTTATTCGGTATGTAGGCACCAGTCGAGTACAACATAGTAGTGTTTACAATTAAGTGCACCATGCTATCCATGCTACAAAGTCTACACTACCAAACATGTACAATGCAAAGCGCATAATATGAAAGTGTAGTATGGAGTGTGTACTACAAAGTGTGTACTACAAAGTGTACACTGTGTACGCCGTACAACTGAATGTACATTATGCACTACATAATTATTAGTATGTGCACACTGACAAAACTACTACTGTGTAGTGGTACTGCATAGTTAGTGGGTATGTTCTACATAGTAGAGTACACAAAGTGTGTACTTCAAAGTGGACACTACCACATGTATACAAAAGTGAGTATTATGGCGTGTTGACTACAAAAGTATGCAGTAAAAACTGTACACTGCAGTCCATGCTACTACAACGTGTACACTACGCACTACATATTACTGTTTTGTAGTAGTAGTAGTAGTAGTAGTATATGGTTAGTCAGTATGTATGCACCACTTAAATACTACATTGTAGTGCACAGTTTGTAGTATGTGACATGTAGTTTAGCAGGGTGCATACTACCAAGCGTACATACTACAAAGTGTATACATTATACGCAACTTTCCGCATGGTGCGATGAAGGGCTTCCGAACAAAGTGGGAATAAACGCTTGGCACAGTGTGGTTCTCGGAGGTGAGTTAAGTTGCGTAGCGGTACATGATGCATGTTTCCGTGAGTAAGAGGGGGAATAAACATTATTGCTGATCAAAGTCTTTAGCAAGCAGGGTGCGCCAAAGCGAGGAAACGCTGTCTTCCACGGGGAGCACAGAGGCCCATCACACATTTAATAGGTGTCATAATTTATCATGTAAACCCAAAAGTGTTTCTTAATTAAGTGTGCGCCTTAATGAATTTTTTAATTTGATCCCTGTAAGTACTTTGCCATGCTAATTGCAATATTCCACACATTAGTTACTAGCAATTGCCCTTGGCTACAGGCTGTCAGGAGGAAGCCTTATCTCGCCCGCCGTCCGCAGGTAGCCAACATGGCCGCCACAGTGTGCGGTCCAGGAAACGAGCTATTTAGAGTGACGGATGCTCGGCCGCCTTTGTGTCGGGCAAGCGTCGCTATCACCGCTGGCAGCCTCATATTGTTCAGCGCCATTAATCTGTTGGAGCAACATAATAACGAAGGTGCCAACTGCTGCCCGCGCTGCTATTTTATTCATCAAGCACAATTAGCAAGCGGCGACGTGTCCTTAGGATGACTTCCCCCGCACTCGAGCAGCACGGCAGCCACCCGAGCCAGAAAAATGTCTCTGGACGAACAGGAAGTGGAAACAATGCGGGAGAATCAGTGTTAGCCCCACTGACCGGAGGTTGACTCATCACATTTTGCTGTGGTAACGTCACAAATAAGACGGTTGCGGTACAAATGCATCTGTGGCGTGCCCCCACAAATACACAAAATACAGTAAACACTACATAATGCATTCTATGTAGTGTGTACTATGAATTGCGGCCTACATGGTGCGTACAACTGAGTGCTTACTATGCAATGCGTCGTTCATAGTGTGTATTTTGTGTACATTATATCACATACAGTATACTATGTACTGCGTACCGCCAAGGGTGCACAACGTAAAGTAGGCTACGTAGTGCGTAATTCAGAGTGAGTATTTTGTAGGGCATACTACCAATTGTAAATTATGTAGTGTATACTTCATAGAGCGTACCATGATTTGTGTTGCACACTTCAGAATGTGTATTTTGTAGAGTATACTGCCAGGTGTAGATTACATAGCGCGTACTATGTAGAGCGGAGCACCAAGTGTACACTGCATGGTGCAAGCAATGTAGTACATACACTGTAGTATGTATTTCATACTGCAAAGTGCATACTCTTACTATGAAGTGCGTCCTTTATAGTGAATATTTTGTTGAGAGACATAACACGCTGGGACGAATGTCCGTGCTTTCCTAGCCAGGCGCAGAAGAACATCTCCATGGCAACACAGCTGTAACTTTCACTCACTGAAAAAAGTTTCCCTGCTTGTATCAAGCACCTGGTCAATGCCACGTCCCCGGGAGCCGTATACCCAACCGTGATAGGTGGATTTGTCAGATTCTCACGCAACACTGTAAAAAGTGCCATTCGTATAAAACTCGAGGACCGCACTAACATTAAACTTGCATATTAAGGCGGGGGGGGCACAAAATATCGTCTCGCGTGCTGCAAATGGCCCGCGGGCGGCACGTTTGAGACCCCTGCTTTAGAGTGTGTATTTTGTGCAGTACATTACATTGCGTGTACTATGTAGTGCATAGCACCAAGGGTACAATACAAAGTCCATGTTATGTAGTGCATACTTTGTAGTGTGTACTCCAAAAGTGTATACATTGTAGTGCTTACTATGCAGTGCATACTCCACTTGTAGTGATTACTACCAAGTACACACTATGTAGTGCATTTTTATTGCACAGAATTGTCAGTAGCAGTGCGTACTACCAAGTGTACCACCAAGGATGCTTACACAGCAACGAGCCGAGCCAGGAAAATGTCTCTGGACGGNTAGGTGGATTTGTCAGATTCTCACGCAACACTGTAAAAAGTGCCATTCGTATAAAACTCGAGGACCGCACTAACATTAAACTTGCATATTAAGGTGGGGGCCACAAAATATCGTCTCGCGTGCTGCAAATGGCCCGCGGGGGCCATTGAGACCCCTGCTTTAGAGTGTGTATTTTGTGCCAAGAGTACATTACATTGCGCGTACTATGTAGTGCATAGCACCAAGTGTACAATACAAAGTCCATGTTATGTAGTGCATACTTTGTAGTGTGTACTCCAAAGTGTATACATTGTAGTGCTTACTATGCAGTGCATACTCCACTTGTAGTGATTACTACCAAGTACACACTATGTAGTGCATTCTGCTACGTAGGGTTTTAGTCATTTCATGTTTTTGCACAGAATTGTCAGTAGCAGTGCGTACTACCAAGTGTACCACCAAGGATGCTTACACAGCAACGAGCCGAGCCAGGAAAATGTCTCTGGACGGACAGGAAGTTGAAACAATGTGGGGGGATTAGCATGTGCGCCACTGAGAGGAGGTTTGTAAGCAGTGACGCATCACATTTTGCTCTTTTTAGTGTCACAAACAAGATGGAGCTGCAGCAAGAAGGGCCGCATTTATTTGTTGCTATACAAATGCATCTGTGGCGGGCCCCCACAAATCCACGCAAGTGTGTATGAACCCCATTCCAAAGTATATCTTTGCAGGCACACGGCGGCCATTAACACACTTTCTACTTTCTACCTCCAAGCCCCGCCCCCTGCCCTCCCCGGCCTAATGGCAAAGGCGTCCCGTGATTGACCAAGTAATTCCGCCCATATGAAGAAAGTCTGGAAAAATCTGTTGACATTATCCCGCCGCTGTTGTGGGCAGCATCTGCACAGGAAATGTATTTAATATCCCCCCATACACCCCACCCCCTCCCAGGACAGGAGGGTAATCCCACTCCCTCGGGATGAAATGAAATGTAGGCTGCTATTGTTTTCATTAGGGACAAAAGGAATTGTCCTTGCTGACTATGATAGTTAATCCCCTGATAACCGCCCCCCCTTCTGGTACAACAGCAGCTTATTGTTACACTTTGCAACTCCACTTAGCGCTGACTAAATATGCATTTGTGGAATTACTGTCAAATCTTATCTTGGGATAACAGCGAGCCCCGCCCCAACCCATAACACCCCCATCATGACTGTAAAATTTTCAGCTTCATTGTACTCATCACACGATCTCTTAGCCAACGGGAACATCTGCAAACACTTACACACTATACACACCAACACTACTACACTACCGCTTCTATACTTCAAGTACTCCATTTTATCGCTTCTTCACTCACTGTACTTCAACTTTACTTTATTTTAGGGCTTCTACACACACAATACTTCACAGGTACTTTTATTTTACCACTTCTACACTCACAATACTTCAAATTTACCATATGGCTTGCACATTATTCTTTACTTTATTCTACCGCTTCTACATGCATGATACTTTAAAAGTGCATTATTTTACTGCTTCTACATATATAGTACTTTACTGCCTCGTGGAAACGTTTTTTGGTGCCTTTACACGCTCAATACTTGAAAGGTACTTAATTTTAACACTTATACATGCACATTACTTCATGATCACTTTCTTTTACTGCTTATAAATGCCCAATACTTAGTACTGCTTCTACGTGCACATGACTTTAAAAGTACCTAATTTTACTGCCTCTTCACACAATACTTCAAATGTCATTTATTTTACCACTTCAAAAGCACTTTTTGGCACTGCTTCTACATGCATAATACTTAAACTTTACTTTATTTCACTGCGTGTACATGCATGTTACTTCAAAAGTACTACATTGTACTGCTTTTACATACACAAGACTGAAAAGGTACTTCATTTTACGACTTCTACATGCACAATAATTACAATTTATTTTCCTACTCCTACACGCACAGTAGTTCATCTACACTTCATTTGACTGCTTAGACATGCACGGTACTTTAAAAGTACATCATTTGATTGCTTTGACATGCAAAATACTTCAAAAGTACTCAACTTTATCCACATTTACATACAGAATACTTCAAATTACTTCATTCTACTGCTTCTACATACAAAGTACTTCAACATTAGCGAGTGTGAGGTAAGATGAGCCACTTTTTTACCTATGCTGTCCTGGACGTAATGAAAAATGACACAGAAACAGAAGAACAACATATATGTTTATTTCAGGATTTGTCCTATTAAATGAAATGATCAGAATGCTCCTCTGACAAAGCTGCCCAAAATAATGACATCTTAAAAAAGTGCTCGCGTGGTTCAAATTGCCCCACGTTGGGGGTAAGCTGAACCAAGTCTAAAGTGAGCCATCTGGGGGTAAACTGACCATCTGTGAAAACAAAGCTTTTTAACAGTTTTAAACGTATGTGTGCAAACATCAGTTCAAAAACATTGAACAATTTAATCAAAAGAAAAAGCCTGTTGAGGTTGAGGTAGCTTCTTCAGCACATCACTTCATTGTCTGCAAGGCTGTCAACCAGGCCAATGTAATGGTGGTTCCTGCATTTGGATGCAAATTTTACAATGACAAAGTCACCAATTTTCAGTTTTGAGGCATCTGGTTCACTTCTTTCATCACTAAAACTATCATACTCAGAAGTGTCTTCAAATGGGATGGCAACATCACTCTCGTCAGAGCTGCTTTTCACTGTTTGATTCCACTACTGCATTCCTTGCTTTTTGATGGTTCTTTCTGTTTTGTCTTTCTGTTTATTATTCCTTTTTATATGGGCTCTCTCAATTGCCTGCTTCTCAGGTGTATCAGTCAGAATTCTTGTCTTCACACGCTTTCGATTTGTTTGTTTCCTGGGCTGCTGACTTTTGGGTAAGGGTAGAATCTCAGGGTAGAATCACAGACCAAAGTCACAAGTTCTCCTCTTTCACCAGATGTGATGGAGCCCACTTGTTTCTTTCCTTTTTCTGACACTACCTGCTTTGGTGACTGCACTGTTGTTACACCTGTTTCGTCAACATTAAAAATCATGATTGGAGGGAATTTAGGCCTGTAAATCCAGAGCAATGATGCAAATAATGTTAGCAAGTTGAATTCCTTATGCTATCGTAAATATAGTAAGTAAACATATGCCATCCTGTCATTTATTAACTTAACAGTTGTATGCAGTTGGCAAAAATAGATATTCATGTTTAGAATTATATATTTCATATATTTAATTAATGATGTTACCTGTCCATCACTTTAGCCAGATTGTCACAGAACTCCCCAACTGTAGTCTTATTGAAGGCTGTAGCCCTTCCCAAAGATGTTGCTTTAGGCATACAGCAGGAGAGATGGTAGCGTGCCATAAAATTCTTGAACCAGTATTAAACTACACAAAAGAAATGAGTGTATGTCAACCTAATATGTTTCTTGTGCTTCCTACCGGCTAAACCATTCTCTCTCCAGTTGCTGGGGGTAGGGATGTTGTTTCTGTCTGCCAATTCTAATGCCAGTTCACTGCATTTCTTTGGGGAAATGCTATGGAACTGATCTGCAAGCTTCTTGATATGGTCTGCTAGGTCCTTCTCCATCTCCTCAGAGAAAACTCTCTTTGCTTCTGCTGTTTTGCTGTACCCTATTGTTTTTACTTCCTTTGTGTCCTTTTTCATGTACCTGCTCAATGTTGACCGGTCAATATTTCTCTCCTTTGCCACTGATCTGATTGGCTTTCCTCCCTTGACATCATTGGCTGCTCTCTCCATCTCTTCAAAGGGTGTTGAACCCCAGGTTGTTTTTCTCCTATAGGTTCTTGGCATATTTTTTCTACAACATGACAAACATACCAAAAGATTTGAGTATACTCAACTAAGATTGAACTTTATACGTCAGGGCCTTAATGGAATTTCAGTGCTTTATGGTGGGGTAAATTGAACCATTGGCTCAATTTAGTCACATATAATCACCCATAGTCACTATTTGGGAAAAAAAACTGAAATTTTTGAGAAAATTAGGCTAATCTTTAGTAAATTGACTCACATGATTATATACATTAGAAAATCACCAGCATGCACAAAATATAACTTTATACACAGATACTTTTGTTTTGATTTTACAGTCAATTTACCTTATATGCAAACATTTTACTTTGACAAGTAAAAAAATTGTTTTTTGTGTAATACAGACTTAGCCCTTCTCCCATGTGCTTCTCCTTGTCACAGCAAGATGGAAATGATGCGTTCTTCCTGAATGTATGGTCACATGACAAATCATGTGCTCAGTTACCTAGATATAAAGGGTGGGTCAATTTACCCCATGCCTCAACTTACCTCACTCTCCCTACTTTATTTTACTGGTTCTACACGCACTATCCTTAAAACATATTTTATTGTAAGTCTTCTATAGGCATAATACTTGAAAAGTACTTTAGGCTTGTCGATCAATTCACATACACATATATAAGAACCTGTCTACATATATAAAGACCTGACTGTCCATTCACACACATATATAAATACCAGACTATCCATTCACACGCACATAGAGACCTGCCATCCATTCACACACAAATATAAAGACCTGTTGTATCCATTCAAACACGTATATAAAGCCCTGTCAATCCATTCCCACACATATACTGTATAAAGACTAGACTATCCATTCACATATACACATAAAGACCTGTCTATCCATTCACACACACCTACTGTATAAAGACTAGTCTATCCATTCACACATACATATAAATACCTGTCTATCCATTCACACACACCTACTGTATAAAGACTAGACTATCTGTTCACACATACATATAAATACCTGTCTATCCATTCACACATACATATAAAGACCTGTCTATCCATTCACACACATCTACTGTATAAAGACTAGACTATCCGTTCACACATACATATAAAGACCTGTTATGCATTCACACACACCTACTGTATAAAGACCTGTCTGTCTATTCACAGATACATATAAAGACCTGTCTATCCATTCACACACATCTACTGTATAAAGACCAGACTATCATTTCACACATACATATAAAGACCTGTTATGCATTCACACACACCTACTGTATAAAGAAGTGTCTGTCTATTAACACATACATATAAAGACCTGTCTATCCATTCACACATACATATAAAGACCTGTTATGCATTCACACACACCTACTGTATAAAGACCTGTTTGTCTATTCACAGATACATATAAATACCTGTCTATCCATTCACACATACATATAAAGGCCTGTCTATCCATTCACACACACCTACTGTACAAAGACTAGACTATCCGTTCACGCATACATATAAAGACCTGTTTATCCATTCACACACATGTCTGACATTGACCTCTGGATGTCCATTTACATATCATGCTAGCATGCTAAGGCCACGCATGCTATTTTCTTAACTTGAAGGGTTCTGTCCTCTTAGGTGAAAAGTCAAGGCCTCCACCTCCTCTTCCTCAAGGTATCTGATGTTTGGGTCCCGTCCCCGGCCCACGTGATGGCGGCGTGTCTTATCAAGCTGTTCCAACAAGCGGAAGACATCACAAGTTAAAGGGTGGTTGTTGTAATTAGATGCTAATCAGTTGTTAATGAGACTAATCCTCGCCATGAGTCAGCTCATTTGCTTAATGGCTGCACTGCGTCCACATTACAGCCATGCATCCGTCACGTTAGGATAAGACGTCTGCGGTGGGCTGAAAAGGGAGGTTTTAGAGGAGGGGAGGCAGCGGCAAGAAGTTCCAATCCGGGAAAAAGTTGAATCCGTTTCAAGTTATCTTGTTGTCAGGCTCATCGGTCACCCCCCCAAAGAAGAGAAGGGTAAGGTGGGAGTGGATGAGCGAGTGCTGGCAAGGCCCCGCCCTGACAAATGGCGTTAGCATAATGACCCGTGAGCGCTAACAAATATAAATGATTTTCCGCTGCATTTTTACTGGGATGAAAACAAAACCCTCATTAGCCTTTTATGAGCATTGTTGGGAATAATAAATAGATGCTAATTAGCCCCCACCCGCCCCAAACACAAATGCTAATGCGGCGCGCAGAAGCAGCGCTAGTAAAAGCTAACATTAAACCATCAAACTATGTCTTCATCTTTTTCATACCACCTCCTGACACCGACACATTCAAAGCGCATCAATAAACGGGCTTTTATTGCTGACCGAATGCGTCACACGACGAACCAGCGTGGGGTCGGGGCTAACAACTAAGCCACAGAGTCAGCGCCCCATTTTGGACGTGCTAATCCCGGTTTGTTAGAGCGGGCCGCTGTTACGGCTGTTCCATCGCGTGCTGAGTGACAAGCGACTTAAGCGCAGCTTCTCACCTTGCTGGCTGCCACCAACACCTCTTTCTGCTTTCACACGCAGTCTTCATGCACACTAATGACACTTGGTAACGCTGATGCAGTATCACTAGCCATATTGATACACACAAACTGATATCACGCCAATGTACCATCCATACTGATGCAGATATGGGGATATCACCAGTGATATTCATAAATATGCATTTGCACTGATATCACCATTGAGGTGCCATCAGTATTCAGACACCACACTGATATCACCGTCGCTATTCATACACACACGCACTAATATCATCAATATTCATATACATACTGGTATCATCAATATTCATAAACACACATTGATTGATATTAATACACACACACACACACACTGATATCACAATGATATTCATAAATATTCAGACACACACTGATATCACACCAATATATAAACCATACTGATACAGACATGTTGATATCACTACTTATATATATAAATATTCATACGCACTGATATCACTATTGTTATTCAATCAATATTCAGACAACACACTGACATCACCATTGCCTTTCATACACACACACTGATACCATCAATATTCATATACATACTGGTATCATCAATATTTATAAACACACATTGATATCACCATTGATATTAATACACACACACACACATACACACTGTTATCACACCAATATACCATCCATATTGATACAGACATTCTGATATCACCAATGGTATTCATAAATATTCATGCGCACTGATATCACCATCGATAGTCAAAAATATTCATACACAAATTGATAGCACCATCGATAGTCATACACACGCTGATATCATTGCTATTCATACACACACTAATGTCATCGTCACTATTTATATACACATTGCACTTAAACGCACACTGATATCACAATTATTATTCATACACATCCTGATATCACCATCGATAGTCAAAAATATTCATACGCAAATTGATGTCACCGTCAATATTCATACACACACGCTGATGCCATCATCAATAGTCATACGCACGCTGATATCATCGTGGACCTTTATACACAAACACTAATATCACCGTCGATGTTCATACACACACAGATATCGTCATCAAGACTCATACACACACTGATATCGCCATTGATATTCCAAAATATGCACACACACACACACACACACGCACACACACTGATACCACTATCCATACTCCGTTGATGTCACCAAAGATATTCATGCAGACACACAGATATCATCATAGACATTCATCAATATCACCACTGATATTCATTTGGAACCAGTTAACCGCGTTAACGAGGTAATACCGTGTATCGTACGTCCCAGTGGTCTCGAATGCAGCAGAACTGCAAAGAAACCTGCTAATGAGCATCTCCAGCTAAGGCTTCATGTCCATGTTCATTTAGAGAGGTGACTCGTAGTTGTAATAACGTCCAAAAACCACGTTAGTGCTTCAGATTAAACTGCACTCATCGTCATCCACATCATCATGAGAGATTAGAACATTTGAAATGCCAAATATCATTTGTGTTATTGTTTGCCAGCTGCGTGCGCGTGGATTTATCCATTTATCAGCATCGTTTAACTATGTGTGGATTAGCGCCGCTCCGGCCATCCAAGGCATAGATTAAGATTATTAGATTCATAATTATTATTATTACATCCTAACACCAACATCATATTGGCACGTGCATGTGTGGGTAGCATGGAAGCCTGCAGGAATGGGAGAGGGTGTCTAATGACAACCAACAGGGCCCCCCACCCCCCTGCCATCCCTGTGGTTGGATGCATCCAGTCCAACCAATGCATGTCCACACTGTCTTCCTCTACAGCTGCTTGGTCGAGGTTGAGGGATCCCTCTTTTGGCCGCAGCCGGTACTGCACGACATGGTCACCACCATCGCAGGGCCCGCGTTTCAAGTTAGCAGCGCAGATGATAATCATGAAAAGTACTTTCTGATTTCGCTAAAAAAAAAACACACCCTACACGTGATGTGGTATTATTTGGACCGTGACATTCATGGCTTATGTAAAAAAAAAAAAAACGGCTCCGGTTCAGTCAAACATGACCTCAAATGACTGAAGTATCAAAAGTCGATGTCGACTATTGACCACGAGGAGCTGGTATCGGTAGTATCGATATCACTATCGGCCCGTTCATCAGTTCCAAGCAAAGCCCAGAGCAGCCTCATACGGAAGTTCTTAGAGGAACCAAAAGGACATTTTGTCAAGTTTCACACCTGCAAACATCCCTAATTATGTGAGAGGATGTATTATTATTCGCTGCTGTTCCTGGGTTTGTGCTTTGACGAGCGAAAATTCCGGTGAGCGAAACTGTATTAGCCTCCTTAGCTTAGCATGCTAGTCGAAGCTATCCCGCCCCTTCGCGTGCTTATTGTTTCATTTGCGCCTTTTGCCTTCCGTGACAAATAGAAATGAGGCAATGGGAGGCACGTTGAACGTATTGCACGTTCACATTGCGCGTAAGTGATTGTTCCGTGAGCGTTCCCGTGTTAGACAAGCTGTTGAGCGTTAAGGGAGCCATTTTGAGTAGACGTTTGCGTGCGAGTATCGCCGGAGATGTTAAGCAGCGATGTCGCCGTTTGTCAATTTGTCTTTTGTGACTAATGAAAAGATTATACTGTACAGTCATTGATTAGATATGTTCAGATATGACAAGTTACATTTTATTGAAAATATTTTGCAGGCCAGAAACAGCTGGAGAGGACGGCGCACGTGAATGATGTGACGTCATTGGTTGCCTCACAAGTATACCACCATCTCTTCATACACATGAAGTGTGGAAGTCAGGTGAAGGGGTAACGGCGTGAGCGACATGGTTTTCCGTCTGGCGGTGTGGCGAGACGGAAACATCAAGAGCACATCCGAGCCCTGGGGGCGGGGTGGTATTTGTTGGCGGTCGTTTTGTCAGAGAAGCCGAGTGGCCACCAGAGCTCCACCCGGCGTCACTTTGCATTCCCGGCTTGTCACATGATCCGCCTCCCTCGTCCCATCGGCCCGCAGACAGACGACGGCTGGGGAAGCGAGGCTGAACGCCGCAACGTCAAGGCACTTGATTGATTCGGTCCTAATTCCTCCAAATGGGATGAAGATGGGGGTGGCGGGAATAAGTAGGCCGCCCTGTGTCAGGTAAACTTTAGCCTGGCTTGATAACTGCGCGTGTCACGCCGTCTAAACATCCGCTTGTCTAAGAAAACGTTTCGCTTCGGATAAAACGCTCGTCTGAGTCTTTTTATACATAAATTCACGGTAGCACTTCATGACATGAGTGCGACAAGCTGGTCTTTCATATTTAATACCATAAAAAAAACAATAGTTTTCATTCATGACTGGATTTTTTGTGAAAACAACAATGTATTGTGACACCATAACAGTTATATTGTTAGTGAAGCAGAAAAATATTAGGATTATTGGTTATGTCGTTGGTGGACCCCAGATACAAGACTTTTGGTACAAAAAAGGTAACAAAAGGCGATGGAGTTAAAAGATACAACGTGGAAAGATGGAGCTAAAAACACAGGAAATGCCCAACACTTGTCAGGAGGGGGGCCAAAGTCCACTGGGCCGAGGTGAAAAAAGTCAGAGCGGGTAATGGTGACTATGAGAACAACAGGAGCGGCGAATGAGCAGAGGAATGTACCAGAATGTGGAGCACTGGTGTCATGGGAGACACAATGGAATACTCCGTTCCAGCATTGCACAGGTGTTAGTAGTGAACCTAAATAGTGTGGCTGCAATCAGCTGCAGGTGTGCCCGGTGGGACCGCCTCCTGCCAAGGTAGAGAGTCCTGTGAACGAGGAAACAAAGACTAGTCATGAACAAAATAATAGGTACAAAGGTAGTGCAAACAGAACGTAACAGATTGCGCTCTGCAGGCGTAACAGCAGATTCTGGGTATTTCGCCAAGCCAGGCGGGCTCGACACAAGTCGACGACCATGGATGGGACAGAGGCTCCCGACTCCTGCGAGGGGAAAGCCGGTGGTTGGTATCCATAAGCAGAATGGGAAGGGGATAGACCCATGGCAGAGCTGACCAGGGTATTGAGAATATTTGATTAATTTTAAGTTAATAGCCCACAAGGCGGGTTGCTGGGGTCAGACGGAGCGAACGGCAGCCTCCAAGTCTTGGTTGGCTCGTTCTGTATGACCATGAGTTTGCAGAAGGTAGCCTGAGGACAGGCTAGGTGATGCCCCCAAGGAGCTACAAAACTTCTTCAAAACTGCTGAGACCACATCCAGGGGGATCCCATAGAGCCGGAACACATGACGCACCAGAAACTTGTCTGTTTTGAGCGCTGAGGGCAATTTGGGAAGGGCGATGAAGTGGGACAATTTAGAGAATCGGTCTACAATGGTCAGGATGATCAGGCCACATGGGACCACGGGAGGGATGGGAAGCAGGCGTAGACGACCCCCTGGTGCCTGCTGGGAGGACTTATTCCGGGAACAAATGGTGCACGCAGCCACAAACTCACTGGCGTCCGCTCTAAAGTTGGGCCATCAGAAGTGTTGGGACAGGAGGATACAGTACGAGTCACACCTGGATGGCCTAGTTTGGAATTGTGGGCCCAGCACAAGACCTCCGAACAAAGACTGGAATGACATATAGCATATAGGCACCCGGACGGACAGCCCTCAGGGGGAGAAATATCCTTGAGGGTCTCTGCCACCTGACTCTCAATGTCCCACTGCACGGCTCCCAACACCCGGGACTGAGGAATAATGGTCTCCTGAACATCCTCTGAGGGGGTTGAAAAAAAACCTGGACAAGGCATCTGGTTTGCCGTTCAGAGAACCTGGACGGAAAGTCAATGTGAAGATAAATTGTGTGAAGAACAGTGCCCAGTAGGCCAGGTTCTTGTGGTCGGTGTAGGCGACGAAAGGCACCTCCGAGCCCTCAAACATGTGCCTCCGCTCCTGCAGTACCAAAACAATGTCGTGAAGCTCCCTATTGCCAATGTCGTACTTTCTTTCTGCACGTGTCAGGCGGAGAGAGAAGCCGCGAGGTGCAGCCTCTGGTCGGAGGTGGGATGCTGGGAAGCAACAGCCCCCAACCCGGAATCGGAAGCATCAACCTCAACAAAAAATTGAGAACACGGGTCAGGGTGAACAAGAACAGGAGCGGAACAAACGCTTGAGTCTTTCAAATGAAGTGTTGGTCTCGGGGGTCCACGTAAAATGGCCGCGCCCCCTTTTGGAGATACATTTTTTTCAGCAGAAGAGAAGGCAGGGACAAAATAATAGGTACAGAGGTAGTGCAAACAGAATGTAACAATTGGTAATTTTCTGTTAGTATTGGTATTTTACACAGCACCACTATTTGAGAACCACTGGTTTAAAGTAACTATCTAAATCAGCACATACATTTTGATCTTTATTGACTGTCCCGTCTGCCTCTGTTGCGCCGTCTCCACCAACTCATGTCCCCGAATCGCCGCCCCCTCGTCCTCCTCCTCCTTCACCACCCCCTCATCGGTGGCCAGTGGATCTGATATGGATGTGGTTAATTGTAAATCAAATTAGTGCATCATTTTTAGCCTAAAAGAAGTATTTCCGTATAAATATTGCTAAATGTAGAGCTGCAATGATTACTCGACTATCCAAATCTATTTTGGTAGTCGATTAATCGTTTCTTTTAAAATCATTCCCACGCAAAGTAAATCCCATACTTGTGCTTAGGAAAATGCCTACATTTCTGCACTCTGAGTACACACAAAACCTACTTGTTGAACAGTGAAAGTACAAATAGCTATGACTGTGCCTATCTGACGCAGGTCATAGCATCTTGCTACGTGCATCACAAACATGCCACTGCCCCTCTCCCCAGAGCAGACGAGCCGATGCCCAGAGATGGGAGACTCGAGTCACATGACTTGACTTGGGTCAGACTCGAGTTGCAATTTTCAGGGCTTGTGACTTGCATGACAAATGTTCCAAAAAGATTCAACTTGACTTTGACTTGAAGTTCTTGACTTTAGACTTAACTTGGACTTGAGTGACTTGAAATGACTTGTTTTTGGTTTAATGCTTAGATGTATTTTTCAAATATCCAAAATATACCTGTATGACTATTTTTACAAGTTGGCTTTCTGCTGCTTTATTTTATGCATGCAATCTAGCAAAACACAACATGGATAAGCCGGAAGACACAGAAAGAGTTTGTGAATGTTTATATACCTTGATTCCAACAGTGCCTGTAACACCGCAGTAAAACGGCTCAAACATAACAGAAAAGTCTTTGTTTTTAGTGATCCTCTTTCTCTTGAAGAGCCTCAGTTACCGCTAAAGTTGTGTTGTTCTCCTCATGTAGCAGTGCAGCCTTTTCAAACCTGTTGGGGGGGAAAAAGTCGTAGTTTTACCTTTGACCCGGGTCAAGGGTCACACTAGACCCCTGTGTTTATAGATTTCGATTATTAGATTTCAAGAATGAAAATTGTCATATTACGAGAGTACAGATGTAAATTTCCGGGAATAAAAGTCGTAACTTCATTTTATAGGCATTGCCTGAGACCACTATGAAACGGAGAGTAGCAGCGAAACGACGCTAGCTCATGCTAACCTGGTTGTGACCAACTGCTCTGTTTTGCTGTCTCGTTATAAATAAAAGCTTGTCTGAAGCCAGAGGGAAGTTCCCTCCCCACTGAAAAGTTATGCTGTAGTCTCCCTCGGATATTACCACGAAAAATTACCACTTTTATCTCAAAATCTAAAATTATCAGGACAACTATTTGTTATTTATTATTTCAGTTATTTATTGGTTTGTTTTTCTTTTTTTAACTCAGCTGTCAAATATGTAATAAAAAAAGTCTAAAAGTTTATAACTCTGGTTTTTAAATTTTAAATCTATATAACAGGCCTAATAAAACGTGTATGACTTGACTTACTTCCTTGGTTCTCATAAATTTGGACTCGGACTTGCTTGTAACTTGAAGGTAAAGACTTGGTGCTTGCTTGTGACTCGTACATGAGTGACTTACAGCCGCTGATGCCAAACGCACAGCCTGCGCCTAAAGTTAAGGCATTTATTTCTTATTTATTTATTGGTGACACACATGTAGCAGTCTGTGTCAGTGACTTGTTGATTTGCAGGATAGTGTTTGTCAGTTAATTGTTTATACTTTGCTACTTAATTTTTGGTGCCTGAGAAGTTCCTTTTCTTCGTCCTCTATGCTACGATTTTTGGAGAGAAAAAGTCAATTCATGCATTCTTAAAGGGATTACTGCAAAGAGGGCAGAAAAAAAATCTGATTAATCGATTATGAAAATAATCGTTAGTTGCAGCCCTAGCTAAATGGAGAAAAATGAAAATATAAGGTGTTCAGAACATGCATTCAAAGATGTTGTGATGGTATGTAGTATTCTCCACTGGTCACTAGGTGTCAGTAATGTTACACTGACAAGACAGTAGTCACCATAGGCAGGTACAGAAGAGGAAGTAAAAACAAAAACAACAACAACAAGGAACTCTCCTATTGCTAACATGTGTGAGTCTTTCATTCATTCATTTATTTTCTATGTCGCTTATTCTCATTAGGGTCGCAGTTATGCTGTGTCTTATTTATAATTTAGGTATATATTCTTATATTCTCTATTGGGTAATAGAAGTATAAAGATGACTATTGGGTGTTAGTTCATGTTTAGAGGCTTCTAATGGTAAAAAACTGCATGTAGAAGCTTGTATGCCTACTATATTTGTAGTAGAAGAATAAGTGGGGGTTATTCCATGTCTCCCTAATAATGTTAAAAAGGCAGTAAAAAGGCTTTTTGTACTGTGACCTACCAAAACATTGACTACTTTTGACATGAGCATACAAAGTGAAGCGTGGCGTAAGCGCTAACATCTGTTGATCCATCGCCCTGCCCTGCCCTGCCCCTGCTGCTCTCATGACCCCGAGTCGCCACGTTGTTAAGAGTGTCTGCTCTTACAAATTGGCTGAGAATGTAATTAGCGTGTTGCTAATTGTCCCTAGAGAAAGTGGCGGTGCAGCCACTTCAGCTTCACTAATCCATTATTTCCACACTTGAATAATTAATAACGCCTTCATTGTCCGCTCGCTTGGCGAAGAGTCAGGAAGTCCTCCAGTCTAGTAGCGCTCTTAGCCTGCTAGCGGGAATGAACCCTGTATTTATGTACAAATATCAGCTCCACGTCGCCAATCAATTATTTACAAGAATCGTCAGCGACATGCAGCTCGTGGACCCGCTAGCAAACACCAGGAAGTCCGGGCCCCGACGGAGCTTCAAGTTCCGGTGGCTGCATGCGCACTTTCAACCTGTCACTTGGAATAACAGATGACCTTTAATGCCCCACCACCCCCGCCTTCTTACTTGTGCTGAAGCTAAAGTGAATTAGCATGCGTCTCAGAGGAGATCCTTTTACACGCAGCAGCGTGTCCGACTAACCTGCGATTGCAGCGTTGGAAAGTTGGAGCCTCAACGCCACTCAGGCGGAACGGACATGAGGTCGTGGTAGCATACATCGCTGAGGGAGGGTCTACGCCACCTTTTTACAATTTAATCCCTCTCTGGTTCCACATTAAAATATCTGTAATGTTTAATATACCTGTAATGTGTCGTATTTACTCCATATTCAATTACCTATTAATGCACCATATTCATATCATTTTTAAGGTGCCTCTAATTTACCATATTTACATCACTTTAATGTATTATATTTACTCTAGGCTATATATCCCTACATATCATATGTGCACCTTTTAATATACTGTATTTATAAAATCTGTTAATGATATATCTATCGTTGTCAATCATATTTAATGTATCATATCCCTCATATGTAATGTACCGTAGTTACATCATGTGTTCTATTATGCACCGAATGTACATCATAGTACAAGCTTTATGTACATTTTATAAGTACATTATAAAAATGTTGTTATCCTGATGATGTATCGTTGACTTGTACACAAACGCGTGGCGTATTACCACCTTGTACTATGACGGCATTTGTATGTGTTTGCGGCGTCTGGTAAAGGTCTTCAAAGTCATCCTCCTAGTGCAGATGTCGCAGTCATCTCCTCAGCATTGCTTCACGTGGAGCACGCCACAGCGAGTGCGGCTAGCATAGCGTAGTGTGTGTTGTGCAGGGACGAGTGCTGCCGCGTGTTAATGGAGGATGGCAGAGGATCCATGGCAGATGTTTCCTTCAATGTTTCATGCTCACAGCCACAGCTGCTCTCCAAATGAGAGTTCATATTGCGGGGGGGGGGGTGCACCCCGGGTCGAGCCTTGTCGCATGGCCTGAATGTCAAAGCGGGCCCAGCAGGGGGACGCTGGCTCAAAAGACGCCATCTCGTCCCCTCTGTGTTGGCTTGGTCCTTTCTGCCTGGCTGGATCTTCCTCTCCCACACGGCCACGGTGGAACGTCTACTTTTCATGGGAACGCCGCCACGAGATGTCCATGAAAAATTCATAAGACTTCTCCGAACGCCAAATACTGCACTCATGATACACAACTAATGTACTTAGACCACTACAGGCCGTGTTTCCATGGCTACAATGCAGTGCAGTGAGCACTCCAAGCCACTAGTCGGTGCTGTAACCATGTGACACAATATGTGGACACGATGGATGCTTACAGAAATTAGAAGGGGAAGTTTGTCCTTTGTGAGAGAGAGGGGGTCTGTTTGGTGTTCTTCTGTTTGAGGGTCAGTTTACTCAAATAGACAACAAGGCGGGGCGGGATCACCCACCCTGGTGACATCACAGCGGCGTGCGTGTCAGTAGCGTGGTGTGTCTGCGGCCATCTTGCACGCGTCTTTGGCACTCTCTGTGGGATCAGCTGGCTGCAGTGTCACTGATGGTGGGGGGCTAGGGGGTGATATTTCAGCATCTGTTTCCCTGATGTGGCGGCATGGCTGCCACAAGTGACCAGTGTGCACGCTGCAAACAATCCAACATCCCTCCTTGTCATCTTCTCAGGTCAGACTGAGGTCATCCAATGTGAGCCCTGATTGGTCCATCATTGGTTGATGTTTGGATGTTGTTTCTGTGGCAACGTGAATTTAAAAAAAAACACACAAATTGGTGTGTCAGAGTGAGCAAGCAAGGACCGTGATCGACACGCTTAGAGACACAAGTTGTGTCCTAATCAAGAGTCTGCACCAATTTGTGTGGCCCCACCCCAGAAGCCCACCAGAGACAGTCTGGTCTGTTTTTCATATTTCCTGGTTGGCGACACGTTAGCATTGCTAACGTCAAAGTTTAAGGTACCCAACATCTGATCCAGTTGTTATATTTGGATTTCTTTTTTAGGAAAGAATGTTGGGAATGGGAGACCCAAAGCTGACTCATCCTGCCAAAATGCGGGAAAATGAGGACGGTTACATTTGGGAGGAGGGAATTATGATGTCTTGTACCACTTAAACCTAAGTTTTTATCTTTTGCACCTACTTTTACGTTCGCTATAAAAGCTTTATGGCAGGGATGTCCAAACATTTTCCAACAAGCGCCACATACTGAAAAATGAAAGGAGGGTCATTTTTCTTCAATTTGCTTTTTGCATTTATTTTATTTATTCTAATAATTTATTATAAGTTAAAAAAAAACATATTTTGTCTTTAATATTTCAACTCTTTGCTACTATAATTACATTATTTTTGCTTCTAATATTAGAAGTTTATTCTTGTAAAATTGAAACATTTTTCTCGTTGGAATACGACTTTTTTCTATTAATATTCTCACTTTATTCTTGAAAATTACAGCAGTTTTGTCCGTTTTTTTTTTACAAGTTCTACTTTGTTCTTGTATTTTTTCCCCCATAGTTATTTATTTATTACTTTATTCCCCTAATATTTGACCTTATTCTGCTAACACTATCAGTTATTTTCTTTGTTGTTTTGTTTTGCATATTATGGCATTACAAATAATGTATTTTTTTTCTTTGCAACTAAATGCTATAAAAATGCTTTTTGTAAGCTTTCAACATTTTTTTTCTTAATCAACTTATTCTCGTAAAACCACTTTTGATTTTTCATTTTGTTACTGTTTCTTGTTTGTTTGTATTACTTTTCTTGGTAAGTTATATTTTTAGAATGTACTGCGGGTCAATAAAACACAGTCATGGGCTGCAAATGGCTCCCGGGCCACACTGTGGACACCCTGCTTTATAGCATGTCTCAGGTGTGTAAACACAAAGGGCCTAAAATGACCCAAAATGTTGTCTACCTCCAGAAAGCTGCCCCCCTGACCCGACCTTGGATAAGCGGAAGAAAATTGAATAATGGATGGGACAAGTCTGGCTAATTTCTAAACCGCAATGTCCGTCATTTGACCACTTGATGGCACTGTTGGCTCACAGCCCCCAGTCCCTTTCTGCAGCCAAAGAGCTGCTTATGCTTTGATTGACTGATGACAAGCTTTTTCCCCCTACCAATGGGAAGGGGGTGTCATGTTTAATTGCTTGTTTACTTTTGCTTTAAAAGGTAAACACTATTGATCATAAATCTGCTTTTACTTGACCAATTTCCACCGTTTTTCTCCAAGAGTTCTTTCTGATAAGCCTCTTAAATGAATCAGTGGAAGGCTGGACTAAAGTTCTTAGTTGTTCATCATAGAAAGACATTTCCCATGCTTCCTTTTTTTGTGAGAACTCCCGGCACACAAAGAAGGCCCATAAAGAAAAGCTGCAGGGATTTTGGTCCGCAACAAGAAGAATGTCAACATCAACGACTCCTGGACCAACTCCAAACCCCAGAACTTTTTTACTGTTCATCTTTTATCGTATTAATATTTGGCTTAAATCGGCCGTATGTCGAAAAGAAAAAAGCCAAAGAGAAAGCTGTTTTTCCCCCCCGTGGTAGGTGTCGGGAGGCTGGTGCGCGTGAGCTAGATGAGCAGTGACACAAGGATATTGGACAATTATCTGCGGAATGAATACATTAAGCCCGCATGTCATCATCGCATCAACGTTGGCGGGAATGAAGGGGACGCAACGCTCCATTAATCCCGTCTTGGCCAGCGCCATAGGCGGATGCTGCCGACCCACCTGGTGGTCCACATAGAGGTCTCGGTGATAGCACGGGGTATGTGCTAATTACTTTGTTTGGGAGGTTGTTGGTAGCAACGATTCTTACAGTTTAGGGCTTACAATATTATTGACAAAATCTTCTGACTCGCTTTTAATTCGTAAAACATCCATTTTCTTATGGGAAAATGTCCTGAATTCACAAAAGTTTGAATTGGCTAATCCCCGAAAGGAATGGAATTGTATCTCCGGCATTCCAGAACTATTGGGATGGCCTTAGTCCCGTTGAGCATAAAGAATCAGTTATCAATACAGAAGTACACATTTCTTCCTCTGATGTTGTATTTGAATGCTGGAAAAAGTGAACGCTTGAAGTTAACCTTGGAGCTCGGTTGCTGGGTCGCAGTGGATGATTGACTTGCCCAACACAACATGAGTGTGAAAGTGGTGGTTGTGCACCGTTAAAAGTCTCCCTGCATTATTGAGCGTCATGAATAAGTCAGCTGACAGCATATGTCTTCACAGGAGACACGCCCACACATCTGGTACCAGCTGAGGCGGGACCGGTCCCCCGGGACGCACTGGTGAAAAATACATAGACATCGACTCTTGCGTTGACACTTTGTGCGTGTGTGTGTGTGTGCGCATGCCTGTGTCATCTTCTCTAAAGCTCAGGTCACAACGGGATGTTTGTGGAATGCTGTTGCTCTTTGAAGCATCTTGGTGCTGAAATAATGCACAGAAAGAACTCTCTTCATGCCTGTTTGGAGGCGAGAGACAAGGAAAACAGACACACATGCACATGGCATGGCGCATGGAAGCCGGCAAAATTATCGAGTTCATTTTCATTGCATGATTCATTTATTCATGGCAAGACATTTTTTTCTGACCGAGATCTTAGGGTTTGACCAACTGTACCTGTTGATTTGTCCTAATGAGACATCATGACATTACGTCTACCACATCACTATACTATATCAGGAGAAACTACGTATACAGTAGAGGGGAGGGAGCCCACTTGCTGTGGCCCAGCAGAGTGCCACAGCACCATATTCGGATACAATCAACCACTGACGCCACGGAGGTTTCTGGCAAAGCTTTTGCACTTTTAAAACGCTGTGGCGTCTGCACTTCAGGTAGCTGATGCTGTTTTGTGTGCTCGATGGGGTTTTTCCCCTCATTGCAGACCATTTGGTACAAAGTCCTTCTTTAAGTGAGCTTGCGGGAAGTTAGGACAGGCTGTTCTTGTCACAGGTAGGAGAAAAAAGGAGCGCTTGATTTGCTGACTCAAACATACAGGCAATCCTGCCTTATTGGAGCCTTTTAAAAAAATCTTTGGTTATTGAAGCTCTTTTTGATGTTCTCGAATTTGACGTCAAAGTTTCGTTATATGGGCTCAGTAATTATCATACGCCCCTAATTAGAACATTACTGATTTCCATTTCTAGGGTTGAGAGATTTCATTCCTTGTTTTGTAATGATAACACTTTTCACTGAGTTAAAGTCTCCCATGAGTTATTGTGCCGGATGGTGCTTGGTGGAGGTAACGGAAAGAGGCATTAGCGGGTGACAGCGCGGCCATTCATGTCACTCTTTCTCCTTGCTGCTTTAGGAGCCTCGCAGTCACAAAGCCAATTTGTGTCCTCATAATGCGCATCATTCCAAACAAGGCGATGTCATTGGTTCATTTCTGTGTAGCGGTTTTAGACTGATAGGTAAAAATTCACAGATTTGTTCCTCCTGAGGCGTTGATGAAAAAACGCTGACATGACTTTGTGATTGTCTTTAATGGCTGCTTGTTTCAGCTCAAAGCGTCCACGTTACAAGTCGCAAAAATTGTCTTTCTTTCCCCACTTAAATGACTCGCTTGAGGGTCCAATCACTCGTTACATTATTATTATTGTTATTTTTATTCTAAGACGAAGTGACGGAGTGACCAGAGGCTGTTATTAATGAAAACGTCATTCATGGCATGTTGAGGAGAAGCATTAAAGCTGAGCCTGTAAAAGTAAAAGCTGTAATCGGAATAATGCCAAACATTTCAGCCAACGGTATGGCATAAAGTAGAGCTTTTTAAAGAGTGGCAGATCAAGAACCATTCAAATGGCTGACTCGTTATATTTTATTTCTTTAAAAAGTGTATTAGTCAAGTGGTGTAACTTTTGTTTTTTAAATCAAGGAAACAATAATTGTAGTGGTTAACAGAATCATTTCAACGTACCCATCCCACCAATAGTATACTCTGTTGGTGCAAAATATTCTGAAATATGATTTCCTTTGGCTTGTGTTTTTGTCAGATGCATACCTTAAGGCGAACTGATGAAGCCTGGATCCGTCTTTGATATTTTCTAGAAGCTGTCCTGTTTTTGTTTCCCAAGTACTTTGACCATTTTTGGTGGCGTTATATGCACAAATACCGAGAATGCTCCTGTCTCGCAATGTTAAAGAATCCTTTTCAAAAGTCCTGAATCCCAAATTGTAATCAGTTCTTCAAGATCATCCAATCCATTCAGAGCCTATCAAGTTATTTTGACCACAAACAGATAAACGCCGGCAAAAACATAACCTTGGCGGAGGTCATTATTTCCTTTAATTTGTTATAATTTACTTGCATATACGTACATTTATAATGAATTTGTAATTGTATGTATTGTCCAATGTAGATAACATAACATATGAATATGATTACAATTAAAAAGAACCTACACTTATTAATTTAAATGTGCACACTTTTTAAATCCTGGATGTATAAGATACCATGTACTGACAAAAATAATTGTAATGTAATAAATTATTTTATCTATAACTTTTTTCCATTTTAAATTTTTACTGCCCAATGTATTATTGTTGGATAGAAATATAAATGTGCACTTTTTAAATCCTTGACACAGTAAAAAAATGTATTTAATAAAAAATTTACATTATAATTTGATTGTATATTATCAAAATATAGATAATGTATTATTACTAATATAACATGTTGCATTTGCACATTTTTAAAATCCATAGTGTGATATACTACAGTCCTAAATATGATTGTAAAAAAATTTTAAACTCTTTATTGTCACGATCCGGGTGTTGTTCCCGTGACAGTTTATGTTTTGAGTGGGATTTCCTGTGTTGTGGTGTTTTCCTGTTTCCTTGCACTTTAGTTTTTCTCTGAATACACGCACCTGTTCCTCATTTGTTGGTTGGGCTATTTATGTTCAGGTGTGTGCGCCAGTCTGTGTCGGGTCACTGTCATTTGGGCGTCGTGTTCGTGTGGACCTGGTTTTGTGTTTTTCCGCTGCTTCGCAGCATCCTCGGTTATTAAAAGATTCCTGCACCTTACCTGGCTGACGTCCCGCTCGCTTATTCCCCGGGGTTCTCGCCATGCCGCGCCGGGCTAGCCAAGCAGATCGTGACATTTATGTATTTTTGTTATTATTGTCCTATATAGAAATATTAATATAATAAAAACTAACATTAAATGTAAATATGCAGATTAAAAAAAAATATGTATGACTCTTAATTGAAGTATAAATATATATTTTTATAATTGCATTTATTGTCCTGTAAAGTAAGATATGATATATTATTAGTCTAATAAAACTTTTATTTGTTCATTTAAATGTGAACATTATTTAAATCTTAGGTGATACATACACATTACATGCAAGTAAAAGTGTCATTTAAAAATGTAGATTTTTATGAATTTCTCTTGGAGATTAATACATGATTTGCTCCTTATTTGACTATGTAGAATAATGATAAATAATACTGTTGGAGTTTATTTAAAACAATGGGGAATTGTATATTACATACGGTAAAAAAAAAAGTGACATTGGGTCATCTAAATCAGGGATTCTCAATTGGTGGGTCACAGGGTCTTTGCTAAAAGAAAGATCCGAAATGACCCGATGTCCATGAACATCTTCAAAAGCTAGCGACCTCTTGGAAGCCTCATAACTGTTTAAATTGGAAACTAAGAAATGTAACCGACGAACGAAAGTCTACGGCAAATACCACCCCCTTGTGTGGCACAATAATGTCTGCAGCACAAACAAAACGCTCATGCACACAAAAACATGCAGATTAAACAATCATTTCAGTCACGGCGTAATCCACTTAGCAGCTGACTTGAAACTTCTTTGATATGAAATGATGTTTTCTTAGAAGACAATTATATCGAGCCTTCAAGGTCCCAGTTGAATTTTTGTATTTTTCATTTGTTGTTAGGCTAAATTTCCTGCTAATCCGCGGCTCTGAAAGCTTCTTTTGGAAAACAGGATGAAGATAATCTCAATTATTGCGAGGATGGAGCAAATATGATTGTTTGAGCAGCCAAGCGACGGCCGAGAGGGCGGACCGGATTTAACCCCAAAGTCGTATTCAATCTGGGATCCACTTTTTTAAAAATGTATTTATTTTTGTATTGTTGTTTGGTGTTTTTCTTTCCATTTCAGTTGCTTATAAACAACAAAAGGTTGGTTCCTACCAAAAGGAAGTCATTTTGGGAAGTCCACCATGACAAATGTTAAACGTTCAACTTAACGAGTCGATTTTGCTGCTCACTCGACAAATCCATTTAAGCGGCAATCGCCATCAAAAGACTTGATGAAGTCGTCCGTCAGATTGATGGCCGACCGACATTCCGGCAAATGAAAACGCCGATGTCCGAGTGCGTTAAAGGAACTCATTAAAAAGACCACTCAATTAAAAAGTCCAAGTCCGCCCGCGCTCCCTTTGACTTACGGCGGCTAGCGCGGACAACTCTGCCTGCTGGGCCATAACTGAAGAAGACGCATAAAAGTAAAATCAGCAAGTTTTGCGTCAGGTGACCTTCGGGACGGACAGTAAAGTTCCATGGAAATATTCTTTAAATTGTCTGGCAGAATTGTTCCATACCAAAACAAGAACACTGTCAGTTTTGAATTGTATTTTATGCAAAATACTTGGATGTGGCTGGACGTGATGTTGCTTGAGCCTTTTAGTTTGTAAGTTTTGTGAAAGTGACAAAACGAGACCACTAATAGTTTTAATGTAACACTTCAGCTGGGAAGTCTTGTGTGGATGGATTTAAAAGCCACATCAGTAGATGTTCCTTGACCCCTTTGCTCAGAATGATGTTATGTGATCTTTGTAGAAGTTAAAGCGGTTGACTAATACACTTAAAAAAAAAATAAAATATAACGAGTCATCCATTTGAATAGCAGCACTACAGGTCGAAAGAAGAACTATATTGGTTTTGAATGCAGTTTGTTGCTCGAGATGATTGAACTCAAGTGGAAGACAGTGGACGGTCCAACATCAAATTGTGTTAGTGTCTTTTGAAGTATAAAAAGTATAGTCAAGTAAAAGTCGATGAAAGAAAGAGGTCAGGCAAGGTTGACAAAAAGAAGTAGGAGTTTGGTTTTAGAGGTACAGGTAGTAGCATGTTGGCCTCACAGTCAGGAGGTTCAGGGTTCGAATCTCCGTCGGCCATCTGTGTAGAGTTTGCATGTTCTCCGCGTGCGTGTGTGGGTTTTCTTCGGGTACTCCGGTTGCCTCCCACATTCCGAAAACATGCATGTCCTAAATTGTCCATAGGTGTGAATTGACTGGCGACCAGTCCAGGGTGTACTCTGCCTCCTGCCCAAAGTCAGCTCGTATATGCTCCAGCATACCCCTGAGCCTAGAGAGGATAAGCGGTATAGAAAATAGATGAAGGTAATAGCATAAAAGCAATAAGTATTTAGGGCCCAAGGATTTCTGCAATAACGGAATCGCAGAATTGGCCAGTAAAAATCACAGAATTGACACCGCGTGAATGAAATGCTGTCATTGTGAGAAAGAACGTTTGTGTTTGGAATTATTAATTATACCCGGCGGACAGCTCAATCAGGGCGAAATGTCATTACAAACACTCAACTGTCCCCTCCCACACTAAACATTCTGAAATGACAAAACACCAGCAAAAATTGGTGGAACCTCTTCTTATCTTTGCTTCCGCAAGCTTCTATTCGCGCTCCGTAAATGGAAGCTAGCATGCTCGGCTGGACTCAAGTATGTTGATGTAAAGTGTATGATGAAGCACATTTATTTTTGCACCCGGCAGGTCTTTGAGACGTTCTCACACACAGAACATCCTTCTGCAATTATAGATTTTGTAGCCATGCGTGCAGAAGCTGACATCCCATTAGAAAAGTTAGCCAAGCTACATCCAGTTCTCAATTACTGGGCTAAATTGTCCATTGATGGATTTCATCAGTAAATGTAAGTTGTTGGGTTTTTTTTACATTTAATTAACGGATCTTTTATTCATTCATTCATTCATTTTCTGTACCGCTTATCCTCATTAGGGTCACGGGGATGCTGGAGCCTATCCCAGCTGGCTTTGGGCGAGAGGCGGGGTACACCCTGGACTGGTCGCCAGTCAATCGCAGGCCACATATAGACAAACAACCATTCACACTCACATTCATACTCTAATGGACAATTTAGAGTCGCCAATTAACCTAACATGCATGTTTTTGGAATGTGGGAAGAAACCGGAGTATCCGGAGAAAACCCACGCACGCACGGGGAGAACATGCAAACTCCACACAGAGATGCCCAACGGAGATTTGAACCCAGGTTTTTCAAGATCTCCTGACTGTGTGGCCAATGTGCTAACCACTCAGCCACCGTGCGGCCCATCTTTTATTCATTAACCCAAAAATTACACACAAAATACCAGTAAAAACAAGTGTAAAATGTAAAAAAACGGAATTCAAAAAAATTTAAACGAGAAAAAACAAGATTTGGGTACAAATCTAACTGGTTTCATATAGCCCTGAGTATTAAAGTCTTGTCAGACACAACAAAGTGTCCCATCAGGACTACCGATGCCCGCTTTAGATGTTCCATATGTGTGTGCAATTTGCTGATGGGTCCAAGCTGTTTTGCTGCATGGAATATCCACGGATTATTGAAGCTTGAGCCTTGCTGGATGGCAGGAGAGCAGAGCAAGCGTGGAGGGTGAGGGCAGGAAAGGTGGCGACCAACGCTGCCCTCCTATTGGTTCCCAGAAAGTGATTGTGGTGACTAATGTTAGCTATTAGCTCCATTGGCTAGCAATACACAACAACATGTTTGTCACCTTGGACAGCAAACATTGAATGGCGGTAGCGTCATAAACAAAAACATGTTTATTGTTGAGAGGTGTTAAATGATGGAATATGATTTTAACTGTTAAATAAAAGGAAAGGATTAAAGGATCAGAGCGCATTAGTGAGAGAATCCCGTTGATTTGTCCTCAGTAAACATTTCAAATTGTAGTTATGGTTGGAGTGGAACCTCTGTCATCTCAATTGAGAATATATTCTAATATCCTGGCCATGAAATATTCAACATGAAAATAAACAATACAAATATTTTCATTTTTTCACCCCAAAAACAAAAATGTAGTAATGCTCTAGCAAATAACTAAAAATAAATAGATTAATTCTAAAATTAAAATAATATATATTAAAATGACATAATTTCAACATGATGCTTAGATTGGTTTCCTGACTACAACAAATATTGTAAACATAAAATTCACATTTTTTTGCCTAAAAATAACAAATACATACAAATAAACACATAAAAATGAAAGAAACTAACATCATTGATTTGTATTGATTCTAATATGAGAATATACATGTTGCAACACACTGGTTACTGTTGTACAAGAAAAAATAATACAGATATGGAAAATGTATAAAATCTCTAAAAATAATTCTTAAACTTAAAACTGAAATAACTACAAATTTAAGGACAAATGATTTAAAAAATATTCTAAAGGGGAGAATAATTATTCTTTCTCTACATATATATGTATAAATATTCATTACATATTCATTTATTTAGTATTAGTCATGACATTTTTTATGCGTAGGGTAAAGCTGGTATTTTTTTTTTACATTTAAAAAAATGAATTGTACGTTTTGTTTCACAATTTGTACAGTGACAATTATGTTCTTTTAAATTTTTCTCCCCCAGTAATTACTCATCAGTTTTAATTGCTTCATAGTGAAGCATAAAGGCATGAACAAGTCAACATTGCAGGTGTTCTGTTGTTTCGGCTTCAGCTTTGGTTACATTCACTTCGTGGAGGCGGCGCGGGCACATTAGCACCATTTCCAAACATCTGCTGGACGAGTCAGAAGCAATCTGCCGCTTCCGGTGCTGTCTGATGTGACGCCGCGGCGCGCAAAACACCTCCGGCCGCGCTTGTTCTCTGCCTTCATTAAAGCGCAGCGCTGAAGGCAAGGTGACTCCACACGCCGCTTTCTCCATCACCGCCGTGTCCCACAACCATTGGCTCACGGGCCTGTCCGTCACACGCCTGCTGGGGTCAGCTCGGGTTCTGCCATCGGGTTTCATTGTCCAAGTAAACTTACATTTCTCTGTTTTTCCCCTCTAAATCTATGAATACACATACACTGCTCAAAGTGTGTATTCCTCCCCCAGTCATAGTTTGCAGTAAATATATGTAGAAATATATTAGTGAACTTACTTTTGGGATCTACTGCAGGGGTCTCAAACTTGCGAGACGATACTTTGTAGCCCCCACCTTTGTATGTAAGTTTAATGTTAGTGAGGCTCTCGAGATTTATCTTGTTGCGCTCACGAGGCAGTAAAGAAGAGGTACCCATTTATGTCAGTACTCAACATGACAGTCTCACTCAGGGTGTTTTTGACAGAACGCGCCGTAGCCTACGCCGAGGGTTGGGGGGTGGAATTGATGTCAGGCCTGCACCGTTTTCCGTGCATCGGCTAAACACGACACGCCAGGTGAATTAAAATACAGTATATTCTACAGAACAAAAATCTCTTTTTCAAAACAAATGTGGCTCAGCTATGTGAGAGGAAGCGCTGCCTGGTCCCTATAAATAAAAAGTTGGCAAGTAAAGCCATTTTCAGAAAAACCTATTGACTTTACAACTTTACAATTTAACTGAAAACGGAAATTTATTGCAGATTTAAATACTTCTTAATTTGTTTATGCATTTGTTGATTGTTTTATTAGTGCTGTACAGAAAACTGTTAACAGTACAATATGTTCCATACAAATGTACTAACCAAAGAACACAAGGAAAGTTATAAACTTGTTTACACCAGTATCCTTGTCTATCTTATTTTGTGTTAAAAAAATTTAAAAAATACATTTGAGAAAATTGGATAAAAAAACCCAAAACATTTAATTGCATGCTTGTGCATGTGCACTGAGGTTGCGGCCCAGCCTCAGCCAGACTCCGCCTCACGTGGCCCTAAGGTATACGGAGTTTGAGACCCCAGTATAGTCCAAACTTTTCAGAGGGGGTTATGTGTTAGGGGAACACGACTGAGTGGTAAAAGTGTGAGTTTATATTTTATATAGATAAAGAAAATGAACTGAAGGTATATTTGTGTACAAATATGTAAAAGTGAAAGGATTTGAAAGCTATTTTGCCCAGGGACCAATTGCAGCTCTTAGCTGTTTTTATTATTTTTTTGGCACATTGTAAAAATAGCAAAATTGAAAACATGGAAAAATCAGTACTTTTACAAGTATAAAGTCAAAATATGAGAATGACGTAAATTATGAGGAAAAGTAAGACCGCTTTAGTAGCATAAAATTAAAATATAAAAAAAAAAACAGGTTCTTTTATTAGAGTTGTAATACCGGAATAAGAGAAACTAACCAAACAAGATAAAGTTGTAATTTTTGGAAAATTAGGTTGGTTGGGTTTTATGAGAATAAGGTGAAAAAATTATGGGATTAAGGAAAATTTACAAGAAGAAAGTTGAAATAGTTGGAAAATCGAATATAAAAAAACAGCCTAAATCCAAAATAAAACCAAAATAATAAGAGAAAAAAGTTGTATTCTAATGAAAGAAAAAGGAACAATATTACAAAAATAAACTTGTAGTATTAGGAAATGTAATTTTATTAGCTCAAATTTAAATATTAAAAAATATATTTTTAAGCCTGTGAATACTCTCAGTCCAGGTCATGATAGGACAGTTTAAGTCTGATGCATATTTTTAAGCCATTGTAAAAGCAAAATACAGTTTCAAATTAGGTTGGGGAAAAATACAATACGGTAATGAAATCAAAATATTATAATGTTATATTATATTATAACATTAACAGAAGCAAATTTACAAAAAACTAGTTGAAGTGGTTGGAAAATTAAAATTAAACAGCTATAATACATAAGAGAATAAAGTCAAAATAATATTTAAAAAGTTGTATTCCAACAAGAAAAATTGTCACCATTTAATTCATGAAAAAAAATAACGCAATTTGAGTAAGACAAAATTGAAATATTAAAGAAGAAACATTTTAGAAACAGCAACATAGTTTAAAATTAGGTTGGGAAAAAAATTACATGGGAAGAAAGTCGTAACACTACAAAAAAAAAATGTTGATTTTATTTATAAAAAGTTTATTTAAAAAGAGTTTGGACACCCCTGGTGTAACGATTTGACTGTGCATTTACACATTTTACTTCCAATTGGTCCCAATTTGGGTGGAATGGCAAAGAAGCAAACAATACAGCTGCCATGAAGCCCAAAAGTCATAATACAGAAAGTATGAGTGAATTCCTCAAAAGAACCTGCTGAGATGCTCTTAAAGGAGCAGCGTGTTGGGCGCGAGCGTGAACAAACGACAATTTAGAATCCGTCAATCCTTTTTAATCCCGCCCACCTGCATTCCCGCAGCCGGCCGCACATCACTCGAGAGGCAGATTTCACTGCACAGAACCTTTCTTAACAAGCTGGAATGCCCGGATTTCGCCATTCGCCAACATTCCGCAGACAACAACTGTGCAAATGGGGGCAACGTGGCGAGCCAGACGGGCTCAGCGGGGGCCAACAGCTGCTGGGGCCGCTCGCCGCCTGCCGGGGAAAAGTTGGTCGGGGGGAAAAGCGGAGGTTGACACGACGGCGGCTAAGAGTTGAGAAAACAGAACCTTGTGGCAAAGCTCATGGCGGATTTAGCGGCTATCTGTGCGCCTCCCTCTGCTGCCAACCTTGACTTGAAAATAGACGGAGGCATGGCGTTGGCCTTATGTGCCACTCACTATCCAATGCAGCAAACACGCTCTCCGGCGTGTTCTTGATGAAAAACTTCTCTTGAACGATTCCGTTTATGACCACTGCACCCATCTGGCGGCCCAGGTGGGACACTAGAACCAAATCTTTGCCAGAACGCAGCAACGTGTGTACCACTACGTTAGCATTTGTCAGTAAATACAAGTGTATAACCCGACCAAACAGTTGGAATGTCATCTCCTTTTAATGTTGGCTCAAAGCAAAGTTCATCAACTTCAACTGAACCCATCTGATTCACCCCGGGAAGAACTTCAGAACTTTTCTTCCTAAAAGTGTATCCTGTGGGATTTGTTTTAAGACATTTGCAGAAAGCAGAACCCTAACCCTGTTCCTAACCCCTAACCCTTACCCTAATCCTAACCCTGATCCTTACCCTAAGGCTAACCCCTAACTCTGATCCTTAACCTAACCCTGATCCTTACCCTAAGCCTAACCCTGATCCTTACCCTAACCCCGATCTTTACCCTAACCCTAACCCTGATCCTTACCCTAATTACTAACCCTAATCCTAACACCTAACCCTTATCATTACCCTAATTCCTAACCCTAATCCTGATCCTAACCCTTAACATTTATCCCTACCCTAATTCCTAACCCTAATCCTAACCCATAACCCTAATCCTAACCCTGATCCTTACCCTAAGGCTAACCCCTAACTCTGATCCTTAACCTAACCCTGATCCTTACCCTAAGCCTAACCCTGATCCTTACCCTAACCCTAACCCATAACCCTAATTCTTACCCTAATCCTAAACCTCTGTAGTAAAAATAGACAGCATTTGTACATTCTTGTCAGTTCAACTTCACTTTCCTTTGATATACAAGACATACAAGTATGTTTTAGTGAGATGAAAACTTTAATTACAATTTTCAATGTCCATTTATGCCTCAAATTTAGCAGGAACAAAAATCTGTAAGAAGTTTTAAAGTTTAAAAAGGTTCTCAGAGCACCAGAGATCAGCTCTTACTTTCTTGTCACTTTTGTCACACGTATATGCTTGTGATATGCAGTACCACTTAATTTGCTCCTAATCCGTTATAACAGAAAATCTGAAAATCAGAAAAACTGGTCTTATCAACAACAGGGAAACATTCTGATGTATGAAAAGTATGTTTTTACTTGAGTACGGATTTCAGCATGAACTGCTGGTATCGTAACGCTGCACATCCTTAGTACGCATGTACAGACGGTTGACCTTGCACAACAAAAATAAAGTACAAATATAATACACTTTTCATAATTTAAAAACATTTGATTATATTTGTGTTTGCAGATGCTTATATGTGTCTGAAATGATACAGTAAGCAAAAATAAAAACTAACAGATCATTAATACATGTTAATTAATATATGGAAATATATTAAAATATATAAAGTACACTTCGCTTGCTTAACGTACTGCAAAAAAGATCAATTAGGATAATCTATAAAGCGCATAATGGAGAATTTACAAATCCACTGTTTCAACAATCACAATTATTAAAATTTGCTGATCTGGTAAACCTTCAAACCGCTAAAATGATGCATAAAGCAAACAACAACCAGTTACCAAAGAATGTCATAGAATTTTTCTCAACAAGAGAGGAGAAATATGATCTTAGGAATACACTAAACTTAAAACACAAACATGCAAGAACAACACTAAAAACTTTCAGTACTTTGGTGTGTGGAATTAAACTATGGAATGGATTAAGTAAAGAAGTAAAGCAATGCTCAATAATGAGTGACTTCAAGAAACATTACAAACAGTTGATGTTTACAAAATACAAAGAAGAAGAGTTCTGAACTCCTGTGTACATCCACTCACTATTACACCACTAATAACTCTTCATTCCTTGGAGGGCAAATTGTCTGACTGTCAACGCTGTGTCTTTTACTATCACCTTATCACTAACTCAAAACATACTACAGCAATTATTATTATTATTATTATTATTGCTCATTACTATTATTATTTATTGTGACTATCCTTCAGTTATTACTTTGATAAGGACATTCAACACACTGTCACATGACCTTACTTCTACATTTTAAACTTACTAAATGCAGGAAGTGTACAAATGTATTAAAATAGGGGAGACCCTACGTGGGTAGAATTAAATAAGCTTTGCTTCTTCCTACTCCTCTGACTTATTCCAATAGAATTATATGCATGTGCAAATCCAATTAAACCATTACCATACTAGAGATGCATGCAATACGATACCGACAATCTTTTAATCATTTTTTTACATTTACATTTAACTAGTTTACTCACACCTGCAGGCAAGAACTGAGACAAATTTGGATTTGCGCAATTGTACCTGTTGATTTGTCCACATCGCACACACTCCTTGCAGATCTATGATTGTTTGAAAGGTCGATTTAATCAATACTAGAAAATAAAATATTGGATTTAAGCACGGCAGGTTTTATGTGGGTGTGTGTGTTTTTTTAGCTATTTTAATGATAAAGATGTTAAACGTTACCCTTGCAACAGTTTGTTTCGTCGTAAGTCGATTAGTCATGTCTGTTGACTGGGGCACACGGATGACGTCATGTGACGCGTGCGGGCTCTGTTAGAAAAGTCCGTGTGGAGGTCCTAAGATATGCAATTTTACATAGTATATGGTGTGTATTTTCATTGTGCACATGCTTGTTAGCTAGATGACTTCTTCCTCTTCAATGTGGTATGGGATTTATACAGAGTGTTGGACCACATCCAAACTTAGGTCCAACTTGAAGCCTTTCAAACTCACGGATGGGAGCGTCAGGACAAGATAAAAAGTAGCAATTGTTAAGGTTGAATGGGGGGCTTGTCGTTTGGGAGCCACAGTTGTTCTGGCGTGTGTTCCATTTTTTCTTGCAATGATAAGCGTGCTGCTCAAGTGTTGGTTGCACTTTATTCAAATCAAACGTGAATGCATTTTCCAGGAATTGTTTTTTTTACCTTTTTGTTTATATCCATAATTCATGTATGCCTGATTCTCTTACAAAATGCAAAGGGAATTTAGAAAACTTCACCTGCACTGTCCTGTATCCAGCTATTTATTTCACTGTCAGACTGCTTGAATTTTTGGCAAAAAAGTTACTGAATCATTTCGATGATCATTTCGTATCGTTCTAAATGAACCGATATCGTCCTTGAACCGTATCGGCAACCACGAATCGTGATACGACTCGAATTGTTGTTTAAATGAATGCTACTGATTAGGTATTTTGTGTGCTTGTGAATGTTTGTTTACAAGTGTCAGGGAAAGTTAGAACAGGCCGGGCGCTTGATTTGCTCACCTGCACGGTACGGGTAAACTCATCTAACTGGAGCAGTTTTTGAAACGCCGTTATTGATGTGTTTATTGATTTGTTGTTATGTCATAATTCCCTGATATTGATCTGATAATTATTATGCACTCCTAAAATATATATTCTTTCAAATTATATCTATTTATATGACACAGTGAGCATTGCATGTGTAGGAATCATACAGTATTTTAGTGGTTTTCTTTTTTCTTTGTATCATAAAAGTTTGTAGCTATCTGGACACATTTTTTCTAACAGGAAAACTCTCTCTCACACACACACAGCATGCACATGTGCACAAAGCAGAAGGTGCATGGGTGCATATTTTTTTACTAAACACAAGACCTCATTTTTGGGGCTATGAAGACCTTGGAGGGATCGTGTGTGTGTGTGTGTGTGTGTGTGTGTCATGCCTCCAGTGTCTTCACAGGGGGAGAGGTTGCCCACTGTCCACACACACACACACACATATATATATATATATATATAGTGAGAGTGTATAATGGCGGTCCCTGTCGGCCCGTATAAATCTGTATGGGCCCAATTAAAGATCCCCTTTAGCGTGTTCACCAGTACCAGCACACGCGTGTTGGTGAGGACAAAACACACACAAGAGTCAGCTTTTCCCTCCATCTGTATTGGGTGTAAGAAGAAGGTGTAAAAGACATTATTTTGGTATATAAAAGCTATAGAAACTGTACAAACAAAGTTTGTGATGATTCTTTTTCAGAGCATGCTAATGATGAAATACTTGTTTTTGGTATGTGCACGCTGACTTGCAAAAGTGAGGAAATGCTGCAAATGTGCTAAAAAAAAAAGCGCTTTGTTCAGTCAGGACGTTGCGGTCAGTCGCAGGGCGTGGAGGTGGGGTCTTTTGTGAGGCGGGAACAAAGGAATAATAATTAGCCGGGCGTTCCCCTGGGATGGCTGAAAGTTGACGTTGCTTGGACTTATTTTTAGTGTCATGTGATAAGCTTCCCTGCGTGCACGCAGACGCGCCACTGACCCCGCCACTGGTCATTGTCCATACCGCTTCCCGTCAAAGGCGCCGCGCTTTGTCAGGTTTCCACTCCAATCTCCACTCGCCAACTCAAGTCCCGAATCCGAAGTGACTGGATCATTCGAGCCTTTTTCTTCACCCCCCGCCCCGCACCCTCGCCACGTTTCCGCAACATCATTTGGGATCGGCGTCACGGGGGCGTTCGATAAGCTCGATATATAGAAATGGTCTGCTTTTGCAGGGAGAGGAGGCGGGACCTCATTTCTGGGAATGAACAATACTTATCCGTTCGTCGCATCCGTTGCTTTGGGTTTGCGTTCCGGACAACCCACGGCCCGCTGTCCTCCTTTCACAGAAGCTGGCGGCGTGTCACGATCTCCAAAAAAGGAAAGGAAGGGGCGTGTCTTCACAGGCGGCTGCTCGCAGTTGCCGTTAATTATTTTAATTAAACTTGGATCGTGTTGCGTTGGCGGCGTTCGGGGCGGCCAGGCGTCCTCAAAAGTCCAAAGGCCCGTTTCATGCCTTGCCGAGCGCACAGCAGACTGTGGGAAACACCAAGCGCCATGTCAAGGTCTTCAAGGCATCAATCCCTCAAAACGCCGGCCAGGGCCCCGCTTGACCCGCGGTGGAATAACGCTCTATTAATTTCCTGATGATGGGAAGGTGTCTTGGGAAGGGCAAAGTCTCCGTGCCGGCCACAACCTTGGGGCGTCCTGTCCGCGGCCCGTCATGCGTGTGCACTCCTCAGTGAGCACATGACCACATCGGGAAATCAAAAAAGGGCCGCCGGCGGGCATTCAGCGGCGATGAACTCGGAGCCGCTCACTGATGAGACGTCGCCAAGAGGCAAACCCACTTAGATGCTTGTGAGGCCCACCGGGACTGTTCTGCCAAACAGCGCCCTTTCCCCTCATTCTTCAATATGGTCCAAAGATTCAGGGTCGCAGTGTTTTTCCGGATAAAAATGCAAGCAAGGAAGTGGAAATAACTTAGTGAGAAAGCAGAGCGCAAGTAGAAAAGTGTGAAATTCTTCTCTGGTTCGTGGCGGCGACGAGCACCAGGCGGCTGCGTCCTCATCGTCCTCGTCCTCTTTTAGCGGCGCTGCACACGGCTGAAATTAACACAGCGACCCTGAAAGCAACAGCAAATTTTAGTATTTGCACAACACTATAAGTAATTTATTCATTGTATTAGGACTGGAACACCTTTTCAATTATATTAAGTAAATAAAATGAAATATAAATGGAAATAGGTGAAACTTGCATATAATATAAATGAGTTCCATAAGTTACATGTTGTTTACACACATCACTATAAATATATAGCAACTTCTTCGCGAACTTCAAATCATTCAAACATCAAAATTATAAAACAATATATTAAAACACAATACAGACAATGAAAATAGGTTAAATGTATGCATAAACACTTCATTTATGACACATCACTATAAATACTGTAACTATTAAAAAGCGGCGTCTTAGTGGAATCATTTAAAAACAAATATGTAATATCAAATAACACGTAATACATTTCAATGTATGCACAAAATGCATATCCTACATATGGCACGTTATACATGAGCATGGATCCGTGGACCATCAGCACTTCTAAGAAGAATGAAGACAAAACGTCAAGTATTTACCCCCATAACAGTCAATTGTTAGCAATGACTTGAACTCTATGATTTCTTTGAAATTGCTGCAAAAAATACAACATTGAGGGCAGAACAGAAGAGGAACATATGAGAAGGAGATGATCAACATCATCATAGTAAAAGTCATTAGAAACATTTGACAGAAAGTACAGTGAATATCAAAATAGTAACAATTAATTCTTAGTCACTTTTTAAAAACGCTAACCAGTTTGAAATAACTAACAAAAGTCAAATAAAGTGCTAAGTTCTTTTGACCTGTCAGTAAACAATTTGCATCTTAAATACGCTTAGTTGCTTAGTCTCTGCCCACGTGTGTGTGTGTGCGTGTCGGAGCAGCAGCAGCTCGCTAACAGTTGGCCGGCCGACACCAAGAGGGAGCTCTCACACAGCAAATACGCCACCAGCGTGCTACACACACACACAAGAGTTTGTCATAAAGACGGTGTGAGAAACTGGTGATGTCGTGTCTGACGTTGTGTTTTTTAGCACTGAAACTGAACTGCAGCACATTGAAGTGGATCCAGGGGGTGTGTTTGTGACGCTACACCGCTTGGTGTCCATCTGAATGAGATTTCTTCGGCCTTGGCGGAGGTCGGCGTTCGCCGCTGAGTGATGTCTTGGTTGTTTGTTATCAAGGAGAACTACTTAGCCTGTGCAACATCAGCTCAAGAACAACCCACAGAATTGAATCCAAAGGTGGTTTTACTCCATTTTGGACTTTTTGCTTGCACAGTTAGTTGGCAAAATATATTTTTTTTTTTACTCAATTTTTCTATACCAAAAGGAGGACAGTGAAAAAGACTTTTGGTCCAAAAAACAACATTATCTCCTAAAATGTTGTCCTTAGAAAACGCGTTTCATTGAAAAAACTGTCTCGTGGGCCTCCAGGCCCGGGATGATAATAAATAAATGTATTAATCATATATTCAAAGATAACGACCTGGATCATTTTCTTAATTGTGTGTCTGTTTCGTAGGCTCTTGCCTCCAAAGAGTTCACTCTGTGCATTGCTTCCAGCACCTCGGCGCGTTTGTTCCATAGAACAACGGCATGAATGAAGGGAGCCCTTTTGTCAGGCATACAGTCGCTATGTCTCGGTGGGTGGAGGCGGGGCTGCTGGCATACGGATAGGGTGTAGAAGAGTAGAGCATACTTGGTGGAAAAAATTTTGTTATTTTTTTAAGTGTCTCACCTCATGACACCATTTGTGTGTGTTTGCCTTTCACTGATTTCTTTGCTCAGACATTGACATTTCACACTTTGTTCATGTCCTTGAACGCATCATAGTTGCCATGACTCCAATTCCATTTGATGATATATTTTATCAGCTTAGCATTTAGCTTGTTAGCTTCTGTTGCGAGTGAAGAACAACAATTTAAAACAGAAACTGAATGCAATCAGAAAATTCCAATATTTATTGCAAATGTTGACGCAAAATCAAAGGAGAACAGGTTTTGGATGGGGAGGAGTGAGCCATGTTTGAAAAAGAGTCATTCTTATAGGCATATCAGTTATTCTGCGGATTTTCGTTGAATCTGACAGTTGAAATGCTGTTGCCCCAGGGTTGTTCTTGATCCTGTAATACTAAAATGTGTTTCCTCTTGGAGCTAGGCCTTGCCCAGATATTCATGACACAAATGAGGTCTTTGGGCATCTTTGGCGTGGTGTGGGGTACATATCTGAACTCCTGTCTGGCTTGCATCTCAGAATCTTCCATGCCTCACTATTTGGCAGGGCCGCAGGGGCGGGGCTGTGCTGCATCCCAGCGCCGTAAGCCCCTTCGACGCGGACCCTCTGCAGCTAATCTCTCCGTCAACAAATAAGGCGCATCAGATGCTGTTTTGGACAAAGCTGTCATTCCGGTGGATTTGGTGGCTTTTCCTGTTTAGGGGGGGGTTTGGATTGAGGACCACCAAGACACACGGACTTTGTAACTGACCACCTGCACCCTCAACGTCGGTGACGAGAGCACGGATACACCAGCTCACGGGAGACGGACAGCGGAGAAGACACAAGGACGACAGCAGGACATTCCTGATGAGGGCGTGATTAGTGATGAAAATAAGCTAGCTTTGAAGCTAAAGGCTAACACAGAAACAGGAAGTATATTTTCTATCACTTTCCCTGCAGCACTTTGAGTGCTACTCCTGCCTGTTGTACAAACAAAAAGTAAAACGTTAAAAAAGTGAGAGGGCAACGCCTGCTTTTGGAGACAAAAGCTGAGCAGACCCTGCCCACTTCGCTCGCGTCCAAACGCGGACTGACGGGTGCTTTGCTGTCACCCAAAGACTCTGACCAGCCAAAAGAACAAGTCTAGTATACTCCACACAACAAACTATCTATTTGGGTCAACGGAACAGCAGTCCATCTGGACGGACCGCACAGGAACTCTAGCAAGCGTCAGACTTGTAATCCAGTTGCAAGATGCTTATTTTGCAGCGATAAGCTGAAGGCTTAGCAAGACTCTGCCAGCACTGGAGACACTTTTTACAAAGAATCTTTGCTAATCTCCCCACTTTACTTATTCCAACTGCAACACTCTAAAGTCACAACATCTTAACGGCAGCCCCTCTGCAAACAACACACAGCGCCTCTCCGTGCTGCTGATGGATCTATAGGATCAGCGCTTGCTGGAGTTCTTAAACCCATCAATGATTCGCTTTCCGGCAGACTTCCTATTTCCACACACTACCACACCTTATTCATACCTTTTCCCTTAATGGTGTCTCCTGAACTCTTTGGACAGCAGTGTGCCAGAGCAAAGGAAAGTGAAAAAGAAAGTGAAATTAGACATGGTAGCGTCCCTTAAGGTGTAGAAAGCAAAACTGGCCGCATGCTTTGGCTACCCCGGGGGTGTCCAAAGTGCAGCCTGGGAGCTGTTTTTTTTTTTTTTTTTTTGTATTGGCACATTCTAAAAATGTAATTCAACAACAAAAGTCAGGTCAGCTGTCAAGTACTGTATAAAGTCAAAATATTAATCTTAACAGGAGGTTATTTTTTTTGCCAAGAATAACACCATAATATGAGCAAAGATGCCATTTTACTAGCATAAAGTTGAAATATTAGTTATTCTTTTACGTTGTATTTAAAAAAAAATAATTTTACAAGAATAAAGTCAAAATATTATGTCATTAATTGTCAACCACAAAAGGAACATTTACAAAAAGAAAGCTGAAAGAGTTGTGATATGAGGGGAAAAGTTATAATTTTACGAGAATACAGTGGGAATACTCAAATAACGAAAAATAAAGTTTAATCAGTTGGGGAAAAATAATTGCAGAAATGGGGAAAAAAACAGCTGCAAATTTATGAGAATATATGTGGAAAAAAGTCATTTTAGTAGCATAGAGGTGAAATATAAAAAAATATTTTTTAAAATTGTGACATGAGAAAAAGCTGCAATTTTACAGGAATTAAAGTCAAACTATTAAGAGAAAACATGTCACATTTAAAAGAAAAAAAACGTTGCAATTTTATAGGATTAAATCTGCCATTTGTGAAAAAATGTTGAAAAAATACTGTTTAATATGAGAAAAACAAAATACAGAAATTGTGTTTGAGGGGAAGAGTCATAATATAGGACTAAAGTCATACACTTACTACAATAAAATTTGACGATAATTAAAGTTTTGGAAAATAAAAATGGGGGTAAAAGATAAGCGGTATAGAAAATGAATGAATGAATGAAAATGAATGGAAATGAAAGTTCAAAGATCAAAGTTCAAACTAATAGTTATTCAATTTCATACTAATAATAATTATGCATTTTTTCGGGGAAAATATTGTATAACTTCTTAGCATATTTGCATGGTTACATGTTGTTACAAAATATTCAAATGGCAAAGGGTATTTCATTTATACAGCACTCCAAAAATTTAAGCAACATATTTAGAAGGTAATAGGAATAATTCTCTCTTATGTCTACTATATTGGGTAATAGGAGTGTATTGGTGACTATAGGGGTGTTATTTCATGCCCAGAGGGCTGCGATAATGTAAAAAACTGCATGTAAAATGTGACAGGTTTAGTATGCTCTACTCCCAAATATTCCATTAAAATGCTCTACTCCCAAATATTCCATTAAATAAGGCACTACTGCTTGAGGAGCTCTTGGATCACAAAGATTCTCGAAGAATCAGAACTAAAACATTTCTGAAAGAACATTTTGTTCTGTGAAGTATGGACAAGAAAGACGACATCGCACTTGGACCAAAATATGTAGATATTTCAGATTCATTCTTTATGGGTCAGAAAGTCATTGATGTGTGTTGTACATCCGTAACGTTTTTCCTGCATTTGCCAAACTATTCCAAAAGGCTATTGTGGCAATTTTAGCATTGTTTTTACCAATGACAGTCTGACATGCGTGCTACCGACCCCTACGACTGAAACACCCCGAATGTCACTTACTGTACAAGGCTGATTGTAAAAACACCTTATCCGCATTCAGTTGCTTTTCTACCACTTGGTTGCTTCGGGACGTCATTCACGGTCAGAACGTACGTACGTCAAATGAACACTACGAGTTGAATGAGGAGGTAGAAACACGGCTGCACCGTACTGGAGGAGTGTGTGTGTGTGTGTGTGTGTGTGTGTGTGTGTGTGTGTGTGTGTGTGTGTGTGTGTGTGTGTGTGTGTGTGAGCAATCCTCCTTCCACAAGACTGCAGGCCATCTTGTTGCGAGTTAGCCCTACCACACACACACACACACACACACACACACACACGCAAACACACACTCTGCCCACACAGCGCTGCCATCTGGCCTGCTGGGAAATCACAGCCACCTGAGTCTCGGCCAAAGGCGTGATGATCGCAGACGACTCGGACATTTCTTCTTCTCACTTGAAGATTGTTGCAGCGCAATAACCCCATCGTACCATATCTGGATATGTCTCCTGACATATACTCAAGAGCAGTCAGTGTACAGCTGGTATTGCTCTAAAGTATCTACTGACAGGCACACGGGAAAGGGTGGGAAACGCTGAAGGCCGACCCGGGCTCGGCGAGGGAGCGAAAACGACAGCTTGTGCTGAAAGTTCCGCGAGCGTGCGGCAGCATATGGAGCGCAGGCTGTCAGCACATCCGTGACCTTCATCGTCTGCACGGATTACCGTCAGGGGGACACAAACTGATGGCGGAGCTGCCCCCACTCGCGGAGCCATGGAGTCGTTCGTAACGCAACACTTGTCGAAATAACTGCTGTATAACCTGCAAAGTATGCTAGGTAACTTCCCAGCATGCCTTGCTTGTTATGCATGAGTATAAACTCTGTGGACGTGTGAGCGTCTAGTTGGATGTGTGGCACAGTCGACATGACAGTCAAGCCCCAGCCTGCAGCGGTTGCAGATGTTCTCTGCTCGGCTCTGCAGTCTCCCTGCCCAGGCCTCTCCGCAGTTTTGTAGTGGGAGTAAATGCACATCATTGGCAGCTAAAAAGCTCCTGGTGCCGTCTCTCTGCTTGTTCCAGGGAAATGCCAATCGTTTTGGCGTAGACGGGGGCCCTCACAGACGGCGCAGGAAGGCACAGATGGCACTAATGGACGAGCACAATCCAACCGAGGGACCCGGACGGAGCGGCGGCGTCCAAATAGCTGTAGTGTGAACGTTCTGCTCTCCTAGCGGGGGCCCCGTGCCACGCCGATGCGGCATAAAGAATTGAAGATGATGAAATAATCATAAGCGGCGTGGAGCCACGCCAGCGCCGTCGGACAGAGGAGGGATTGTTCCGGTTCTGACACGGGCGATTCGGGCAAGAAGCTTTGTCACTAATTGTCTACCAAGAAGAATATAGGAAGTGTTAGCCTGCTGGTGAACAAGCTCTCTTTGTGTGCAGAAATTTGAACGTTTGCCGTCTTTGTTAGCCAGTCGTGCTAAACAGATACCGCGATGAAGAGAGAGTCGGATTCCTCTTCGGGGTCGCAAGACCTCAAAGCCTCCTTGTCTGTTGCAGGGATGAAAAGAAAAGCATTTCATCTCAAATTCAAACAAAGCAAAAACTGCTGCACACTGCCTACTTACTTCCTTACTATTTACCTCCAAGTCATTAACGTCCCGCTACATCACGTTCTTCCTGTTAAATCAAACCAAAAAGCGCCCACTTAGGTCGACATTTGTGGTCAACCGCTTATGTTGTGAATTTCTCTTGGAAATTAGATTTGTATCTGGATCCATGACAACAGAAAACATTTCTGTGAAAAACAGGTCGGTTTATGTTGACATGTTTTGTAGTCCTGTTAACTCCGTCCATATCCTTTGTGTTACACAACACACTTCCTGTTCAGTGAAAACTAAGCTTCAGAATAAAGGATTCATCTAGAGTCCCCACCCACTTTTTAAACGATTGTTTCACTACAGGTAACATCATTTTAGTCGAGACACAACACAATGACTGGAAATATATACATATATATATATATATATTTATAAAATAAACGTAAACATTTTTTATTAATAAAGTAATAATAACAAAAAGAAACTAGTTAATAATTGGAAAAAAATTTTGAAAAATGCACACAAAGATAAATTACATAGTAAAACAAAAAAAAAGACAAAAATGTTAAAAAAAATCTAGTTTCAAGTAAAACATTTAAAAAATAAAAGCATAAAAATATTGAAAAATACAGAAGTTTTCTAAAAGATATTCTAAAATAAATATAAATGATAAATATAATAATAATAATAAATATAAAATAAAATGATTTAACAGTTTTACCATAAAGTTTAAAATAAAAAATAATGAGATATACAAAAAATAATAATAAAAAAATGAATGTAAAAACAAAATATTAAATATAAAAAAATATTAATATATTAAAATAAAAAAAATCAAAGTAAACTTAGTCAAAAATAATAATTTTAAAAAAACAATAAAAGAAATGAATGCACCAATTTTCCCCCCTAGTCAAAGGGTTTGACAGCATAGACGGGAAGTAACGTTTGTGTGAGCTACACCAGCAAGGTTAGCATTTTATACCATCATTTATACAATCAGCAAAGCTTCACTTTTTTGTTTTTGTTTCTTTTTACCACCTGTGGCATCTAATAAAGGTGTAATGATGGCCAAAGTTTGACCCCGGACCAGATCACACTTATTCCAGTCTTCAAAATTCAAGCAAAAAAAAAAGGCACAGGAGGCAGCAGAGGGGACACACAGCTGCTGAGTGTCCCCAAAGCTCAGCTGCACGCTACAAAAAGCTCCACTAACATGCGCGAGCCTTCTCTACGACGACTCCAAACAAAAATAAAAAATAGAGGGCTGGGCGGTGGTGGTCGGGGGAGTTTGTTAATTTCCCCGCTGGGTGCCACGGCGTATCAGCGTCCTGGCAGGGCCACTGGGCTCATCTGTACTTTTAAATTATGTGTCAGCGCCACAACTGGCCGGCAGAGATGTCACAAACACTCTAAAGTGCTCTAAAAAACATAAGCTCGCATGTCTGCAGGCCAAACTCATGTTTGCTTAAACACGCTGCAAACGCCACAACCCGCACTCATTTACACAAATATACAACATCACGTTTGCTTGGAAGTATGTATGCAATGTTAGTGTCATTACAAACTCTTGTCTTTGTTTAGTTGTGCCTCTGTGGCACAATATGGATCCATTCTTTCATGGTCAATATTATTTTTGCTATTGTTTAAGGAGGGCCATGAATCAACACAAACTGTTGATTTTGTTCCCTAAAAAGTTGTAAATTGTATAAAATAATTAAATATACTACATCAAATATTTGTAATATAAGTAAATGTAATATACATTATATAATTAATTGTTAACATTACAATTGATATATATTTANTATATATATATATAAATGATCATAAATCATTGCAATATAAAAGCACATTATGATCTTAATAATTCATGTGTAATTATAAACAGTGTAATTAACTATGGTTATGTCAAAAATTGTAACATAAAATATCGGTGCAGCCAAGTGAATGAAAGGCATGCGTGTTTTTTGTTACTAAGCATACGGAAAATGTGCACTTGTTATTTTTAACAGAAGCATCATCTGTTTGAAATCCATCAAGAAGTGTTTAATCTGGCTGAAAAGTTACAAACCTAAAACAGAATGACATAATTAAAATACAGAAGAAGAAAAATCGCCATTACGAAGACAATGTTTGAATATTTTTCGTGTTAGTGTTACCATATTTGTCCAATCAGTATGTTAATGCATTTACAACTGTGTGTGCGCACGAGTCAATGCCCCCCCCACCACCGACGGCATGCTGCACGAGGTCACATGTGATCTGCGTGCAAAGGAGATGCAGACCATGCGACAAGAGAGGCTGCTGTAATTGGAGAGAGCTGTCAAGACGGGCGCACGGCGTGCACGTGCCAGCAGGGCGGCGCTCCCACCCCCTCCTCCCCCACAGGGCAGCATTGAAGGTCCGCAATGAGGCTAATGTGGGGGGAAACGCCGGCCAGACAGAGCGAGGGCCTCGGTGTCGGGGTGAGCTTGAACTTCCCATCCATCAACAGCGCTTGATTTTATGATGACTTCCTGTTTGTGATAAATCGATGAATATTCATGCCGCCACCCAAACACGCGAGAACGGGGATTCTTCTTTGGAAACACGGCAGCGCCCCCCCCTCTCAATCAGCGCCGGCTAACGAAGCTCGCCTGCCGTCGACTGATTATCTGCAATTGCTACAAAAGGTAACAAAAGCATTAATAGCTAATTGTCTCATCGCAGACACAAAGCGCATAATTAGCGTGTGTGTGCGTGCGCGGAGTAATTTGCTGCTCAACTTGTAATTGTGATGAAATAATAAACAGCAACACGTGACTATTCAGCTTCTCAAAGTGATGCAAAAGCAGCAGGAAGGAGGATGCACATTCCTCCAGGCTAACTTCTGTTAGCTTCCTGGTGCACTTGTTTTATGCCTGGGGGCCATTTTTTATATTGGCCCTCAGCACTTTGACTAAAAAAATATGTATATGAAATTCAATTAAAAAGAAAAGCAAAATAGAAAAAACATTGGTAATTTGGCCTGGGGCCACTTTTTTTTTATTTATTTGCCCATTCTAATGAATACATTCATTCATTCATTCATTTTCTTTTTCGCTTATTATCATTAGGGTTGGGGGTATGCTGGAGCCTATCCCAGCTGACTTTGGGTGAGAGGCGGGGTACACCCTGGACTGGTTGCCAGTCAATCGCAGGGCACATGTAGACACTAATAAATACATTCAACTTAAAAAAAACAAGCAAACTAAAAACAAGCACAAAGATCAATAATTTTAGATAAAGTGGTAACCTTATGGGAAGAAATATCTTTATTAAGATTTTCTAAAAGGATTTTAGAAGAATAACGTTGAAATATTGAAGAAAAATATGCAGTATATACATTTAAGGTTGATACATCGAAAATCAAGCAAGTTGTGTCAGTTATCGTAAAATTGGGTTGGGTTAAGTTAAAATATTTTCAGACTTATGTCAAAATATTATAGAATATTATAGAGAATAAAGTCACATTCAGAGAAAAAAATACTATGGGAAAGTAGAAACATTTGTAAAATCTACCATTTTACCAACGTAACTATAATATATAATAAAACATAAGTGGCCCTCGCGTGATGGGTGTGTGGTTTTTTTTTCATTATGTTTTTGGATTATTTCTGGGAGCGTTTGGACATAGTTTATAATGTGGAGTGGTATGATCCGTGGGTCCTCAAAAGCCAGCGTTAAAAAAAGCGGGGAGCAAATAAAGCGGTTATTTACGAGGCAGTTAAAGTAGAGCGAGGTCTGGTTAACCGAGGGTGAATATAAAATATGCTTATCAAGCCGCATGCTAGTAATGCACGCTGGCTATAATGTGATGCTGGAAGTGAAACAGCAACACCCAGACCACCCTGTGTGTGTTCTTCTAAATATGTTTTTGAACTTTATATATAACACCCCTATAGCCACCGTCACCTTTACATTGCACATTACATTTTTTCTTAATATTTTGACTTTATTGATGATTTTTTTTTCATTTTTGATCTTTTTTTGTTTTAGTTTTCAATTGATACTTGAATAACAATAACAGCAATTGAACAGAAAAGGGGAGGTTTCTGCAGTTGAATCTAATAATGTGGAGTCTTTTATGGCAAATGTTGATGTAAAAATCAGAGAACGTCAACATTGAGCTAGCAGGAGGGTTAGGAGCGAGCCACGTGTAAAAAATAGACGTTTTTATGAGAGCATGGCTTACTCACGGATGCATGTTTTGCACCATCCTACATCCAGTCAGCGTGCGGCGCCACCGAGTGGCTTTACTTGCATGAAATCAATTAGAGGTCTTGCACGGAGACGGCCTGGCGATGTTGAGTCAGAGTGTCTCTGCAGCCAACAGTCGTGACTGAGTGGGGGCACGGCGGGGTGGGGGGTTGGAAAAGCTTGCATATGGCCAAAGCCTGTGTGTCATATTTGGGCTCAGATGCTCACACCAATGAACTTGTGCGATTATTGCCGAGTCATGTTTCGAGGGCGGGATTTAACAGCTTTGGGGCACTGGCGAGAAAACAGGACCGCGTCCTTCCTCGGCTGTGGCTGTACGCTTCAAGCGCGGATTTCCTAACTGCACATGTAAGAACCGCTATGCTAACAGCGTACATTCATCTGCACACACGGAGAGCTAAGGGAAGCAAATGACAAGTCATGAGGCGGTATACGACCTTCCTGAATAATTACAACTTAACAGATGAAAAAGCTTATTTTTGTATAAACTTTTGATATTATCAATAAAGTTGTCTTTAAAAAAAAATTAAATTGCGGAAAAAGATATGTTAAAAGAATAAGGTCAAAATATCAGAACAAAAAACGGTGGAAATTACGAGAAAAAAATGTTTAAGATGATTGTTTAAATAAGGAAAAAATAATATAGAAAGAAAACAGCAGACATGAAGACAGATTTTATGAGAATAAAGCCAAAATATGAATGATTCTACCAAGTAAAGGTATAATCTTACAAGAATATACTAATATTATGAGGAAAATGTAATTTTAGTAGTAGAGTGTTGAAATATTAAAAGAAAAAAGACGTTGGTTTTTCAAGTTGTAATATAACTGGGAATAAAGTCAAAATTCCGAGAAGAAAGTAAAAATGTAAAAAACACACCTTCTACGGCACCCTTCTTGAGCAAAAGTGGCCAGCAATTGGCAGATGTGTCTGTAATAATCAAATATTTACTAGAAAAATCAACTTAACTTCCAACTTAAGCTTCTTTCTGCATTCAAATGTCAACAAGTGTCCTGCAGTCATCATCTTAAAAGAACTTGGCGCATGGAACCCCCGCATATACTGTACATACATACTGCAGTACTTTTCACTTACAAAGCACTTAACTGTTCAATATGTGACAGCGACACACACACGCACACATACAGGCCTCCTGTCCCCCCCAATGGCGGTTTTTATTAGCAGTGGTTTGCATGAGCGCTGCCATTCTTTATCACTTCCTGCCACACAGACAGCGTAACCTTCACAAAGCCGCTGCCCGCACTTTTACGCCCTAATTAGACGCACTGTCACTGGCCGGCACTGCCGACACTGAACCCCCCCTGCCCTCGGCCCGATGCAAAGCGGCACAGAACGCCAGACACGGCCTAAGAGGGGTAGAGGCTACGTCAAAGATGAGAAGAGAACAAAGTTGGACACAAAAGTGGAGAGAAGACAAGAAGGAAAAGTAAACATTAGATGTTAATTATTTTTAAATCGTCAATGAAAAGATGCAACATTCTCACATAAGTTATATTTCAAGAAAAAAATGCATCTCATCTTTGCCATACCGGTAAAAAAGCATATTATAAATATCAACTTCTTTTTAACTGACTTTCTGTTTCTGTTATTCCCAGAATGTTTTGACTTTATTCTCTTCATTTACCTTATTTTACCCCCATAATACAACTTAAACACACACTTCATATTTCATATAACTTCATATTTCAACTTCATGCTACTGAGATGGCATATACACATTGGGTTAGTGTCAGCAACACAGGAGACGCTTGTGTGACGTGAGCAGCCAGCCAGCGGACGGGTTAACACGCTAAAGAACACAGGAACGAGAGTACATCTGCGCCCCTGTGACAGACGGGCTGGTGAAAAGCGGCAAAAAAAAAAAAGTGGGGGGGAGGGGCTTGGGAAGACAGATTCCCTGTTTTCTTTAGCGCAGTTCATCTTTCCCAGCGAGGTGGTGTACAAACGCAGCTTGAAAAGGAATAGCCCGCTTCACTACCACAGAGGAGACGTCGCCATGACGACAGCGCACTTGGGCATTAATTAAAAGTGTATCATCGTTACTCTTTAATTAGGGGCGAGACAAGCTATCAATTGTAAAAGATCACATTGTCATTAAGGTTAATAAGCTGCCTTATTAACCGGGCAAAGCCGCATCTACCGCCGTGTTAACAGCGTTGCATTGAAAAATCAAAGATGGTGCGACAAGTCAACTCCGGTCATATTGCGCCGTTGCCACAAACTGGCGAGGCACATCTGGAAAGACTCCAAGGGATGTTTTAAATTGGCGGCCGCAACATTTTGCCCACTTTTTTGCATCTGCATCTCTTTTCCTTCATCAATTATGAAATGCGCTAATTTATTTATGTGCAAGAAAGAAGAGAAACATCCTTAAAGACAACATCTGCTGCAGTCACAAGTCACGGCTGAAGTTGTTTTCTGTAAAGAAAGGCAAACAACGAGCCCCGGGATTCTAGCAGTAGCGTTAAGTGCAGGTCAGTTGAGAGACATAGTCTCTCCAACGTGTCCTGGGTCTTCCCTGAGGCCTTCTGAGCACCTCCCCAGGGAGGTGTCCGGGAGTCATCCTGACCAGATGCTCGAGCCACGTCGTCTGGCTCCTCTCAATGCAGAGAAGCAACGCTTCTACTTGGGGTGTCTGTCCTACTCACCCTATTTCTAAGAGAGAGCCCGGCCACCCCATGGAGAGAACTCATTTCAGCCATTTGTAACCACCATATTTCGGTCACTAAAAAGCCCAAAAGCTCATGACTGTAGGTGAAGGTAGGAACGTTGATCGACCTCCTGTCTTTCCATCTTTACCTCACTCTTGACCAAAACCCCAAGATACTCAAAACCCTCCACTTGGAGAAGAATCTCTGGAATGCCACCTTTTCTGGGCGAGAACCATGGACATGCAGGTGCGGATTCTTATCCCAGCCACTTCACCCCTCAGCTGCGAATCAATCCAGTGAGACCAGCCTACGGGACCACACCAACTGCAAAAAGCAGAGACCCAGGTCCTGCAGCCCCCAAACTTGATCCCGACAACGCCCTAGAAATTCTGTCCATAAAAGTAATAAACAGCATCAGTGACAAAAGGCAGCCCTAGCAAAGTTCAACCCTCACAGGCAACAAACCGGACTCATGGGTCACTGGAAATGCACACTAAACTCTGAGACGGGTCATACAAGAAACAAACCATCTGAATCAGGTGGCCTGGTACTCTACAACCCCAGAGTAGTTCCAATAGGGATTCCTTGAGGAACAAGGTCGAATGCATTTTCCATGTTGGGGAGACATCCATGCAACCTGAGGGACCCTGCTGTGAATGTAGAGTTGGTTTACACTCCTATCGCCCAAATACTAGAATAAGACATATAGTATGTTAGCGCATTATTAGCATTGGGAGAGTTCTTTGTCAGTTTCTGTACAGTACAGTACAGCTGTGGATATTGTCTCATCATTTTCTTAAGTTAGGATGAGGTGTTTCCATACGGAGATCCATGATGAATAACTGTAGGAGGTTGTTAGTCATGTGACCTGTTGGACCTCCACAGGGCATGGGTGGTGCAAAAGGATGGTGGGGGAGAATTAGAATCAAAGGATTAGAGGCTGGGGCCAGGACTAGACCCAGAACCAGACACAGTATTATTGACACTTAAGCGCTCTGTTGTTTTTCAGAGCAAAAAGAGTCAATCCCGCTGCCTAAGGGAGCGATCTTTATAAAGGTTGGAAGGAAACATGTTGACGTCCGCATATGCACGCATGATGCACGCTCACCATGAAACGCAACTTCCCGGTGCACGCGAGAGCCCTTCACTCCACATTAGGTGCCGGCGCCACCTTGTTACATTCATGTATACAAAATAAGAGCGCGCTCATTGAATAGTCACTGTGAACATATTCCCTGCATAACATGACTCCCCGCTTGCATCCTTTTAAAAATTCAAATGAGCGCAGGGTGAGCAGGGGAGCATTAGAATACATTACTGAATCTATGTGTCACCCGCACCCCCTCCTCTATATGTCTGTCAGGAGGTGAGGTGAGTAGGAGGCAGGCCGAGTGCACGCGACAGAGCCGGCCCCTTGCAACGCTGACGTTAACAATAATGTAATTTAATTAAAGCCAAGATCCCGCCGCCGCTCGCCAAATGACGGCCGCTTTGATTTTAATAGGCCGTGAAGAAAAGGAGCCGCGCCGGTGACCGGTCTGAGGGGTTCTGGGGGAAAGCGAGGCGCCGGCGGAACATCAGGTCAGATCGGATCAGGCCGGGGGGTGCCAAACACGCCCCTCCCCTCGCTCTCCACACGCACTGCCCACCATCCTTTGTCCAAGTGCAGGTACCAGCCCAGGCCACCCAGATACAACAAGAACCATCAGCTAATGGGGAGGAAAGACAAGAAATCCCCAGCTTTGGAGGGGGTCTGGTCTGGCCCATGGATGGGGGGATGGAGAAGGTATTAGAGACACATCAACAACATCATGACCTAAGAAGCCCAAAACATATTTTGCTGTGTTCCAAAGTCACATGCTGGAAGTGCAAGCAGATTCTGAGATGAAAACAAGGACGTAATCCCAAACCCAATGACAAGGGATCAGGAGCTTTGCTAATAAATGACATTAAATCTGCACGCATGTTACCTTTGACAAGTTGTTTGCACACACAACCTGAAAAGCAACACTGATGGAAATTATTGCGCATGCAGAAAAAAAACCAATCAAAGGCCACAGAGATATTTTTCTTTACATACGTATATCGTATGATCATTAAACAACCAAAAACAATTATTGTTTGGAGGACAAGACATCATTAGTATAATAGCAAGAGCAATATTGTTCAGTGACACTTGAAAAATTACGAAGCCCATGATTGTGATATGCACTTCCCGGTGGGACAAAAACGAATTCCGAACTAACCCGCATTGCTTGCTTGTTTTAAAAACAAAATGTCTATGTGGGAAAAAAGTCCCATTTGAAGCTAGGCAAGTAACTATAGCGAGTAGCTGCTCCAGTGACAGCTAGGCTAAGCATGCAAGGAAAGACGCAAGAAAAGTCTAACAGCAGTAGGTTTGATAAGGTAGTAATCAAAGACGCTGGAATCGATTGGCAAAGCTGTAAGTTGTCAAACTGAAGCCATTGAGGTTTTACAGACTAGCTTTTCCGCCACACACTGACTGATTTTTGTGATCGGCTTTGAAAGGCATATGCCCATCACATAGAAATTGTCCGATATCAATCTGTGGCCCATTGAATGGTGCATCCCTATGTATTCATTTTTTGTATCAATATGTCAGCTTTTTCGCTCTATTTTTCCCATTATTGCAGGTTTCTTGGTGTTTCATTTCATGTCTACAACGTGCCGTGGGCCAATAAAAAAGGAATCATGGGCCACAAACAGCTCCCGGGCCGCACTTTGTACACCCCCTGCCTAGAAGGACCAAATCAATTTGTAGCAAACACAGTTTCATGCATAACATAACAGAAAAGAAGCAAAAATGCCCATCAATGTTTTGTGTGAGTATTTTGTTTTGCCAAAAAACACAGATAACAGGTCTGCTTTCATGGATGACTAAGGAAATTTAAAATGCATTCACGTTTGACAGACTAAAATCCCAAGATATTTACATTAAAAAAAAAAAAGACAAATACCAAAATAGCTATCAATTAATTGTTGCAGCTCTGGTGCTGACAAATACAGATATTTTAAAAATGCATATTTTTCAATGAGTTTTGGCTTCTCGTCAACATGCAAATTTTTTGCCCTTACAGAGATTTTGGGAAGATGCTAATGATAATGTTTCCACTGAACTTCTAATCTATCACTATACTGATTACCAGATGCGTTGTAATGAACAAGCAAGTGAGCTGTAGTTGCTTTGCAAACTACGCATGACGTTTTTTTTATGTGGACAGACAACAAACACCGCAGTGAGGGGAAAACATCAATGTTTGTGTGAACATAGCCAAAGACACAGGAAACAAATACGTGGGTAAAATTGCCGGCGGACTTTTTGACCAATAACGTCCTTTGTTTGATCAATATGGTACAAAAAGAGAAAACTCTTCAAACCCTAACACAGAGGCCAGCGTTAACTTTTCCGTTTGGGCTACAATCAGTTCAAAATTCAACTCACAGTTGGCAAAGGTTTCAAGGCCTCGGAAAAGTCCCTTAAAAGCTGCCTTTTCCTGCCGCTCTTCCTTCACCCAATCAGCATTCAGCAAAAACAACAAGCTTCCTGCTCGAAGACCCTCCCCTTGGTAATCCTGTTACCAGCCAGGTCCGGGGCAGCGTGATGGGGTGGATGGAAGTGGGGGTGGCGGGGGATTAACATGGCGGTCATTATCAAATTTACAACCAGTCATACCGACAAGTGCCCTACTTTTCGCGAGTTCACGTAAAAAGAACTAATCTGGTTAAGAGAGCGCATTTGTAAATGGCCCGTGCTCGCCGTCCTCCATAGTTAAAGCTGTCACTTCTCTCGTGTGTGGGCGGTGGGGGTGTGTATGGGGGTAGCGGAATGGAGCTGTCAGCTAGCTACTTGTTAGGGCTAACAAGGCCGTCCTCTGATAGAACTAATGAGGCCCACGGCTCACTGCCGACGCCGCTGGTGCTGTCGCTCCGCCCCCTTTGGGTCAAGGTGGATTATTTGGTGGCAACAAGAGGGGGAAGTGAAAGCACGGGAAAAGGTGCGAATAAATTACGGAATTACAGGGCACACATGTTGGCTATGTTTTGACAAAAAAAGCTGATTTTAATTAGGGACGCTCCGAAACATGACTTAAAAAAAAAAACTAGCCAGGTTTGGGTGCCTTGTTAAAAAGGGGGCTTTTAAAATTAGGTTGGAACCCTGCTGATGCTCTATTAATAAAATACTCAATTTGTGTACCAGGTAAATCTGCATTCTTCTCCTTTTGGTCCAAATACTTGGATTCCAAAATCTGCCCTTCCAACCACAAGTACTGTGGTCAAGTGTTGAAGGGTTTAGCTTCAGCCGCCACCTACCCCTAAACCAGTGGTTTTCAAACTGGGGGGCTAAAATGCACACTTTTCATTATTACCGTCTTTTTCGGACTACCAGCTGCTACTTTTTTCTCCCCCTTAGAGCCCAGCGGCTTTAATAACAAAGCGCCTTGTTTATGGATTTTTTTATTTTATTTTTTACTATGGGTGTGTTCAAATTCTCTACTGACGTGGCGCGAGTGTTCCAACAACACTCTTATTAAGTTTCCCTATGTAAAGTTTCCGTGTGCATCCGCACGCGCTCCGAGTACGTTGTTACCAACTCTTAACATCATCAATTTTTTCCCTCTCGGATCTTTTTCAGCGACCCGGACACTTCTCAGTGGTCTCTTCAGCTGCGAGGATCTCCTGCTTGTCTGCCATTTTTTTCTGCGCGTCTCCGTTCGCGTAGTTAGAAAAATGTGGAGGTGCACCGAGCAAAAATGACCTCGTGGACGCGGTAACTATAAGACAGGTTAAATCTTCTATTAAACAACAATGGTCGCGTGGGGAGTGAGGGGTTGGTTGTATGTGTATGCACGTGTGTGTGTGTGTTTGTGTCTGCGTGAGGGTGGTGGTGGCTGAAAAACATTTTATCTCCAAAAGGGGGGAGCGCCAAAAAAAGTTTGGGAACCACTGCCCTGAGCGATTACATGCTAAAGGTTGTCCAAAGGGAGGTCTTGAGCTCCACTGAAAACAAAATTGCCTTACTTACTTGAGTTTAGTTTATTACAGACCTGTCAAGAAATTTTATGAATACTTTGATTTTTGATTTTTTTTTGCAAAGTGTGAGAAATGTCTACATGGCAGGTCTGGGATTCTTACAACCAAAAAAAAACGCTATATGGCTGTCATTTTCAAGAAGATGCCACAATATTTGAGTTAATATTGTAGTAGTTGCCAGACATGGTCTTCCTGAAGCACGATAACCCAGAAAAAGGGCGTCCAAAAACCAAGGTTGACCGCCTACATTGGATTGCTTTTAGCATCTTTCCATTCGTCCTTCTTTTTCCGCTTATTGGGTCGGGTCACGGGGCAACAGCCTAAGCAGGGAAGCCCAGACTTGCCTCTTCCTATCTATTTGGTTCAGCTCCTTCTGGCCAGTTGAAAGACATAGTCTCTCCAACAGGTTCTGGGTATTGCCTGACTCCTCCGGCCAGTTGGACGTGCCCTGAACACCTCCCCAGGCTCCTCTCAAGGCAGAAAAGAGCAGCGGTTCTACTTTGAGTTTCTCCCAGTTGACAGTGCATTTTCTCAGAGTCACACAGAGTTTAACAGAGTGACCCGGGCCTTTCCCGAGGCCTACTTCCAGTCGGACATGCCGTGAACACCTTCCAGGGAACTGCCACTTTCAGCTCCTCTCCGCAGGAGCAGCTAGTCTACTTAGAGTTTTTCCCAGATGACAGAGTTTCTTGCCCTGAAAGAAACTCATTTTGGCCGCTAACAAACATCAACCTGTAAACAGAGAGCTTTGCCTTATGGCTCGGCTCCCTCTTCACCACAACGGGCCGATGCAGAGTCGGCACCACTGTAGACGCCGCACCAAGCCGCCTGTCTCTCTTGTGTCATTTAGCGTCTTTGATGTAGAGAAAATATCAAAGTGTCCCTGCTTTACAGACCGTCTTTTTTACAACACACAGAAGGAGCAGGAAAGCAGATGGTCATCCAACACAAGCAAGTAGAGAGAAACAGAAAGTATTTGCAAATCAGCATTCTAAAAGTTATTGGTGGTTGGCGTGGTGGGGGGCCAAAGTGTGCTTTTTCAGGTGTTTGCTGGTGGCTTTCCACTCCAGCATTTCCCATCGGAGCCCGGCCTCGCTTCATTAGCTGTGACGCCACGGTTAAGTTCCAATTAGCCGTGTTAATTAGCCAATCTCATGCTCTATGATCTAGAGGCTCGTTTCAACCAAATGTTATTTGCCAGGTTGTTTACTTTCCATTAAAGGCTTTTATTGTGAAATTAGCACAACATTTTGTTTTCATGTGTAGGTGTGCGGCCGGCCTTCCCCCCTGCGCTTTAAACCCCCGTGTTTATTCCGCATTAGCGCGGCTGTCGGCATCTGCTTTCTGCATACATTAGTGCTGCATTAGCATATTGTCTCATCACACGTAGCTTGCTAGCAAGAAGACGTGGGTCGTCTGTAAAAAAGCAAAAAACATTTAAGGACGCGTCATCGCTTGGCTCCTTTCCGTTTAAGGAACAAAGGAGTACAAGGCGGCTTTTATTAGTGCAGTGAAAGATGTTGACTGTAGCATTGTCACGCAGGAAAGACAAAAGGCGTGAAAGTACGAGTACGCGTGCATCTGTTTGCAACGTTTCTTGTTAACAATACCAAATGTTGGCATTTGGTGTATGTTGAGAGCGAGAGGGTGCAAAGATAGGAGATATTTACATACAAGGTGTTGTGTACTATTATTGCTCTTACTGTATATCTGCTATGTACTGTACCTCACGTCCTGTCAAGCTGCTATTGGAAAACATACTTCACACATTTGGCATTTTATGCCTCTGGAATTGGACAAAACGTTTGCGTCATCATGAGAGCTCAATTCAGTCCTCTTAAACATTTTGCGGCGCAAAAGGCATCTTGAGTTGACAAAATAGAAACAGGAAACTCTGTGATGTTGTGAATGCATAAAAATAGTGCCTTATCAAGTGCAATGAGCTCTACATTGGAGAGACCAAGCTATCTTTTCACATCAGGGGGGGTATTTGTGGCTCTTTTTTAAATAAAATAACTGAAATTCCTAAAAAAAACTTAAAAAAAAAAAAACAAACAAAAACCCACACACACAGCAAAAACAGCTGTAATTTTATAAGAATGAAGTCAAAATATTAAGATAAAATATATAGTTTGAAAATTTTACAAGAATAATATCGTGAAAGTAAAGACATCATTTTAGCAGCATTCATTCATACAAATGAAATATTAAAGAAAACACATTTTAAAAAAGATTTTGTATGAAACAATAACAATATTGTACATTTTCGAAAATTAGGTTGGGGGAAAATTACGAAAATAAAGTATGCCATATTTCTACGGCAATAATATTATGATTACAAGAGGAAAATTTACACGAAGAAATTTAAAATAGTTAGATATGAAAAAACAGCAGTAAATGTATAAGAATAAAATCAAAATATTATGAAAAAAAGTTGTAAATGTTTGACAAACTTGTAATATGAAGCAAAGTAACGTCATTTAGTGAAGACAAACTATAGCAGGAAACAAAACAAAAAGTTTTCGAAAATTTGGTTGGAGGAAAGTTTTTATGTAAAGAGAATAAAGTCAAAATGTTATGGGAACCCCCAAACATTGTCTTATTCCACATCTTTTCTGACCAGGAAGGGGGTGCGACCAATTATTACTCAACTGGTTCACCAGCTACAGCAGGCAACAACAACAACCCTCAGGGGACACACCCACCATGGACATAAATAGACAGAATCTACACTTCGAAATGTCAATTTGTCACCGCATCATTTTAATTATAGTAGTATTGGGTATTGAAACTATGATTCTGTTCAATTTACCGATTTAGCACGTGTATCAGATTATACAAAAACAATACCAAACTAAACAGGAGTCTAAACTGTATCCCGAAATAATAAAAATATATAAAATTCCTCTCAAGGAATAGTTTGTATTTCCATAAGCCGTCTACGTACGGCGCCATCTCTACTTCAGCAGGAGCGTATGATTTATCTCCCTCCTCTGTCGCCGGGCGTCCTGAACAGATGACAAAACTACGGTGACAGCTTGTCTGCGGATGGAAGATGGGACATATTTTCTGGGAGAGAACAGAAGTCAAGCACGAGAAGCGAGGATCTCATGCTGCTGCGCGGCGGATTATGGTCTTAGTTTCAATGTAAACATGCCCGCTAACATACAGCTCCCTTTAACGTTGGCCTGTTTATCAGCCAACAACCATCTGCCTTGCACAGGAAGCTTTGAAGAAAAAAGCTCAGCTCTCTTTGGTGGACAAACACTTCCCGCCAATTCCAATTCTATACATTCCATAACAGGAGTGGAGACAACTTTTTCAACGTAGATCCAGGAAGAACCAGTTTGGTGTAGATCTGGACAAAAGCCGCCTCGCCGTTTTTTTTTTTTTTACTCGCCTGTTACAGTCTGCTTGCATTGGGGTCAAGTTGACAGCGACCCACTCCATCAGCAGATAGCACTTTAAATACAACTACTGGCACCTACAGCACTGGAGTAGAATGAACATCTCCCAGAAATAGAAAACAAAATTTAAGCGTTGAAGTATTTTTTTTAAAGACGTAAAAAAAGTGTACTTTTTTTTATTAAAAATGTGTTGCGGAAAAGGTTATAATGTTACAAGAATAAAGTTAAAGTATTATGGGAATAAAGTCAAGAAGAGTAAAAAAGTAAGAAAAATTGGTAATTAATCAGAAAAGGTAATTTCACTACAATAAATTTGTAAGTTTATGAGAAAAAATACAGTTTTAGTTCCATAAAGTTGTAATTTTTGGAAAATTAGGTTGCAGAAAAGTTATAATTCTATGAATAAAAAGTTTAAATATTATGAAAAGGCCGTCCAAAAAAATGTACATGAAAAACTTTGAAACTGTTGGAAAATTAAAAAACAAAAACAGCAGGAAAGGAAAAAACATCTGTAATGTTATGAGAATAAGGTCAAAATACTAAGAGTAAAAACTTGTCATTTTTAGAGAAAAAAAATGTAATTTTACAATAATATCATAATATTATGAGGAAAACTGTCATTTTAGTCAAATGAAGCTGACATTTTCCTTTTTTTAAAGATGTGATATGAGAGAGACAAAGGTGTAATTAAAAAAAAGGTTGCATAAAAGTTATAATCAAATGAGAATAAAGTCACAATTATGAGAAGACAATTTACAGAAAGAAAGTTGAAATATTTGGCACATTTTAAAAAACAATAGCAGAAATAGGGAAGTCAAACTTATGAGAAAAATGTGGTATTCTAACAAAAGTCATAAGAGAATAATATAATATGAGAAAAATTTTTATTTTAAATTGAAATGTTTTTTTTATATTTGTAATATTCTGAGACGCAACGAGAAGCTGTAATTTTTGGAAAACATTATGGGTGTGAAGTCAAAATTCCGAAAAGAAAATGAACAAGTGAAAAGTTGGAAAATGATAAACAAAACAGCAGAATTTGAAAAATAGATGCATCTAAGTCAAAAGTTGCAATTTTATGAGAACAAACTCATATTAAGTATTATGTATTTTGAAATACAAAACAAAGTTGTAATGTATGGAAAACTAGCTTGGGGAAAAAAATATATATAGTATGGGCGTAAAGCCAAAATCTTATGAAAAGAAAATTTGCAAAGATGATTTAAGGAGAAAGTTGAAATGCTTGCAAAGTAAAGCAAGTACAGCAAAAATAGGGGCAAAAGCTAAAAGTTGATATCAATAAAAGACCTCTTTCAAAGCTGAGATGAAATATATCTAACTTCTTAGCATAGCTACATGTGTTGCTTTACAAAATATTTGCATCATTTCATTCATCACTATGTGGCCCTTGCTGGAAAAAGGTTTGGACGCCCTTGGTGTCCTGCCACTACATGCAAGGCATCATTGCCACAGATTGATTGCAGTCCTGTGGCAAACGTGTCTTAATAAAACTAGATTGCAACGTCATAAATATGTGACTAAAAGATAAACAACTTCCCACAATCAATATGCCTAAATATGACCTTCAGGGTACTTAACTGTGAAAGAACAATTACATAAAGACAAAAACAAATAATGTAAAATAAATGAGATATTGTTGCGTAGAGCGTGGAGGTCCGGCAGCTAATAGCGCTAACCTCCACCAGCACTCGGCCCACACGTCCCCCTGGTGAGGAGCAGATGCGAAGCGAGAGGAACAAATGGAAATCCAACTGGAGCCCACACACACCAGCAGAACAAGTCCGGCGCCTGTTCCGTCGCAGCTCGCCTACTCGCGCACAGCTTCTTGTTGTGTGTGTGAAAAGGAGAGCTTGTTTGGACGCATCACATACAGCTGCTTTTTGGGGGGAAAAAAGGGGACAATTCCAAGGGGGAAAAAGTTTCTGCCAGAATAAGGCCAACCTCCATCCATCCATGCCCCCATCCCTCCATCCCCGCCATCTTTGTCTACCTGCTGTCCCCAGTCGATCCCGGCAAAACTTGGCGGCAGATGTCACAGTGCTAAGTTGGCTCTGAAGTGCCTCCCTGGCTCCCCGCGCTCACCGACAACACAGTCAAACCACATTAGATCTCTTTATTTGCGCCCGGGGCCAATTCGGCACTGCAGCTGTGTCCGCCCCCACTCTACCTTTGGTGTCGAAGGCCCCCGGGCTCCAACTGTGGGGGGGGGGCCAAAAAAAAAAACACTTTCCCTCTCATTCTCTGTCTCTCTCTTCTGCATCTGCTAGAAATCCAACAGTGGCTTTGGGCGGCGGGACGCATTTGGACTGTGTGAGAGTTTGGGGAGGGGCGAGTTAGACCGCCAGTGGGAAGGATGCAGGGCGGCGACCCATGCTGAACAGATGTCGCTGACAACCTGCTTCCTTACACCTGTACGGGTCCTGGGACCTGGACGAATGAGGCCCATTGAAACATTCATGACCCAGGAGGGTTCCTGTCCGCCATCAAAGCATAACACCTCGCCGTGATGCTCATCTCCTCCTCTCCATGTCATGTGACATTCACATCCACCTGCAAGCGCACGTTCCTCACACTTTGACTGCACTAGAGGCAAGAGGGGGGTTCAAGTTTAGAGAGTAAGCCACACGGAGAATTTCAAAGAGACTCTGCCCCCATTTCATAGTTTCCTTCTTCATTTGTGTCACCCGCGCACGCATATTGTGTGTTCCAGCTACAAAAAAAAAAAATCCCTCAGATCCGGGCCGACCTCCCGTCAATGCAAAGCCATGACCACCTGTTTGATTCCGCTGTTTCTGCCGTGTTCTGACAAACGTTTGCTCATGTGAATGAATTTTTCATACTACAGCTAACCGCTGCTTACAATGTTACCATGGCAAAACTCCCCCAAAATTATATTTTTTTCTAACACTCATTTAAGCTACATTGAACTATTTTTCAACTTTAAAAAAAATGTTTTTCAAATAAAAATCATTTTTGCAATATAATTTTTTTCAATTTCACAATTCTTTTAAATTTTTGAGAAAAAAAATAGCAATGTTAATATATTAAAGAAAAAAATACATTAAAAAATATTATGAAAAATTAAACGACATGTTTTGGGAAATTAGGTTGTGGAAAAAGTAGTGCTTGTAATAAAGTCAAAATATTATGAGAATACAAGGCATAATTACAAAATTATATGCACAATAAGAAGGTTCAAGACAACAACGGAAATGATGGTAAAGGTTGCTGACCCCTGTCCTAGACCAAGGGAGCCGGGGGCATAGATCACGAGCTACCGGTTTATTGAGAAGATAGTTTGGGTTGATCGCTTGGTAGATGTCAAACACATTAGGCTCCCCTCCTGATGAAGAGGTGAACAAACGTCTCAAACTACAGATGCAACTTTATTATTCTGATTATAGATAAACTAAGACAGCGCTAAGATGCCTACAGTACATACTGCATATCTACAGCCCACGTAAACCTTATCCACTCAGTTTTAGCGGCGAGAAAAAAAGTCAGCTAGGATAGGCTCCAGCATACCCGCGACACTAATGAAAATAAGCCGTATAGAAAATGGATGGATGAACGTTAACAGTACTCAGATTATGTACACAACTATTGAGGAATTATGTGTAATTATAGTTACCACTTAATAGATTTTACATTTATTAGACAGAGATATGTTTACATTTATTTAAGCACTTGAGAGATTAAATATTCAATGTAAAATGTCTAATATGTAAATGTAATGTATGTAAAGAAATGTCTAAAACTGTAAATGTAAAATGTTAACTGTGACATGTATATAAATTCATGTTTGATAGTAAAAGAACATGTGGACTCGTAGCTTGCATGCTGAAAAAAGGGCATGCAAAGTACATAAATACACCTAATTCTAAATATAGTAAATCTATTTTTCATTGATGAATATATTTTCATAGGCTCCAGCATACCTCTGTGACCATAGTGAGAACAAATGGCATAGAAAATGGATGGATAAATATATTTTTTATGTTAATTGGGACGGACCAAATCAATATGAAGCAAACCTAAACACGAAGCGTCCATGAGTGTTTTCCAAAGTGAAAACTGATGTGTGTAAAGATCTCGTTTTTGCCTAAAACACAAATATAGCAGGCCTGCTTTCATGGACGACTAAGGAAAATAAAATTTTCTGACTCAAAGCCTAAACATTGGATGAATTAATTGTCGTGTGTGATCCACAAAGCAGTCCCACACTGGGCTTTACAACTTTACATGACAAAACACGACAATCATTACAAATAAGTTTAGCGACTTCCTTCGAAACCCAAAAAGATCATCTGGTTAAGTTGGACACAGCGGCGGTTAGCCAACGTGGTCGTCGGCCTTCAGAGCCGTTGGGTCTGTGGTTCTGCTAGAGTCCCTATGGTCCAGCTTTGACCACATTAGAGCAGCTCTAGCACATTCCTCTTTTTCCATTCACGTTGTTCCTTTGCAGGATGAGCACGACGCCCATCTGCACAGCTGACTGAGTCACTCCCCCTGTGGTGCTCTGTCATTTTTTTAATTTTTTATCAAACTAAACTATTAACACTACAGCACGGCCTCACTAGTGTACACACAAGCAGTACTCTCATGCATCACATTGTGGACAATTTTAGCGCAGTAACAAAGAAACGTGACTTGATGTGTTGTAGATGCCTACAATGTAACACACAGGATCACCCAATTGTAAATGATACTACAGCAGGGGTGCCCAAAGTCATTCACAACCCGCTGCTGTTTATTTTTTGGCTCGTGGCACAAAAATATAGTTTAACAAGAAAACTAAAAAAAAACAAGAGCAAAAATGGACAAATCAGCGGTAATTTTAAAAGAATAAAGACAAAATGTTAAGTGGACAAATTTCAATAAAACAATAAAACATCACTTAAAAGGTCGTTAAATTATGAGGAAAAAAGTAAAAAAAAGAGTAAAGTTGTCATTTTTAGAAAATAATGTTGCGGAAAAGGTTATAATGTTACGAAAGTCAAAATATTATGGGAATACAGTGGTAATTGCGAGAAGGAATAAAGTCATAATATCACGATAAGAAAATATTTATGAAGAAAGCCAAAAAAACGCCAAAATGAAAAACAGCTGTAATTTTAAGATAGTTATGTAAAGAGACGGAGGTTGTATTATCACGAGAGAAAAAATGAGAATAATGCGATCCAATATTATGATGAAAAATAAAATCATTTTATTAGCATAAAGTTAAAATATTAAAGAAAAATAGTGTTATGAGAAACAAGTAAAAATTAAGTGGGTGGGAAGACCTCTTTGGGAAAGAACGTTTTTGCGACATACCTGGTCAGCAGAGGTGGGTCGCATGAGGGCCACTCGGTCGTACTGCCGCCGTAGCAAAGCCCACAAAGCGTCCAGACGACCCTGAGAAAAGGACAGCAATGATTCTTACTTCAAAGTACAGAAAATGTCTTTAAGACTCTTGCAAAAAGCTCAGTGCACCTTGATGGGCGTGTACCACTTGTTCTCAGCCCGGTGGTAAGTGCGGGCGGGCTTTGAGGTGGGCCGCTTCACCATTGGCTCCTCCGTGTCCTCGGGCATGGAGATCACGGCGTTCTTGGCTTTCTCCAGGCGGGCCCCTTCTTCTGTGGAGCCTTTCTCGCCCCAGCGCACCTGCATGAGAAGCATCGGCAGGTCAGACGAAGAAGCACAAAGCTTAATTTATTGCCAATGCAACTGACTCAAATTTTGTACAAGAAGCTTTGATTGGAGCAACGCCGAATCTTTAGATGTGTTTTCCACCAGTTTTCCATCAGTCCTGTCAAAAAAATACCCAAATCTGTACATTTCTACATCAAATAATGAATGCGCATTCCCTCACAGACTGGGTTGTGTTTGTCAACGTGACGCCACCAGTATGGGGCTCTCATTCCGTATATTTTTTTTTTGCAATTTCAGGTCAGGTGCAACTTTGCGTAAGTACGCCTCCTCCCTCCCACCGGCGCAAGTGGCAAAGAAGGAGAAGAAAAGGTGGGACTGGGTTTAACACAGCCGGGTCAAATCTTCACCAATCAAACCAGCGCCTCTCCTCACCTTTAAATGCGCCATCTTTTCCATTTTTGCATTTTTCCCCCTCATACTTTTTGTGTTACTATTACTTTATTCCCATAATATTTAGACTTTATTCCCATAATAATATAACCTCATTTAACAGAATGTACACATTTAGTTTGTTTTTCATATTATGACTTTTTAAAAAAACAAATGTTATCTATTTCAACACAATGCTATTACAACTACTGTACGTTATTTTTCCACATAATGAGTTTATTGATAAAATTCTGACTTTTTTGCATCAATATATTGCAACTTTTTTCTCGTACTATTTTGGTTTTATTCTCATGATAGTACAACTAATAGTACAATTTTTTTTTATGATAAAAATGTTATTCTTGTAACATTTACATTTTTTCTTGTTTATTTGTCTTCTTTATTTTTGTAAAATAATTTTTTTTCCACTTTTGCTGTTTTTTCAACAATTTATACTTTCTTCTTGTTAATTTCCCTTTCCTAATTTTGACTTAATTCCCACAATATTTTGACTTTATTCTGTTTCTGCAACCTAATTTTCCAAAAAATACAACTTTAAGTGTCATTTTGTGTTACGACTTTTTTTTTCCTTTTTAAAATTTTAACTTTATGCCACTAAAATTATGCTATTTTTTCTAAAAACATTAAAACATCATTCATTTAAATTGGGAATTTTTGAAAACTTTTCCTTTACTACTATTTTTTTCATTTTTGCAGGGGTTTTCATTTTCTGTGTAAATTATATTTTTTGATTTATAAAACAAACACACATAGCTGGGGCCTGCACTTCGGCCTTGGGACAAAAGAAACATGTTGAAGCAGGGAGGACCCTACCGCACCCTGAAAGGGTGTATTTGTAAATCCCCAAGCCACACACTGAGTTCAGTCTCAATGCATTAGGAGCAGATTTAAGTTCGGTTTGGTTGCAAACGCATGGTATTGGTTAAAAATAGGTCAATTCTGTCTGGATACGATGTGGCAGGGTCCATCAGTACCTCATTCATACCAGTGTGAAGACCAACTAAGTCTCCAGGAGACAACAAAGACAGTAGAGTGCTAATCACACTCACATGGGGGTGTGAATGCATGCTTTCAATGGAATGCATCACATCTGTTGCAAGGATGCGCTCACAAAGAAGAGAGGTGAGTAATTAGCGACACCCCTTCCGAGCTGTAGGTTAAGCCGTGACAATATACAACAGCTTTTCCCAATCATCAAGCATCATGAATAAAAGATTCCTCGTCGCCTTCTAACACCGCCTTTGAATCGCTGGCAGAGGCGGAAGACGTTTTCCCCGGCGTGACGACAGGTGGATGTCGACAACACCTTGTTCTGCGTCCACGGGAAAAGAGGCATGAGGTGGAAATGACAACGGCAATCAAGGAGCTACACGAAGAAGAGAGAGAAGGTAAGGAGTCAAGAGGTAGGAGCTCCCTGAGGATGCTGGGTAATCCCTGTGATGACCTCCACCGGGCTCAGAGGGGGAGATGACAAGGCAGCTGCCGAGGTTTGGAGGAAGAGGCGGAGATGTCAACTTGACAGCGGCTCAATCCTTCATAGCAGCGATGACGTGACACGATCAGGACTGGACGACTAAGGACAGCCTGTCACGTCAGAGTCATCAAGAAAGACGGACGTGAGGGCGGACTGCGAACTTGACAAACTTCTGGAGCCGGAAAAAAAACCGAGCATCAGCGCTTTGCTTTTGTCTTGACCCGCTTCGGGCTGACACAAACAAACCCATCTGTCTTTTTGCCAGAACTTCTATCTTCTACCAAGCAGGACACTTCTGTTCATTTTGGTCCGCTTCGTTTACGTACACTTGCACTGTTTGGGTGGCACACGTGTCATGGTACGGGAACGAAGCGCCTTGTGGAGGAAAGGGAACTGATTCCGCACTTCTTGGATTTTTGGAGCTCGTCCAAAAATCTGAAAAGAGTCTGTCCTCGATGTGTTCCCACGAAGTCAGGAGATTCTAGTCCAGGGCTTCTCAAAGGTTCTTAACTTGCCAGCCACGTTTTCAAAACGTCATTAAGTCGTGTCCCACTGTTGTCATATATACATATGCCCTATTTATATATATACATACGTACATACACGTACATACATGCATGTGTATGTATGTATACACGTACATACATGCACGTGTATGTATATATACGTACATATATGCACGTGTATATATGTGTATATATATACGTACATATATGCATGTGTGTGTGTGTATATATATATATACATATATATATATATATATATGTACACGTACATACATGCATATGTATATATATATATATGTACACGTACTTTATACATATGTACGTGTACATATATATATACATATGTACGTGTACATATATATATACATATATGTACGTGTACATATATATATACATATGCATATATGTACGTGTACATATATATATACATATGCATATATGTACGTGTACATATATATATATACATATGCATATATGTACGTGTACATATATATATATACATATGCATATATGTACGTGTACATATATATATATACATATGCATATATGTACGTGTACATATATATATATACATATGCATATATGTACGTGTACATATATATATATATACATATATGTACACGTACATATATGTACCCCATATATGTACCCCCCCCCGTGTCTTGTGCTCCTCACTGTTGCACAACAGTACAGATTCCCAGGTAAGGGGTTTGGGCACCTTATCGGTTGAAATGTTACCGGCACCCAACCCTAATCGGGAGCACTCACCTCCATGCGCTTGATGCCTCCAGCTCCTCTTCCTCCATAGTAGGAGGCATCAACGGTAGGCCACTTCTTCTTGGCCAGTGGCTCAGGCTCCTGAAATAGAGGAGGGTGGGGGGTGCTCAACTTGGTATTCACCAGTGATATTCACAGCAGTGGTACTCACGGGTGGTGGGGGTCGTGAAGGGGGAGGCCGTGGCGGCGGGTCTTTGATGACCTGGATAAAGAGAGAAGCGTGTCAGCAACGCGTCCATCAGGAGATGTCAGTAAACGCACGCTGTCGTGACGAGAGGCTGACAGGTGACTTAGTCAAAAAGAGGAACCCCCACTCCCCTTTGCTGACTACTGATTACAGGGATTGTGCTTGTAAACCAACATCTGGACCCCCCCAAGCAAAATAAAGGAAAGCTGAAAATCAACTTGTTGATGGGGGAGAGTCTTTAGGGGGGGCGAGGCGTGCATCCCGTTTGGCACTTAATTAATTGGACGGAGTTTAGTGCTCCCATGCCTCCGCCCTACCCACTCCCACCACCTCAATTCAAGAGTCCTAAGGAGTTGATTAGCTCCAATAAGATAGAGAGAGGTAGGGGGGGTGTCACTCGGACGGCCATCTCAGGAGCAAGTACGCAGTCAAAGACAAAAACGATGTCTTTCTTTGACGAGCTTGAGCGGCAGCACACGCAGCACGCAGCTTGCCAACAACGCGATCCCACAACAGGACAGGATGCCTCTGCCGGATTTTTATTCAGCATGCGCAGCCAAGCAACAGCAAGTCTGACAATGACGTTTGTCACATGTCAGGCTTTGCAAGGTTTGTCTCTGAGATCGTTCTTCGCTAAAATATTTATATCTTGATCCATCACACCGTATCACGGGTATGCAAACCTTTTCCACAAAGAGAAGCTTTTGATACATTTCGCGCAGAAGGATGCTTAAAGTAACCCAATGTGTGTCCATACAAGAGCTGCAACTAACCACCATTTCTTAGCCCATTCATCCCAAGCTTCCAGTTTCCATTAAGCAACCATGGTCGCGGCCACAGGAAATTAAATAATTAAATAAAAACTACACTACAGTAAAAATATGCAGTAATTTTACAACAACCACATCAAAACATTAGGAACAAAAATGTCGTCTAATGAGGAAAAGATGTAACATTGTAATGTTATGAGGAAAAAATGTCATATTACTAGCATAAGGTTGAAATATTAATGAAATACGTTGGGGTTTTTTTTGTTGTAATATGAGAACCAAAACAAGACATTTTTGAAAAATCAGGTTGTGAAAAAAGTGCAAGGTTACTATAAGTAAAACTATTATTAAAAAAAATGTAATATTTCACCAAAAAAATACATAGTACAAAAATAAACTTGGAATATTACAAGAAAAAAATAATGTCACCGGACCAAACAAAGTGAACGGATAGAATTAACATTTTTACTTCTATGTTTGGACTCATATTGTTTGTCTTTAGATTTAACAAAGTCCAATTGATATCGGAAGGGGAACTCTATTCTTTTAGGTTTATCTAAGTCCAAATCGATTTCCAAGAAGGATTCCAGTTCCTTTAGGATTAGCAAAATCCAATCGATCTCAGCGGAGAAACTCTGTTCCTTTGGGTTTAACAAAGTCCAATTGATCTCCAAAGAGGAACCATGTTCCCTTAGATTTAGCAAAGTCCAGTAATCTCCAAAGAGGAACGGTGTTCCTTTAGGGTTAGTGAAGTCCAATCAGTCTCTGAAGAGGAATTCTGTTAAACCTTTTTTATTATTTCTGTTGTAGTGGGGGTGCAATAAATCTAGTAAACTTCCCTTTTTTGTTGTTTGGATTATTATTTTAAAAAAATGTCACAGTATGGACTGCTAATTTCTCCTCAGACAGATTTTAAAAAGTGGTCTTATTGGACACTTTTGTTGAGTTTAGGCCTGGACAATCTCACAGGCCAGCAGATGTACGTGTCGCTAGAACGCATTTAAGTGCTGCACATTTCCATACATAGCTCTCAGCAAAAGATGAAGGCAGACCTTCTGTCCATAAGTCATCCAAGAAAGCGTGTGGTCGCTGCTTATGCATTTGCTAAATTGCTTTTCCAGAGCGGGGAGGGGAAAGAAAAAACATATCATAGATCTTAACAGCTGTTTCCCCATCCCATAAAACGTGGAGACGCCATCACACGCTGTAGTCATTAGAATGATGAAAAATAATCAATTAGGGTTAATTAATTCCTCTTTGACACGCAGGCGCTTGTAAAGCAAATCCGGCGGCTGCGACCTCTCCATACGCTGCCCAACATCATTCCCACCACACCTTACGCTTGCAGGATTACCCCCTACCCCTCCCCGATCCCCCCACTCGCCCAGTAATTACGGAGCAGATTTTCGGGACATATTGTGGGATAAATACAGCATCGAACAAATGCTCTTTCCCGGCTACCTGATGGACAGATGTGGGGAGCGGTGCTGTGATGTGCCAGCGTAATTAAAATCCAACTAAAGACTAAATCCAGATGACATCACAGGGGAGGTGGGGAGGTGCATGTGGGAATGTCCATGACCTGTACTCTGATAATGTCGTGGTGGTCCAAACGTAAGGTCAGACATCAGGCTGCTGCAGGAGGCATTTTATTGCACAATCTTTTCACACCCATAGGTCACCTTCTCTGCTCCCAATCAGTGAAAGGTTTGCAGTGCTCGTTCCAAACTCGCTACATTCATCTTATCTACTTGTACTGTCCGTTTACATATTTTACCCAACCAGTGTAAGGTTTGTAGAGCTGGTTCCCAACACGCTATGTTCATCTTATTCACTTATATTTGTTAATTTGCGTATTTCACCCAACCAGTAGAAGGTTTGTAGGGCTCGTTCCAAACAAGCTACATTCATCTTATCTACTTGTCTTTGTCTATTTATAAATTTTTACCTACCCAGTTTTGTGCACCTTAGTTTTAACTAAGTTTTGACTGCCAAAACTATGTCTGTTTTCGTACGCTGTCTCGGTTTCTGTACAGCCAAACGGTGTCCAAACAAAGCATTTGTGCGTTGGTGACTCTGTCTTTGTGAAAAATGGAAATGATGTGGAGATACATGCAGTGTTGGAATTGCACTGCTGCTGATGTGTTCAAGTTGGAATAAAGTTCTAAAAGAGGTCAGACTCTGTGTGACTGTGTAGAGGCGCCACATTGTGTCTCCGTCTACCGTATTAAGAGGTGTGGCTTGCAGGCCGACAAAGCAAACATCATCAATCTCAACAATACCTGTTTGTTTACCTTGATTAGTTGTACTGATCACACCACAATTCAATGACTGCGTTCACACCTGACCATTGAAACAAAGTGAATTGAAATCTAAGAAAATAATCTGTTTCTGGGTTTAGCGAAGTCCAGTCTTTTACTGAAGATGAACTGTTTCTTTAGGTTTATCGAAGTCCTATTGATATTGGAAGCGGAACTGTAGCAGCAAGTCCAAATTAATCTCCGAAGACGAACCCTGTTCCTTTAGGATTAGCAAAGTCCAGTCGAACTCTATTGAAACAAAGTAAAGGGTGCCATTGGAGTACAGTGCACTTTAATTTTGACAGTGTGACTCATTATTAGCACATTCAGGGTGGAAATGTGTCCAAAAGTGCACCCAATTTAGCCGCGAATGGTTTATAATTTGGACTAAGCAGTAATGTGCTCCAAGACCGTGTTTGCCTTTGATTCTGGCCAAGGGCTGTGGCATTTTGTGTTTAATTTCCAAATGAAAGACAAACAAAGAAATTACCACTCCACAGCTTGTGTGACCTCTCGACTGGCGCCGAGCCACACAGGGGAGTGCAAGCCGGGAAGCGTGGCCTCATCCCGAATGCCGAAGCCTGGCAGACTGGGGGTTTAAATATTAACAAGGCACACATGGCCCTCCTCTTCTGCCGCGTCCCTCGGTGGAAGGCAACAGCAGCTCCCTCCACCAAGACAAACACGGCGGCGGCCAGACATGCTGCAGGGGGTTTACATTTTAATGCCTTTGTTGGTTTTCCAAAATATGCTTCCATCTCATCCTGGACGCCGTCCCTTCAAGTCCACAACGCCAGGTGATGTCCATCATGACCGGGGGGGTGGCTGTGGTGGCAGCGGTGAAGGGTGCGTTAGTGTTTATCACATCTCATTTGGAAAAAAGAAAAAGAAAAGAAAAAGCAGCGACACAGGAAAAGACCGCCATCTGTGCCCCCCTCATATTCGCTCTCTTAGCCCCACATCATAATCTGTTGTGGATTTTTCTAAAGTGGCTGCGACTGTTTTCCAAAGGGCCCGAGGGCAGAGAGAGTTTAGTCTTCCACAAAGTACAAGCCGCTCTCACAAAAAACAATTAAGAGAGGCCTCACTCTCACACAAATGACTGCTATGCAACTGCCAACGACGGGTGTGTCCAAAGTGCGGCCCGGCAAGCCATTTGCGCCCAATGGCTGTTTTTTATTGGCCTGCGGCACATTCTAAAAATATCATTCAAGACTAAAACTAATATTATGAAGAAAAATGACAATTTTTGTACAATAAAAAAAAGTTATTTGTTAAAGCTGTATGAAAAATAAACAACAAAGATGCAATTTTCGAAAAATAAGGTTGCAGGAAATGTCATAATATTATGTGGTCAAGTCAAAATATCATGATAAATATAAAATATCTAAATATTAAGAGAAAATGTTGTATTAAAAAAGAGAAAATAAAAACATTATGAGAAAAATATATTTTAGAAGCATGCAGTTGAAATGTTGAAGAAAAAATATTTTTTTCAGTTGTATGCTGTATTTTGAGAAACAATATAAAAAATTAAGAAGACAAAAAAATTAGGAAGAAATCTGAAATAGTTGAGGGGAGAAATAGAAAAAAGAGCTGTGATTTTAAGAGAATAAAGAGAAAAAGTTGTACTATAAAGAGAAGTTTTCACAAGAATAAATTAATTATATTATGAAGAAAAATAATATTTTAGTATACAATAATACAAATAAAATACATTATTGTTTGAAACTTGTGACATTATGAAAAACAAAATACAAAAAAAATACAAAGTTCTAACTTTTGGAAAATATGTTGGGGGTAAGTTATTATATTGTGGTTATAAAGTCATAATGTTATGAAAATAATATTTACAAAGATTATTTAAGAAGAAAAATTTACTGGAAAAAGTTTGGACACCCCTGGCCTAAGACACCTCGCTTTGTGGTCTGCAACAGCGTCCCTTCCAGCTGGTGCAGACATCACCAGATCTCACAAATGGACAAAAAGACCCTCCAAAATGTTGCACAAAGTCTTCTAAGAAGAGTGACAGTTGATGTGTAGTAACTTTGCCCAGTTCCTTTGGATGTGGGCTTCAGGGTGCAGCTGTGATGTGTGTTGCAGTTTTCCTCGTTACAAAATGCTGGTGACGGGCTTAGCAGATGATTTTCCACTTGTACCCAAACACACTAACAACATCAAACTGGAGAGGTGGCGCGTGCAGCACATCCAAATCTGAAAAAAAGCGCAAACAATCTCTGCGCTTACAATTAATCGCGGTGGCTCCCCCAGGTAGCGCCGACGCCGGCCCCCGCACAAACAAATGATTTTGTTTGCTTCCGTGCAATCTGTCGCCCATTATTCGCTGCCATCTTTTTGTTGAGTGACTTTGTGAAATCGCCCTCACTTCCTGTTTCAGCTTCTTAGTGGGGTGTTGCTAGATGATGTAAGCCATGTTGATGGTGAGAGGAGGGGGGTCTGGTTGCTCTGCGGTCTTAACACAGTCACAATTTCACAACTGAAGGACGCTTTTCAAATGTGACAGTCCAGTTTTATCTATTTATGTAAAGTGTATACATTTTGGAAAAACTGGTCATTATATTATCAAAAAATAGACAGTTTTTACATGTTTAATTTGTTTGTTGCGAGCAGTAACTTGTGCAACTTTGTTCGACGGTCCTTGACTGCACCATCTAAATTTCTCCCACGCTGTACAGATAGACTACTATACTGTATTTTTACCCTTTTTCTTTCACCTCACATTTGGTCCCAAATGCAGATATTGTGCAGATGCATAAAGTTAAGATTTGATGACCTTATTGAGAGCTAATTTATGTATGTATTTGTGCGGTGCACCTCTCTGAAAAACAAAGCCCAGTGTCATACTGGTGGATGGATATTGATTTAGTGCTTTTATTTTGACGTTGTTCCTGTCTTAGTTTTGGACAATACCTAAGATATGAGATAAATTTGATGGAAATAATGTAGGCGTGTCTTTCCCGGTGACGAGCTAGCACGCTGGTCATACTATTTTCATCCATTCTTGTTTTTAGTCATGACATACACCATTAACACTGCTCAACTTCTTTTTACACTTGCATCTGTATGGCCACAGTTTGACCCTGGAATAGATTATTCCTGTTTCCATGATATCCAATGGGGACTATGAATGAATTCAGCAGAATTTGCTACACTGTTTTCGTGATTTTTTTTTTTTTTTAAGGTTGTTGATTTACAGTAAATCACCAAATCTCCTTGTGTTGGTTTAAGTCTGCTTTTCATATTGTCGCCATAGTTTTCTTGTCCTGTCGCCATCTGTTCCCCTCTCCCAAACTTTGCTACATTTGCCGACAGATGAAGCAGGAACCCGCCTGCCAATGAACGCGCTCATACAGAAGATCGGCTCTAATGGTCACGAGCCACACTAGCAGACTCACCACAGTGCAGCAGAGGGGCCAGAACCACCACATGAGGGCCAGGGCCACCAGCGCCAGCAGCACCAGGATGACGATGCCAACCACCAGGCCATCTGACTGAAAACGCACCACCAATACGTCATTGCTGCTGTTTTTTAAAAGAGCAGTTTGGAAGCACGAAAAAGAACCACTCACACATGTGGATGCGGTGATGGTGTAGGCGCTGGTGATGAACGACTTGCCGTTGTTCAAGCTGATGAGAACGCCCATGGTCCTGTCAAGAGTGGAAATATAGAAAAACCAACATTTGACACCTTTTAACAGCACCGCCAAAAATTATCAAAATCAATTATTTTAATCAGGCGTTAATGATTACAGAAGAACTTGGTCGGTTCTGGAAAAAATGTATAATTTTTGTTCAGGGTTATGTGTTTAAGTTTTGTTATTTGTTGTTCTCATTATTACCAGACTCCACATCGTCTTGTTCGGCTTTCAGAAACTTAAGAAATAATGGTCTTTTGCATGCATGTCTTCTTCAAAGCAGAGGGAAAATATTCCATTCCTTCTTACAGGCTGGTTTCCACCCTGTAAAGGGCTGACACCAACAATTGGTGTTCTGTTAGGAATGAAATATATATATATACATATATATATATACGTATACATATATACGTATACATGTAGACGTATATATAGATGTGTGTATATATACGTATATTTACACACGTATACATATATTTGTAGACGTATATATAGATGTGTGTATATATACGTGTATATATATACACGTATATGTATATATACACGTATATATACATGTATATATACACGTATATATACACACATCTATATATACGTCTACATGTATACGTATATATATACGTATATATATATATATATATTTATTTATTTATATTCCCTCTGCCATCAACAAGCCATCAACATGTCTTGTTCGAAGAACAGAACAGATTCCCTTCCTAACACGATGAAGGTGTTAGGAAGGGGAAAGACCATTGGAAGTTTCTTAAAGCATCTGGAGGGAGCTTCCTCCAGGCGGGTTTTTGCCCTGTAAAAGGACCCTTTCAACCATTGCTGTTCTGTTGGGAATGGAATATGTGCTATCAACAAGCCTTCAACAGGTCTTGTTCAGAGGGAACACTTTCCATTCATAATAATTTCACTCTGGTATGAACAAGACTCCAAAATGTCCTGTTCAAAGCATGCGGGAACATATTCCATTCATAACACCATGAAGAATGACAGAAAGACCATTCTGGGGGTCCTTTGCCCTGTAAAAGGGCTGGTCCTGGCCTCTTAGGAATGCAGTATCTCCCCTCTCTTTTCAACAAGCCAGACAGAGGCAACACATTTAAGACGTCCCATTCTTCCTATTCTGACAGAATAATTTGTATTCTGTTAGGAATAGGAACATAGAAATCTTAAGAGAATATAATTGCCTCCTTTCTAAGGCAAAATATCAAATTTCATACAGAACACCTATTGTTCTGTCAGGAATGGAATATGTTCCCTCTGCAAAAGAGCCATTCTTAACTAAAAAAAAAACCAATTGTTAGAACTGGTCTACTGAGGCAAAAAGTCTCCCAAGATGGTTGAATTGTGGTTGGGACGGTTGTGAAACGAGTCTAGGAGCCTCAAAGACAGTTTTTTTAATAATTTTCTTCAAACAAGAGTAGATAAAAACAGCAATGCCAGTGCTGGAGAAAGCGATTAGAGGCCAACAAAGGTTTAGCAAACCCCAATCGATGTCCAAAAGAGGAACACTGTTCCGCTTCCTTTAAGATTGCTGTCTGACAAGTGGTACAATGGGACTAAAAAAAACTGCGTGTGTGCGTGTGTGTGTGTGTGCAAGATAGCTATGAGAAGAGAGAATGTTTGTATTGACGAAGGTCTCATGATCCTGCATTGTTTCCACTACTCTTTAACATGTCCTGTACAGAGCAGAGGAAAAATATTCCAGTCCCGGAAGGACTTTCGCCATAAAAATGAACAGAAAGATTGAAAAAAGTCCATCAAGTCCAAAAAATAGCACGCTTTTCCCTTTGATAATACACCTTCTGCGAGCTGATGATTGACCATCAGTGGGCAGAACCAGGGAAGCAGAGCCAACACGTCCCGGCTGAGTGTGAGGCGGAAGCCTCAGCTGTCATGCCAACTGAATCCAACGGAGTATGATGGCAGCTTTTGTTTGTGATGCAGCTCGATAGGAAATAGCACAACAATAGTTTGCATGTTGAATGAAGGAAGAGGATTTTGCTTGGAGATGAGCGGACTTGCAGGATAAAAAAATGCGGAGCGATGTCAGAGTATGGCTTAGTTGACTAACATTTGAAATGTTGCAGTTTTCTTGACACGGTATTTGCTTCGAAGAAGTAGAAGGTGAGAGAGCGGCAGGCATCAACAAGTTGGGCTGAGTGTCAAAGTGCACGGGTGCCGCTTAAATATTTAGTGTGTAAATAAGGGAAGGTGGAATATTGAGCACACACAGTAATGGACACACAGTCTGCTCGCTCATCTGTTCTGATCCACTGGAGGATTGGCGGCCCAGGGCGCCGCCTCAGGCCAAATCCAAAGTAAAGAGACCCTTTCTTGTTATTATTCTGCATGCCGACCTTGCTGTTCACCACCGCATGCTCGCAGCTGCACAACACCAACCAACACACACCTTTCTTCTTTTCTATTCCTTTTTTTTCCCAGGCGGAGGATTTGAGGCGTTTCAGCGGGGTCCATATCCTGATTTCTCATTAAAGCAGTGGTAATTGGATGAGGCATAATAGACATATGGAAATTGTGGTGCCGTTCATCATTAGTGTTTTAATTGCGCCCATTATGGCGTCAGCGTTTGGCCCTCTAAATAAGTCATAGGAGTTCATGAGGCTTGTTACCACTCTGCAGGTTAACGTCCTCGCCGCACGCTGACGGCTCCGGTAATGAGCACTTCCTCTCTCTATCTCTCTCTCTCGGCCGTCACCCTCCCCCCCCCGCTCCGTTTGTGCCGTCTTAACACCAGCGCTGCGCTGGCTGGTTGCGACTCCTCTATTCAAATGAGACAACGAAAAGAAAAGACTGACACTTAAATTGTATTTTTTTGCTAAAATATAGGATGTTATTGGGGAACAAAACATGACTTTCACTGTTTTGAGATAACGCTAATAATAATTATGATATAAAATGTTATCATATGCAGTTACACAACAGAAAACAAATACAAATATATATGTAAATATGTCATCAATTTAGCCAATTTTAAATTTACCACTAAAACTAAAAATGCAACTAGGTATAAAAATAAAGAAAATATATAAAATTATAATAAGTATTGTATAATAATATGCAATATAATAACTTATCATATTATATTACTATGATATACAGTATAATAAAGAAAAACAAATAAATAATTATGATTTCATAATATGTACAACTAATAATTGTTATAATGTATAAAATAAAAATGAATATAACATAAAATAAGAAAATAAGTATGTATATAAAATAGTTATATACAATAATTTGTATTATTATTATTATTATTATTGTTGTTGTTGTTGTTATTCATACATGGATTTTTATATGTATAAACCCCAAAAGTGTATAATTTCCAAATAAGAACGTGTGCAAAAAGCCCTGCCGGTTCTTGCATGCTACTTGACAGCAGAAGCTAATTCAAGCTCAATGGGTGATGATGGCTGGCAGGTTATTAACCAGGCAGGAGGAAGAAGAGAAGGAAGGCTGCCAAGAAAGTTGCAATGGTGACCCAATCCCTGCATTCTGACACAGCTGGACATCCTTATTGCACCACATCACAAACATAATCAGTACGGACTACAAGTGTAGATTAGCAAAGAATGTACAACTGTGCAGTAAGATGGTACAAGATGGCGACCGTTTGACCCAAGAACAGGGAATGATTTCTACTCAAGTCGACCGGTTGGGAGGTCCAGGGCTAACATACTGAATATCAGCTGGAACGACTGCAGAAACAAGTTTACGGAAAGCGGCAGGATAAATAATTGACACGCATACTCGCCAGGAAGCAGCCACAGCTGTTCGGCGGGTCGAAGGTTGCGTTTGAGCGAATGAGAGGGTTGCGCGTTGGTGAGTCAAGGGATCAGTCAAAAACGCCACACGGGTTGCTGGGATGGCGGATCAGTCAAAAAGCGGGCCCCAGGGTAACGCTAAGCTCCGGTGACGTTCGACATCTGGACCGCCTAACAAGGGGCACGCTAATGGACTTCAAACTTCCCATAAAAGATGTGAAAAATCAGGGAGGCTGAATAATTCACAGTGGAGCATATGCAGGCGCCCGTCACTCATCATCCACGAGTCATCACTCCATCACCACTTCCGACGGACGGGAGGAAACTCTGCTGACAGAAGGGATGCTCCTGATGGGACCTTTTTGGTTGTTGCAGATGTTGGTAACGTGCAGGTTGGACTGACTTGTATGCATGTTGATGCCCAGATGGTGCTGAATTCATTGGTGTCTTGGAGTCACGAAAGCATCTAAGTCTGGTTTTAGCTTATTTGTCCTTAGCTTCCGATTGGAGTGCAAGGGCAAGTCAGATTTCACTTCATTAATGACAAAAACGGTTCCATATATCCTGGTCTTCAAGTCCTAACAGTTTTTTGTCTTTTCCTGGTTTTGTAAATCTGTATTTTCCTGATTCAAAGTCCATAAAACCAGCCAAGAATGGTCAGAAATCCCTGAAAATGTTTTTGATCCATCCCTTTTAGCAAAGATTAATTGGTTGGTGACCAGCATTGACTTGAGCTTGCCAACTAACTAGAATTCCTGTGAAAATTCTCACTCATCCGGGTCATTGTATTATTAGGGCACAGAATTGATCAGAATTGATTGTTCAGGTTGTCTGAAAAGACATTTCATCAGTTCATGCTCTGTGACTAGGTTGGACAAACACTGGTCAGACGTGATAGGACATCTACAGTGCTTTAAGGTTGAGACGCTATCTCTGAACAGAGGGAGAGGTCTGCGGGACCACCTGTCTCCAACATGCAATGCTGTCCCTTCCTAAAAGAGTCAATCATTTAGCCTCCAACAAATGAAAAAAGGACAGCCACCTTGGTTTCAGGTGCGTCCATGACCATGATTACATCTGAACGGAATGCTAACCAAGGTGCTACCACCCAAACGACTGTCGTTAACTGGCAGAGGCCCCTCCATCCGTGACCATTTATTGAAGGCGTGAAGAGTTTTTGAAAATTATTAATATATTTTTTCTTTAGGTTTGAATATTTTTGTCCGTACGCAGACTTTGTCAGATTTCCATGCTTGGTTTTATAAGTGAGACCCCTGATCACGCTCTCTTGTTCGATACTAAACTGACCAAGCCTTTTTTTGGTTATGGAATTTGATCAACGATGTGTCAGAAAGTCCTGTTTCTCGCATCACATGGACAAACAAAGGATGCACATCAACATCAAATGTCTAAGATAAACATTTCCATACCCCCACTGAAGCAGATGGAGCGCCACTCCCCACCAGCAGCTGCCCTGGGACCACGTTCTTAATAACTGACGAGCAATCGCATTAGCTTTTCTACCTGCTAGGTGTCAATGCGGGCCTCAGTTGTTTTTTTTTACCCTCCACTGTAATTGTAAAAACACCAGGTGAGGACATGCTGCTGCAAGAGCGCAGCCACCTCCTCGCCCGCTGGGTGCCCAAGCAGGGGCTGCGAGAATCCCCTGGCGAGGGGGAAGAAGTGGGAGAGCGGATGCCAGTGTTTCAAGGCTGATACCGCAGCTGTCAGCACAGATGATGCCACCGCTGCCACGAGTGCAACTCTAGCGCTTGATGACCAAGCGAGTATGGTGGGATTTGGAGACGTCTGAGGCCGCTCTCAGATCCCCCCACAAGGACGAGAAGATCTGAAATGCGCTCCTTAATGAGCTGTGCTTGCGAGGTCATTAAGGGAACGGCAGCAAAAGGCAGGAAAAACAAGCAAGGAAAATGCAATTTTCCTTTAGATGACTAGAGTCGTGTTTACAGGGCCCCAAGCATACCGGTGGCGGCGCCGTCACAGCCCAGGCCAACAGATGGGCGGCCACGGATGTTCACGGGCTCGGAGGCTCGTTGCAGGTTGTCCAGGGCGCAGGGATTGTGAGAGCGCTGTAAATTATTTACAGCGGAGAGCATGGAAAAGGGGAAAGGCTGCATCTGTCGCACAACCTTTTAAAATGCCCCTCTAGCAGATGTGTTTACTCGCAGCCCCAAGTAGTTAACTACTTAATGCGCCGCCGTCGGCAGCCAACAGTTAATTAAGCAGGCCTCACGCGAGCGGTGGGCACACGGCGCCAGTTTCGGCGTAGCGGCTTTACAGATGTAGGTGCTCGAGGAAATTGTTTACGGCATACTTGGCAAGAAGGCCAGAAGACGCAGGGACTTGTGCAGCAGCTGCTACCTTAATGACTCATTTAATTAAGATTTGACTTCTCATTTACACTGATCCACAACTAAACTACAAACTAACCTCTTTTAATGAGTCACATGTATTCTTTTTTTATATAATTTCTTGAGTTTAAGACAATAAACATAGAAAAATAATGTCGACCAGATGCAATTTCTGACCCACGTTGACATTTAAAGTATAGTGGATCATGGAAAATTCACAAATGTTTGGTAAAAAATAAATGTATTTTTCTTTCCCCAAAAAATATAATTGAATTTATTATAATTTATTATTTTTACTATAAAATAATGTACACAAATGTGATAATACAGGATGAAATTGAATGTTTACCTGTTCACTGATAATGCTTTTTCTTTTATCAAGTGTTATTATTTCACACTTGTTTGGTGGTCTTTGAAAGCACCATAGTTGTTTGCTGTGACTGGCTACATCATTATTCCATCTATTCATGGATCATCGTACGCAATTCGCTTGTTGGCTTCCGTCGCGGGTGAACATTGGCAACCGAAGAGAGGGTACTTTGTGCCATGATGTGGCACAAACGGTTGCTGCATTTTGGGGTTATGGTGTTTTTGCGTTACAACGTTTCGTGGTTAAAGCGTTTTGGGTTCTGTTGTTTCAACATTTGGGAGTTGAGGCATTTCACCATTAAGGCATTCCGTGTTACAGCGTTTTCATGTTACAACGTTTCATAGTTACAGCGTTTCCAATATCTTTTCAAAATATCAACTCAGCCAAGGATGGTTTAGCTTCAGAAAGACTAAAATGATTTGAAGATAATCCACGGGTAGGTTGAAGTCCAAGTGGAGCGTACAGTATTATATGTATACATGCGATAAATAATCTGTTTTCCAGGCCTTCAGGAGCCTCCACTACTCACATTCATACATTTTAGATTGGATTTGCAGTCAACCAGGACACTGAAATCTGTTGGCGCATCTAAAAAGCCTGCGTGATCATCTGTTATGTTTAAGGATTATAAGAGACGACGTGGTGTGACATCACCGCCGCATGTCTTCATGGCTTGTATGGAGGACAGCTCCCAATCAGTTGTCACCTCTTGATGCACTTAGATTTTTGCCCTAAAGTCAAAAAATATTTAAGGTCACAACAAATGTTTTTGTATGGTAAGGAAACGCCTCTGAAGTTCACAGCCCGTCTTGCCAAAGACCAGGTAACTTGAATTCGCTCTCCTTTAATGCAGGATGAAGACAACACTTACTGTCCTACTTGGTTGAGTCTGGGCGCGGGACAGAGCAGGTAATCATTGCGAACAGTGCTCGGCTTGTGATCTGAAAAACACACACAGTTTCATGTTATGACATTCTGCAGTTACTGTTTCATGTTGCGACTTTTCACATTTACTACTACACAAACAGAAAAATGACAACAGTAATCTTTTGCTACTTTGCAGTTTGAATTTTGTGGTTTCACTCAATTTTGCAAAATAAATTCATTGATAAATTATTGTTGTTTCATTGTTAAATACAACCAATTGTCAATTCAAACGTGTAACTATTAAGGTACATTTTACATATTCTTGGCCTAAATTAAGCCTTTTCCAGCATAAAAATAGCTAAATAAACTAAAATATTAGCTATTACTAAAACCCTATAAAATAAGGTTTTCGGAAGACGCATTTATATGTACATAGTATTCCCTGATGATCACTAGGTGTCAGTAACGTTATGGTCGTGACGAGTGAATAGTATTCCACAACAATTCCGAGCTGCTGTTTAGCGTGTGTGTAATGAAGTTCTGTGTTCGCGCTTTGAGCTACATTTTAAGAAATACATTCTAGGAAGTGTTTATGCTGTTTTTGAGGATGTGGGTGTGTAGGAAGTAGACTAAATAGCACCTAATTTACACGTTAATTAACATGTAATTCTTCCACGCAGATGGAAGACTACATAGGGGGGCTAATGTTGTCACGTGTCGCCACACTCTTCTTTTAACTTTAACTGTTAACTTTGTTAAAAAGTTAACTTTTTCCCTTTAACTCCCGGTATGTCTCCCAATATGATCCTGGAAGAGACTATTTCTATTTACATTATTTTCTATGAGAAATATTGTGCAGCAGTGCGTGTGTGTGCATCTGCTGACAATTAGGGAGGTTGGAAGCGTCTCCGGCCACGGAGGTCGTTTGTTTGCGCCCGGGCCTCCAACTGCCGAGGTGACAGAGAAGACGATAGCATCTGTCTCGCATATGCGGCGTCTTTGAGAGCCGCCATGATGCCCGTCCATAATTAAAAACGTGCCCCCGCCGCTAAAAAGGTCGTCGGAACACATGCGGAAAGCCAAAAACGGGAATCGGAGGCCCCCGGTGGGCGGACGCGACTGAACGCAACTAAACTGAGAAAGAACGTGCAGAAGGACATCTGCTGACGGCCGCTTACTAACTAAGTCCTGCTCTTTAAAAAGCAGAGAAAATATGCTCAAGTATTTTAGTCGCCGGCATCAGAAAATAACTTGTCAAGAAGGGAAGTGTTGTCATTGGCAGCCGTCGATGCCGCAAAACCCACCGCCAAATGAGTGTTTGAGAAGATGAACTTCGGGCGCCAAATGCCGTTTGCGTCTCAGCAGAACAGACTGCATCCCAAAATAAGGAGCACAGTTGACCTACATAGTCCGCCACTGGTGGGGAGGCCTTATCGGGTACTGATCACAGGGGTGTCTGAACTTTTTCAATTGATTAACACATAGCGAAAAATGAAGGATGCCACTTTGATATTTTGTGGATATGCGAAGAAGTGATATAGTAACCTAATTAAGTATTTTGTTCTCCAAATATTTCAACTTTGTACAGTATTTTTTTCTTGCAACATTATGACTTCATTCGCATAGTTCAACATTACTCCATAACAATACTTGCAGTTTGTCTTACAACCTTTAATGCTACAACTTTTCACGGGTCCAGCCATGAAACGGTTAGTTATGCTGGTTTGAATGTAGATAATGTATGCATCATCTATCATATATCTCTGATGACGTTCCAGAATGGCCACCCACGAGAGCCGACTGTGGACATCCCTGGCGTCCATCCTGAAAACACTTACTGAAGGTTTGCTCGTCCAAGAAGAAGCTGCACACCACACTTTCGCTGCTGCGCCCGAGAGCGAAGCCATTCCCTCGCAGCACGATGTTGAAGGACTCTGGAATATAAACATTTAGGCGATGACGGCAGGACAAGACTGAAACATCAAAAGATTGAGGGGCCATTTTGATCATCCATTCATCCATTTTCTATACCGCTTATCCTCATTAGGGTCGCAGGGATGCTGGAGCCTATCCCAGCTTTTAATTTTTTTTTTTTTTAACATGTCCACTGATGTGGCTGTGTAGTTCCCACATTGGGGTACGTAGAGGTACTTAGCCTACAGAGTATCGGCGAACGTCGCTGTTTCTGCACTGCGCTGCGCTGCAGTCGGCGTTGTCACTCATTTTGTGAATCTGTGAACATGTCAGACTGAGCTAAGTGCTTGTCTGTGTGTGTATTCATGGCATCTCCATTTGCTGATATTCTTCTAGCTACATTTACAGATATTATTTTGGTGTGGTTGCAATATTAAAGCAAACAGAACTTTGATATTGGAATTGTATCAATGCTGGCTGATATCCAAATTCAGGTATCGGGATCAGATGGGAGTGTAAAATGTAAAGTGCAAAATATATATATTTTTTATTGTTTCATCTCATTCATGTATTTCAGTATTTTTATTACAGTAATCTTTTACATTAACTAATTTGACACTTTAGTCTATATTATGTCTTATGTACATCTTATATGTCAAATTGTCTTTTATGATGTCTATTACACTGGGCAATGTTTTTTTTCTAATGCATAGACAGCTCTAATGTTAAAAGGTGTATTCAGAAGGGCATAAACAGGTTTTCTATGTCTTTTTATGTCTACTATATTGCGTAACAACAGTATAAAGGTTGTTTTTTCATGCCCAGATGAATCTAATAATGTTAATTGGTGTATTTATAAAGGTAGTAAACAGGTTTTATATATTTTTTTAATTCTCTTATTATGTCTGCTATATCAGGTAATAGGAGTGGAAAGGTGACTATAAGGGTGTCATTTCATGCCTAGAGGGTTTTATTAATGTTAAAAACTGTCTTTAGAAAGTCGTAAACAGGTTTTCTATGTCTTTATTTTTTCTAAATAGTAGTGTACAGGTCATTATGGGGTGTTATTTTCATGTCTAAAGGGGTTTAATGGTAACCAAATGGAGAAGGTCAAAAACAGTTTAGGCCCTAACTACAAACAATTTTCAATTTATAAATAAGGAGTTCTACTTTGTGAAAAATTAACAGTCACAGTCGGGTCTGGAGTTAAATAAATGCAATAAAAGAAGGACTACTAAATATGGTTTTTCCCCGAAACAACAAAAAAGCAACTTAACAATTTCTGGTTGTCAGGCTGCACTTTAGACTCTGCTGCAGAAGATTCATGAGGACTGTAGTGAAATAATGCACCGCCATCACCAATCAGCTGATTGTATCTCTGAGGACACCCTGCTACTATCTCAGTTAAGATCAACTACCAAAAGAAAAAAAACACTCACCATTGACGCAGACGCTGGAGGGCTCCACGCTCAGGATCTCTGTGCACGATCTCTTCAATATCTGCACAGAGACACAGTGGCACATCATCGCCGGAGGGCCCAGAACAAATACATCACGCCGCGCCGCCTATCAACTCTGTCAGGTTTAGAAAACAGATTAAGGTGCAACACCTGAGAAATGTCTCCAGCCCGATTGGGGCCTGGCGGCTACAGGGGGGTTGGGGGAATATTGGAGCTCAACGTGAACGCGAGGAGCCCAAAGCCTTTATGGGAAAATTATGCATGACTATTATATCCTTGGGTTGTATTAAAAGCTGCGGATGCGCCATTAACATATAAAGAGCCTTGAGAGAGCCCGCTGTCACCCAGCCGCACTGTCCTGATTCAATAAATCAACAAAGGACAAACTATGCAAATCTCAGTACACACTCAGTAAAAAGAAGCATATTAACCGCAATATCACCCACTTGGACCTTTCATCTGATGTTGGCCGCAGCTTCAATCTGAATGCGGGAAGTATTTACAGCGCCAGTGCTAATGTGACAGCAGGATATGGAAGCATTAAAAGAGGAACTGTGCCGATTATTCCAGGATAATTACTTCCTGGGCACATCCCAGATAAAGACAACACAGCGGGAATAAAGATGTCGGCATTGTTTGGCGTCACCACACAGTCGACTCACAGCTTCCCTCCATGTTGGTCAGAACTACTTTTGGGGAAAAAATGTCATTCCCTCAGAGTTTGACAGACCACAACAACTAAACTGTCATCAATTCATTGGGACATCATTTCTGGAAAATGCTTACAGTGTTAACTATGAACTACAGTAAAAAATACATTTAAAAATGATATGATATAAGCTTTGTCTCAATTGGCGCGCTTGGAGTGCATAAGCATGTAAAAAGTACATCAAAATGCAACATACTGTTAATACCCATATATTGTACTCAAAACTAAATAAAAATAAATTTGTGACGCAAATGAAACAAAAAATGATATAAAAAGTAAAAATAGTGAGTGTGCAGTAATAAACACATACCATCCTCATAAGTCACAATCTTGGCTATGTAGCAAAAAAAGCGGGACTTAAAACCCATAAATGGCGGCTGAGGTAGAAAGTAGTGAAAAAAATAAAAACGAAGAATAAAGAAAAAGAACAAAGAAGGAGAGAAAAACAAGGAGAAAGACAAAAGCAAAAGGAGGATGAACAAATAAGGAAAAAAGAAGAAAGGGGGAAAAAAAGGAGAAAGAACAGCAATAAAAAGAAAAATGAGAAAAGTGAAAAAAGAAGAAGGAATAGGACTAAGAATAAATGGAAAAAAAGAGGCAGAAGAAGGAAAAGAAAGAATAAGATGGAAGAAGGAAGTAGAGAAAATGAGAAAAAAAAAAAATTAAATGAAAGATTGCAGAAGCTTTAGTGGGGGGGTGCGGGGGGCTCTGATCCAAACCTCCCGGCCAGACATTGAATTGGACTCTCTCAAGGCATTCTGTGGGAATCTTCAAGCGGGGATGAGGCTTATTATTAAGTCTTCACAACATCCCCAGCAAGGTGAGTGTTTTGTCCGTCTAAGCTTCCATCATGGAGCTGTGCAAAAAGAGCCCCTTGCCTTGAATGGCAGGGAATGAGGGAGGAAGCCAAGTGGTCAACCATCCGTGCTACTAATCCGTGAAGACGACCCCTGCTGTCTTTGGAACTCCAATCCAGCACAGAACCACTGAAAGATACCACCTCAAAAATGTACGTCCTGTCAGTCATTCTTACGCAGCGACCCACTTCTTTTTACACTTGGATGACAGTCAACAATGTCAGAATGAAGAAGAATGCAAGACAATGCATGAATAAAACACAGCTAATTGGCATACATATGCTTCTAGACTGGGGTGCCCAAAATCTGGTGCAACGGCCTAATGCGGCTCACAAGCTATCGTGCCGTAGCTGTGTTATTTGACAGGCGTGCTTCTTTTATTTTGAAGTCCTGACTTTACCAGCAACAGGATGTTGCCCGAGTGTTGCAGGGATGTTTCAGATATCATTCAAATGAGAGGGCAGTTTCCCAGTGAAAACGGGAGGGTTGGCATGTAGGATTAGGGGAAGGTCCAAGTCCTGGATTTTGCCTGAGTGTCGCAGAGATTTTTTTTCTTCTATGAAAGTTAAAATACAGGAAACTATTAAAACGGGTGGGCAAAATACAGGAGTTTCCTGGTGAAAATGGGAGGGATGGCAGGTAAGGTTTACGGCCACAATAAAAAGAATCTTTGCCAGCTGCAAGATGTTGCCTAAGTGATGCAGGGATTTTTTTTCTTCCATGAAAGTTAAAATACAGAAACTATTAAAAGGCAAAATATGTGAGTTTCCCAGTGAAAACAGGAGGGATGACAGGTAGGATTAGGGCCACTCTAAAATTATTTTTTATAATCTTTTATTTTAAAGTCCTAATTTTTGCCAGCTACAACATGTTATTGTCTGAGTGTTTTTTTCCATGAAAGTTGATATTCTGGAAAATATTATCCTAAATTCCCAGGATGGTTGACAGGTAGGATTAGGGTCACACTGTCTTTTATTTTGAAGTCAACTTTACCAGCTACAGGATGTTGTCTGAGTGTTGCAGAAATTTTTGACTAAGATTGTGTACCCTCGGTGGAAAACGTCCGGACTACCCGTTCTCCTCCCACATGTCTGTTGTCATGAGGTACTGCATCAGAACTGTTTTTGGCTGAAGTTCCAGCAGCCCATCTGGCAACCCAATGCTAACAGACACACAGCTGCAACATCTCCACCACGTTGTGGTCCAGCCCTGGTCGGAGTCCACAATGTAGGCCCCTCCTGAACACCACTTCAGCTGGTGACGTAAAGCAAAGTTTGCTTTTGAGTTGAGCAGAGATTCTCCTCCAGGAAGCCCGGACAGGAAATTACCCATTTATGCAGATTGGGCGCTTCCGACATCACCGTAAAGCAGAGAGAAAAAAAGAAGGCCCACTAACCGAGTTCACGATGCCTTTGAGCGCATGGAAGCCATCTTTGACGGGGAACACTTGGTCCTTGGTGTCGGCAATGTCAGCGAGCTGTGGGCGACATGGGAGAGGAGTCATCATGACGCGTGGCCGGGCTGCTTTGGACTGCTCCGTCTTTGCTAGCGAGCCTTTGCTTTCAAACAACGGGCAGCAGGCGCCGGACCAGATGGCACGACTGTGGCACACACTTCACGGCAACTGAAACGCATGTTGCCTTTGTTTGGGACTTAGAAGGTGCAGGGTGGTTACCAATGGTTACGGCGGGGAGAGGAAGCCATGTTGGATACACTGACCAGCCAAATCTGGCGGGCACAAGCCGAAATGCACCCTAGTCAGCACCCCCACCCCATCGCCTCAAGCAAGCACAAGTCTGCTGCTAGCAAATGAATGTTTACGGATTCAGTTTGCTTTCGGTGCTGGGCAAAAGAGTTTGCTCCGTTCCTGATTTCTTCTTTTCCCCATGTTGTGTTGCATGTTGGGATTCTCCTTTAGATCGGCCACCGATCGGTATGGGCCAATTTCCGTAAAAAAAAAATAAAACATGCGACGGCAATCACTGCTGTGCCAAGTAGGGTGGACAACCAAAACCGTCAAGGAACACACTTTGTCAACACTAGTCTGTGAAACCTCTTGGTTTCAGTTTTGGCTACGCCAATCCATGCCAGGGTGTTTCATCACTCCCTCTTCAAACCTATTGCTGTTCTTCACTTGCATCTTTCTTCACACACTTTGCCTAGATGGTCACGGCTAATTATCCGCCTGTAGCGTCTCATATTCGGATTCCACATGTGACTTTTTACCACAGTGACATTTTGTTTTTATAACAAACAAGCATTGGATATAGCATATTGTTAGTTTGGAGCTAGTTTTTGCCCCATTAGCCCTGGCCAATAGCACTCATCATACTCAAATTGAGAAATGTGCACTTAATCCATGTAATCATATCGGCCGATCTCACTCATGGACAATAATTATGGAATCGGTTGATCCGAGCATCCCTACTTTGATATCATCAATAAATGTAAATATTGTCAACAACAACACAAATGAAGATGTGCTCTAAATGATTTTTTTATTATGAAGGGAGAAAATCCAAACCTATATGGGCATGTGTGGAAAAAGTGATTGCCCCCCATTAAAACGTAACTTAAATTTAGTTTAGTTTAGTCTTTATTTGAAAAGACAATGTAGCGCGATTAATTGAGATCTATCAGTGTGGAAAAGCTTATAAAGCCATTTCTAAAGCTTTGAGACTCCAGCAAACCACAGTGAGAGCCATTATCCACAAATGGCAAAAGCATGCAACCGTAGTGAACCTTCCCAGGAGTGGCCACCCAACCAAAATTACCCCAATAGCGCAGTGACGACTCAACCAAGAGGTCACAAAAGACCCCACATCAACATGCAGGCCTCAGGCCTCATTTTACTTCAGTAAATGTCAATGTTCATAACTCCACTGTAAAAAAAGACACTGGGCAAAAACGGCCTGCATGGCAGAGATCCAAGACCAAAACCACTGCTGAACAAAAACATTACAGCTCATCTCAATTTAGCCAGAAAAGATCTTAATAGTCCCCAAGACCTTTGGGAAAATACAAAAGTTAAAATTTTTAAAGTGTGTGTGTCCCATTACCTGTAGCGTAAAAGTGACATTGCGTTTCAAAAAAAGAAGGTCATAGCAACGGTAAAATACGGTGGTGGTAGTGTGATGGTCTGGAGCTGTTTTGCTGCTTTAAGACCTGGAAGACTTGCTGTGCTAAATGAAACCATGAATTGTGCTGTCTACCAAAAAATCCCAAAGAATGTCCAGCCATTAAGATGAAACCAACATGGGGTCTGCATTAGGACAATGATCCAAAACACACCAGCAAGTCCACCTGTGAATGGCTGAGGAAAAACCAAATCAACACTTTGGAGTCTGACCTGAATCCTATTGAGATGCTGGGCATGACCTTGAAAAGGCTCATCATGCTGGAAGAGCCTCCAGTTTGGCTGAATGACAACAATTCTGCAAAAATGATTAGGCTAAAATTCCTCCAAAACGCTGTAAGAGACTAAGTTATGGCAAACGCCTGATTGCAGTTGTTGCTGCTAAGAGTGGCCCAACCAGTTATTAGCTTGAGGCTAAAGTCATCTTTTCACACAGGGCCATCTGGCTTTGGATTTTTTCTCCCTGATTCATAAAAATTTTAAAATTTTAATATTAAAACTGCATTTTGTGTTCAGTTGTGTTGTCATTTGTTTGATGATCTTTAAGTGTGACAAAAAATACATAAGGAAGGGGGCAAACACACATACTTCTTCTAGTAGGATACAATAAAATCAACCCTTAACGAGAACAAACCCACTAAACGTTGGCATCCTGTAATTTGGTGCCAGGGTGGATGTGCGTGAAAATAGGTCAGGGCTGCCATGCCGGAAGCCCAACTGAGCATAATGACTGCAACAAGCATTTTAGCTAGAATGTCCCATTTAACACCATGCTATGTTATACAGCATAAGAGCATTTTCCACTCAAGGCTACATAGTAAAAAATGAAAGAACGCAATTTTGCCACTTTGATATTTGCTAAAAAGTTGGGTATATTTAAAAACAAACTGCATCTCAGCTTTGTCATAGAAGGGGGAAAAGCTAACTATTAACATTGCCATTCTTCTTTCCCCCTTTTTTCTGTTTTTGTTATGTTCCAAATATAATATAATATGTTCCAAACTTTCCTCATATAAACAATTTGTAAATTTTGTTTTTGTGATATTATGACTTTATTCCCATATTTTAAAGTTAATTATATTTTATTTATTTATTTATTTATATTTTTCCATTTTATTTTATGTTACTTTTATGTTTATCTCCCATATATATGACTTTTTTTAAAATACTTTATTTTTCAACTTTCAAATTTCAGTTCTATGCAACTCAAATTATATTTTTCCTCATAATATTAGGAGTTTATTCTTGTAAAATTGCAATTGCAACTTTTTTCCTCATTATAAAATTAGTTTTTGTCCTAATATTTTGATTTAACTGTCATAAAATTTGTGTGTGTGTGTGTGTGGGGGGGGGGGTCCCATTCCATTATTGAACTTTGTTTTTGTAAATTTTCCTCTTGGAATTTTGACTTTATCCCATTAAAAAAAATGTTTCCGAAAACCAATTTTAACAAAAAATCATAACTTTATTTTGTTTGTTTCTTAAAATATTAACTTATCTTAGTATTGTTGATATTAATATCAACCATAATATTTTGTAATCTTTTACCTCTATCCTAGTAAAAAATATATTTTTCCTCACAATGTTTTTAGTTTATGGTAATGACATGTAAACTTTTTTCTTATTAGAATACAACTTTTTTTTTCTATTTTTTTAATTTTTACTTTAATTTCCATTTAAATCAGCTTTCTTCTTGTAACCTTTCTTCACCTAATCATGACTTTATTCCCACAATATTTACTATTTATAACTTTATACTTGCTATTTTAACATATACAACATATATATATATACACACACAACATATACATATACACAACATATACACAACATATACACATACTTCATATTGTTTTTTAGGTTTTTTAACTTTTGCGTAATAGTAACTAAAATAACATTATTTTCCTCATACTATTACGACATTCAAATTCAAAAATTTCTTGTACAATTACAGCAGATATTTCCATTTTGTTTTTTTTTTTTCAGTTTTGTTCTTAATTTATATTTAAAAATTTGAAGTCAAATTTACCGGCTACAGGATGTTGTCCAAGGGCCAATAACAAACAAACAAAAAAAAACCAACCGTGAGCTTTAAATGGCCTCGGGCCACACTTTGGACCCCCCGGCACCGGTCATTTCCTCTTTTGTTGACCTTCTGTCTCACCTGCTGCTCGTCAAAGTCCTTGATGCCCACACAGTAGACGCGAGCGCCGTACTTCCTCGCTTCGTTGGCCTGCCGTGAAATCACGATGAAACAAGCAAAGCAAATAAAAAGTCAAGAAATAAATTCCAAACGGTGAACCCGGTGAGAATCAAGAAGCGTCTGACCTGCCTGACGGTGAGCTCGTGAACAAACACTTCCAGCTTCCCGTCCGTCAGTGCCAGGATAATGCTGGAGGACTTGGTGGTCTGCCTTTGGATCTGGTCTGCGGCCTGAAAGCGAAAGGTGAAGGTAAAAAAGTAAAAAGTCACACTGCAGCAGCCGAATGCAACAGTAGGGTCCAAAACGGCCGACGACAGACCTCTTTGATGCCCTCATGCATGTACGTCTCGCCGGCTGGAGTGACGACTCGAAGCTTCTCCAGGCCTTCTTCGACCTGGTACCTTTAGGACAACATAGTACAGAATGTTCTCACATGCTGAGGTAGTTTTTCCACCACAACACCATTCACTGACATGTATACCTGTCCCCTGTCAGCGGAAGGACCACATGAGCTTGGGCTGAGAAAACGATGAAGGACACTCTCATACTCGGACTGGAGGGTAATAAAGGAAAAAAACACAAAAGCACATTAGACTGATTCTGTCTTAAAATAACATTTGCTAAATCATTTGGATGCTTATACTGTAGTGGAGGAAGAGCAAGCATCACTACTGATGCCATGGCAATGCCACATTTTTCATTAATGACAAGGGCGTCCAAAGGGGTATTGTGGGGTTTTTAATTGGCCCATGGCAGATTTTAAAAATATGATATACCTACAAATCTAAAAAATGGGGAAAAAAACTGCAGTCATTTTATAACGATGAAGTCAAAAAAAATTTGTAATCTAATGAGAAAAAAATGAGAATAATGTAATATGAAGAAAAATAGTAATTGAGGAAACTAATGACAATCATTCAATCAGTCATTTTGGTAGCACCAAGTTAAAATAATAAATAAACATATATATGTATAGATTTGGGGGGGGGAGTTGTAATATGAGAAAAAACAAAAAAACTAAGTTAGGTGGTAAAAAATAATAATATTCTGATTATTATAAAGTCATGTTCTGGTTTGGCAAAGTTTCACATCGGATGCCCTTCCGACACAACCCTCTGTATTTATCAGGCTTGGGACCGGCACAATAAGACACTGGCTTGTGCCTGTTGCGGCTACATACATACATACAATGAACAGAGATGTTGTTTGGTTTAGAGACAGTGCCGCTGAGGAAAAGACAGGATGCAGAGATGGAGATAGCAGAGATGAAGATGCTGAGGTTCTCTTTGGGTGTGACCAGGATGGACAGGATCAGGAATGAGCCCATCAGAGGGACAGCACATGTTAGATGTTTTGGAGATAAAGTCAGAGAGGCCAGATTGAGATGGTTCGAACATTTCCAGAGGAGAGATAGTGAATATATTGGTAGAAGGATGCTGAGTCTTGAATTCCCAGGCAGGAGGCCTAGAGGAAGACCAAAGAGGAAGTTAATGGATGTAGTGAAAGAGGACATGAAGGTAGTTGGCGCAAGAGAAGAAGATACAGAAGACAGAGTTAGATGGAGGCAACTGATTCGCTGTGGCGACCCCTGAAGGGATAAGCCAAAAGGAAAAGAAGAAGAAGAAGATAAAGTCAAAATTAGTGAAAGAAAATTTTCAAAAAGAAAATAAAACATACTCGTTTGTATATTGTAAGAAAAAAGTGGCAATTTTACAATAATAAACTAATACATTTTCATAGTAGAGTTCAAATATTATTAAAAAAAATACTTATGAGAAACAAACAAAACAAAGTTTGGAATATTAGGTGGTGGAAAAAGCTATACTATTGCAAAAATTAAATAAAAAAATAAAAAAAAATTACTAAAAGAAAATTTACTAATAGAAAGTTTTAATTGTTGGAAAATTTTAAAAAAAGAAAAAATGTCAAAATATTGAGAAACATATTGTTTTCTAAGAAGTAGAGGACACACAATTATACAACAATAAACGTGTAATATATGAGGAAAAACGATACTTATTCATCTTCAAGAGAAATTCATTCAAAATAATGTCACTGTATTAACAGAATTGAAATATTAGAGGAAAAATATTTTTTGAAAGTCATAATATTATGAAAAATAAAACTCTTTGAAAATTCGATTGGAGAAAAGGTCGCAATATAACAGGAATAAAATCAAATAATATTGGTATATGATTAAAAAAGTAACATATTTGTATTTGCATGTTTGTGTCAGTGTGGTCGATAGCGTAACTGCTAAGTCAAGACACGTAGATGAGTAATAATAACAAATACTCGTTCCACGTTAGCTAATTTTCTGGCTCCTTCTTTCTTGCAACCTGCAGCATCTTCTGTCAGAGTGAAGGAAGTCACACCCAACCATGACCCTCACCAATCCTTGATGTTATGAATGCAAGGGGATAAAAATGTAAGAATAATATCAATATGTACTAAAATGACTCAAATTTGGGGTGTTAAAGTTAAAGAAAAGCAAGAAAAATTAAATTCAATCAATCATCATTCAGTTCAACCACAATCAGGAACAGCACTCGTGAGTTTCCTCTTTTGAAATATATATTTACAATACATATTTTTTCCAGCACAGTTTGAGGGTTTTTAAGTATTTTTAAAAAACACATTCACACGTCTGAAGGTGACAAATGACTTGTTCCGCTTTGAAAAGAGGATCTAAGTTGCCGGGAGGGAATATTGCTGTTATTTCTAAAGCTTTTTGTGCCAAAATTACATTTCAGGCTTTTCCCAGACGCTTCCATCTGTGGAAGAATTTCATATTTATTTGTTTATTTAATTATTATTTATTTTTATATGCACTCACAATGAGTACTTTACACCGTCCACCTTACAGAGTTGGCATTATGCAACAAATAAACACTTCAGGTATAGTATAATAATATGTTTTTGCATGTTCAATTCATCTACAAAAAAATACATTAATAGAAAACAATAGTAATAATATTCATAAAAATTACTATTATGTTAATTATTCTAATTAAAATGTATAAATAACGTGTATTTATTATTGAATTAAATATAATTTAATAATAAATAGTCATGTAAAATGATGGGAAATAATTTGGTGTTTTTGTTGCTTATTAATATTTAAATAAATACAAAATAATAATAATAAAAATATTAAATACTCAATTATTGTAATTATATGATTTATTAAACATTAAGTATAATTTAATAATAAATTGTCACATAAAATCTTGGAAAATAATTTTGTCTTTTTGCTATTTACAGCTACACTAAATATTTAAAAAAAATCAATAATTAAACATAATACATTATTCATTTTATTATTGTACCTATACAGATAAATATGATCATAACCTTTTTAAATGAAATCCAATCATAACTCATAATGTGGTATCTATGTTGGTTATTTTACCCGATATAAAAAATAACAATAATTGCATATGTTTTAGTAAAAAGCACTTTATGATAAGACAAATATGAATAGGGTCCTATATAGTTATTATTTTCAATTTCTATGTTAAATACAAAATTTAAATCATCACAATTATAATCCTTACATACTGAACATATAAAATGCATGTACTTCTTTTTAAATAAAGTTTGGAAGATTAAATAAGGACATCATTGGCTAGAAAGACAAAAAGTGTGACAAAAAAAACAACAAAATGTTCACTTTAGTGTGAATGCACGTCGCAAACAGGAAAAAGTACGCTGCCGATTAAAGGGGTCCGTTCCCCCTGCCCCCGCCAGGACCAGTCAAACTTTCTGATGACATGATGACGGGTCACGGCTGACCGCGTTATATTGTTGTGACATCAGTGCTTGTCTACGTTAAGCGTTTGAAGACATTGTGATGCCAACACACACAGTAGGGAGTTGGACGTTTTCACCTCGGGATATGGGGTGGGGGGGTGCTGGTTGGATGTAGCAGACCCGTTAGCTCCACATGGCGGAACAGAAGCGTTCCCGGTGAGGGAGCGTGCTTCAGCAGATTGTACTCGCCGCTTTCCAATCGTCCCCGCCGTTACTGTACATTGTCTGCTTGTCCGTGTGGTGGAAGTCGGAGGGGGTACGTGCGGCGCCCCCCTTCCCCCACCATCACCACCACTCCCCATTGCAAATGGCCATTCTCACAGCCCAGAAGACTGCTCCGCTTTGCCACCCACTCCCACCTGGTGTCTTTGCTATTTTCTTCAAGCAAGCGCTCAGTTCTGGCGGGGCCGCCGCCGTCTGTCCTGTGCTGGCAGCCGGCACCAACACTTCCAGCCTCCGACTTTGCCGCAAAATTTTTTGTCTGAAGAGAGGATGTGCAAGGGGGACAGCCGCCTCGTCCTCCATAAGTCGGGAGCGGGAAAGGTGTGAAATGGGACCCGTTTCCATCTATAAATGCACGGATGTACTGACCATAATGTATACTACCCACCGACTTGAAGGTTTGAAGATGAACTTTCATTTTGATAGCTGAACTGCCAACAGCATGTTTAACCTACAACAAAGTCTTTAATCTGACAATACCTGCACATTTGCAATGCCTCATAATTTTGCTGATTTTTGCTACAACTTTATTTTATTTGGTGTCATCCATCCATCCATCCATCCATTTTCCTCCGCTTATCCGGGTCCGGGTCCGGGTCCCGGGGGCAGCAGCTTCAGTAGGGAAGTCCAGACTTCCCGGTCCCCAGCGACCTCTTCCAGCTCCATCGGGAGGACACCAAGGGGTTCCCAGGCCAGCTGTGAGACATAGTACCTCCAGCGTGTCCTAGGTTTTCCCGGGGGCCTTCACCCGACTGGGAATGCCCAAAACACATCACCTGGGAGGCGCCCGGGAGGCATCCGGACTAGATGCCAGAGCCACTTCAACTGGCTCCTCTCGATGTGAAGGAGCAGCCGCTCCACTCTGAGCTCCTCCCGGATGGCCGAGCTCCTCACCCTATCTCTTAAGGTGAGTCCAGCCACCCTACGAAGGAAACTAATTTCTGCCGTTTGTATCCGCGATCTCATTCTTTCTGTCATGACCCATAACTCATGACCATAGGTGAGGGTGGGAACGTAGATCGATCAGTAAACAGAGAGATTTGCCTTCCGGCTCAGCTCTCTCTTCACCACGACGGTCCGGTACAGCGACCGCATTACTGCAGACGCTGCACCGATCCGTCTGTCGATCTCACGCTCCAACCTTCCCTCACTCGTGAACAAGAACCCGAGATACTTGAACTCCTCCACCTGAGGCAAGACCTCACTCCCAACCCGGAGGGTACAGTCCACCCGTTTCCGACTGAGAACCATGGCCTCGGATTTGGAGGTGCTGAGTCTCATCCCAGAAGCTTCACACTCAGCTGCAAACCGCTCCAGTAAACGCTGAAGGTCACAGCCTGATGAGGCCATAAGGACCACATCGTCTGCAAATAGCAGAGACGAGATCCTAAGGTCACCAAGCTGGACTCCCTCAACACCTTGACTGCGCCTAGAAATTCTGTCCATGAAGATTATGAACAGAATCGGTGACAAAGGGCAGCCTTGGCGGAGGCCAACGTTCACCGGAAACAAGCTCGACTTACTGCTGGCAATGCGAACCAGGCTCCTGCTTCGATTGTACAAGGACCGAATGGCACGTAGAAGCGGACCATCAATCCCGTACTCCCGGAGCACCCCCCACAGGACACCACGAGGGACACGGTCGAATGCCTTTTCCAGGTCCACAAAGCACATGTAGACTGGTTGGGCAAACTCCCACATACCCTCGAGTACCCTTGCAAGGGTGTAGAGCTGGTCCAGTGTTCCGCGACCGGGACGAAAACCACATTGCAGCTCCTCTAACCGAGGTTCGACTAACGGTCGTACCCTTCTCTCCAGCACCCTGGAGTAGACTTTCCCAGGAAGGCTGAGGAGTGTGATCCCCCTATAGTTGGAACACACCCTCCGGTCACCCTTTTTAAAAATGGGGACCACCACCCCGGTCTGCCAGTCCAGAGGTACTGTTCCTGACTTCCATGCAATGTTGTAGAGGCGTGTCAACCAACACAGTCCTCCAACATCCAGAGCCTTGAGAAATTCTGAGCGGAACTCGTCTACCCCCGGAGCCTTGCCACTGGGGAGTGATTTGACTACCCCAATTACCTCAGCCACGGTGATAGAACTGTCCACGTACGTATCCTCAGACTCTGCTTCCTCTATGGAAGGCATGTCAGTGGGATTGAGAATCAATGAGTGTTTGGTGCCAATTGCTCTACATTTTAGTCTCCATAACCCCTTTGAGGAAAAAACTAATTGCACATTGATACTTCATTTGCATACCAGGACAAAAAGTACTCCAGAATCACTTTCAAAATTGTACTTTTTTGCAGGATCTAACAGGACGTATGGACAAGCAGGAGAAAGCAGAAGCTGCAA
>QODF01000273.1:622273-652000 GCA_024372805.1 Oostethus manadensis
TCAATATCCCGGTCCTCCCTCGAGATGCAGGCGAAGCTCTGCCGGAGAGAGGTAAGGACTCGACGAACGGGAGACTCTGCCAGACGTTCCCAGCACACCCCCACTACGCGTTTGGGTCTTCCAGGTCTGTCTGGCATCCTTCGCCGCCATCTAATCGAACTCATCACCAGGTGGTCGTCAGTTGACAGCTCAGCCCCTCTCTTCACCCGCGTGTCCAGAGCATGCGGACTCAGGTCTGATGATACGACCACAAAGTCGATCATAGACCTGCGACCTGCCAAGTGCACTTATGGACATCCTTATGTTCGAACATGGTGTTTGTTATGGACAAACTGTAATTTGCACACAAGTCCAGCAATAACACACCGCACGGGTTCAGGTCAGGGAGGCCGTTCCTCCCTACCACGCCCCTCCAAGTCACACTGTCATTGCCCACATGGGCGTTGAAGTCTCCCAGCAGAACTATGGAGTCACCAGCTGGAGTGCTCTCCAGAACCCCTATGATAGACTCCAAGAAGGCTGGGTACTCTGAACTGCCAGGTCGGCGCATACGCACAAACCACAGTCAGGACCCTTTCCCCAGCCCTAAGGCGTAGGGAAATAACCCTCTCCTTTACTGGGGATGACTCCAACACAGAGGCACCAAGCCGGGGGACTAACAATAAGCCCACACCAGCTTTACGCCTCTCCCCTGCGGCAACTCTAGAGAAGAACAAGGTCCAGCCCCTCTCAAAGAATTTGGTTCCAGAGCCCAAACTGTGGGTTGAGGTGAGTCCGACTATATCTAGTCGGAATCTCTCCGCCTCTTCCACAAGCTCGGGCTCCTTCCCCACCAGAGAAGTGACATTCTATGTCCCAAGAACCAGATTTGGCCGCCAAAGACTAGGTCGCCCGGACACCCGCCCTCGACCACTGCCCAAATCACAAAGCACCGGACCCTTATGCTTTCCCCTGCAGGTGGTGGGTCTGCAGGGGGGAGTTCCCGTGTGGCTTCTTCAGGCTAGGCCAGGTCCCACGGATGAAGACCTGGCCACATGGCGCTCGCCTGTGAGCCCCTCCCCCAGGCCTGGCTCCAGGGTGTTGCCCCGGTATCCCACGTCCGGGCAGGGTGCGGTCACTCCTCTTGATTTTTTTCACATACGTCTTCTTAATCACTCTTAGTCTGGTTAGTCACCTAGAACCTGTTTGCCTTGGGAGACCCTATCAGGGGCATAAAGCCCCCGACAACATAGCTCAACATCACTCAGGCACTCAAACCCTTCCACCGCGGTAAGGTGGTGATTCACGGAGGGGTATTTGGTGTCATGTCATTTTATTTTATTATGACATTATTTAATTATTTTGATAATTTTTTTTGGTTTATTTTAGCCCAGTAGTTCCCAAAGATTTTTTTGCAGCGCCCAGCTATTTTTTTTATCAACTTTATCTTATTTTACCTTAAAAACAAAAAGTTTATTTTCTTTTTTTAAATTATATTATTTTATTTGATTTTACTCTCAAAAAATAGGCCATTAATTTAATTTTTTTTTAAATTTAAATGATTTTAACTGACCTAACTAACTTTATATTAAGTTTTACCTCACAGGCAATTTCAAATTTCATTTTATCCTCACAAAAGAGGCAGTTTATTTTACTTTGATTTTATGATTTTATTGTATTTTGTCCACCCCAAAAAGGCAGTTAATTGAATTGACTTTAATTGACTAAATTTCAATTATTTTTATTCAATTTGACTGCATTTATGTTTATTTTAGCTCCAAAAAACAGTCTTTAATTTAATTTAATGTTCAAAAAATAGGCAATTAATTTTATTTTGATTTGATTATTTTATTTTAATTTATCCTCTAAAAATAAAAATAAAATAAAACAGTACTTTAATTTAACTTATCTAACTTTTGTATTGAATCTTATTGTTCATTTCATTTTTTTAAAAAGTTTATCCTTTCAAAATGCTCTTTGCAGACAAAACATTTGATTCACCATAAGTTGGTAATAATTTATAAATGGATGATAATGTACAGAATTTGTATAGCACCAAATTTGGACATGTTATGTCTTTACGATTCGCCAGTAATGTTTCTTCATCAAGCGTTGACATTTCTCACTTTGTTCTACAGTCCTTCAACACACCCTTGCTGCTGAAATGGGAAAGGAACGTCACTGTTAAGCCTAGCAGGGGGATTTGAAGGTGGTCTCTAATCATCAATTTGCCGCAAAAAAGGGGGTCTACTGAACTTCTTATTGCTCACTCCCTCCATTGACTTTACAGCATTGTGACTTGTGTAAACAGTGACCGTACATTCAAAAATATGTTATGCTATATAATCATCCCATCTCTCTTATTTTTTTAAAGCTGAAAAGCGCACCAAATCTCTGTTTTGACTGGGACATTTTGGCAGTCGAGCTGCGATTTGTGTTTTTGTTATTGCTGCACAATTGGACGCCACAATTTCCTTTGGGATCAATAAAAGCATCCATAAAATTTGTTTTTGTCCCATCCACACAAGATGAAAACACGTGAGGAGGCAGACTCACCTGACAAATCTGTCTGTGAGGTTCCTCACGAAGGAGTAGATCTCAAACCAGTCGTTGGCGACGCTTCCCGACCTGGTCGGAGACAACCGACAAGATCAGTTGGTTACTGGTGGCAAAACAAGGACCATGCATGTACTGGTATGACTTGTAGTCTGGTCTGGACCAACAATTGAAAAAGTATGTTCCAATACATTTCAAATACATTTAAAATTATGAAAAACTTAAATCTGCAGCTAATTCAGTTCAGAATTCTTCAAAGGACTCATTATAAAAGACAAAGGATGTACAAGATGGGTCTCACAAAGTCCAATATTTGCTCACAGTGCACAAATAACTGCTGATGACTATACTATATACAGTACATGCTGTTTGGTATTGTGCACCTGTCCAGAGGTTTTGGCTTCAGCTATGTGAGGAGCTGTCCACATGGTTCAGATGTAATATTCCAGCACACCCTACATTGTGTTTACTTGGGGACCTGGGTGGCATCAAAACAGATACTAACACCTCGCGTATGGCCTTTACTGCTTTATGCATTGCAAAGAAAACTATTCTCGTGAATTGGAAAACAAAAGCCAAAAGAGTATGAACCAATTTATGCGGGCCGCTGGTGGTGGTTTGGGGGGCGGGCTGGGCTACGGTGCTCTGTGGGGGACCGGTGTTTGTCTCTGTTGAGGCTGGGGTAGATCTGGTGCCGGGCCCAGTGGTGGTCAGGCAGGGGGCCGCGGGTTGGGGCTTGGGTCGGTGGCCGTCGGGCCCTGGATCAAGTGGCTGGGCTGGCTGGCTGTGGGTGGGGCGGCGTTCCTGGGCCCTAGGTTCCAGGGGTTTCCTCTAGCCGGATGGGGGTGCGCATCTGACCCCGTGGGACATCTGGGTTGGCCCGGATTTGCTGCTGTGGGGGTGGACAGATGCGCATCCCGGTGCCGGATTGGTGCCTGGGGGTTCTGGGTTGCAGGAGTGTGCATGTGGTTGGGTGGGTGCGGTCCTGTGTGTGCGAGTGCTGGTGTGTGTATGTCAGTGTGTGTTGCTGTGCACGTTGGGTGTAGGGGGTTGAACGGAGCAGGTGAGTGGGTGAGCGGGTATGTTGTGAGGTAAATGGAGGGCTGCAGTGTGGAGGGTTCACTGGGGGCAGTGGAGGGAGTGAGGTGTGTGACTGTGCCTGGGGGGATGCTGCCTCTCTCCTGCCGAGTGGCGGGGTGTGTCGCCCAGGTTCTTCTCAGCTACGGTAAGGGGACGGCCGTAGTAATGTTCAGGGGCGGGGGTGCGGGCCGCCGGATCTCCTACAGTGGCGTGCCTATTGAGGGGGCTCTATGGTGGCTGGTACTGGGTTCCTGTCTTTCGGCAGCAGGGTATTGAGTGTGCCCTGCTTGCCCGTAGCTGGCCAGCCTCCGGTGGGTGTTCCGGCGGTTGGCGTCCATGGCCCCCTGTGACCCTGTGTCCGTCTGGGTCTCCCTCACATCTCTTCGGAGTGGACTCGCGGTCACCACTTCGGGTGGCAGGATTGGACCATCCCCTCTCTGGGGTGCTTGATGGGGGGGCCGGGCCCAGCGTCTTCCTAGTTGGTCCCGCTTTTGGAGGGAGTGTAATTTGGGATGCATGGCTATGTTCACCACTAACATCTCATTTCCTGTTTTACTCTGATGCAGTCATTCTATCACTGCAGAGTAATGTGAACTGCTGCCATTGCTTAGATTTGTCGCAGGTGTCATCCGGATTGTCATTGTTCATTTGGTTCTGTTTTTCTTGTTCTTTTTCATTTATTATGTTTATTAGTGGTAGTATGTGTTTGTGTGTGTGTGTGTGTGTGTGCGTGTGCGTACACATATATATTGTTGTACCTTGAGCGCATTAACTTGCGAGTTTTCCGACATACGAGCTGTTAGGCGAACAAAATTTTGCTTTGGTATAGGAGCCATAATGTGACTTACGAGCGTACAAACATCTATTAAAGCGCCATCCAGAAGAAGACGATCCGAGGCCTTAACGCACAATTACTTTATCAAACCCGCATCATCCATACAAAGCTGGCGTTTTCGGGGTCTGTAAACAAACACAGACCCTTTACATTTTTTGCTTGTTGTGGTTTTGGCCATAGTAGCAGTAAATAGCTTATGTTAGGGATTATTATGTCTGAAATAAAAGGCGATAAAGTCCAGTGTTTTAATTGCTTATACTGGTACTTTACTTCATTTAGCCATTTGAATGCTTGAAAATACCTGACAGAAATAAGCAAACATTGTTTGAATATGCATATATTTGAGTAATATTCAAACAGCACAAGTTATTAATAAATAAAAACCAAGACAGCGAGAGCCATAAAATTGGAGCCTTGATGTGGCAAGAGATGACTGCATATGCTTACATTTTTAATTCTGATTTCCCTCCAAGAGAAATGAAGATTCCAAGCCTACAGTATAATATACAAACACTGAATGTCAAAAATCTCCACAAATCAGCAACATCCGGTCACTTGGTGCTTTACAGGAGGGCGGGGCGTTGACAAACTGACTGCAGCTGTTTGACGACACGGGAAGTGCTGCCTTCTGCACGCTGATGCAACTCCTCTTTTTGCCTGGTTTGCATCATTCCCACAAACGCAACACTTTTTTGGTTTTTTTCTCCCGTGGCCAATAATGACGCTGTTGTTGGGTCTTACATGAGCGTGCGTTCACTGTCCTACAGGGTCCAACATGTGGCTGAACACATCACACCCAGCCAAGATTGGGTCCAGCTGCTGTCACGAAGTTGCCGCTTTCCTGACAAGCCACTTTTGTCCACTAATCTAATGACTAACTTAATGATGAGCAGCTGCGAGCCATTTTATGATGATACATTTTAAATGTTTTCCCCATCTTCAGGCAGGATGTCTTCCCATAAATCATCACGTGGCCAAAGCACCGAACCAAAGTTGCGAAGCGTTCATCATACTCTTGCTTTTGATGATGATAATGAATTTGGACCACAACAGGTAGATCCGGCGCTACCTGTTGGCCTTCGCTTAGAAATAAATCCATTATAAGGGAACCGTCTGTGAAGGGAGCTTGTCCTTCCAATGCCATACAGTATATCTACTGCTTGCTCTGGTGGCCAACAAGAGTAATCAACCATTTGTACTAGGTGGGTGATAAACAACAACTGAGCGCTGACATTGCACGTAACTTAAAATTGTTATTTCCAAATGACCGCAAGGCATGCTGGGCAATAAAACATTGCATATGAACATTATGTTAACTCTTCCTTATTTACTTGCTTGACAACCTACTCAACTTATTTTGCAATCAAACAAAAATTCATAAAACATGGCAAAATGTTGGGAGAAAGAGTACTACAAGCTACCCGGCATGCCTTGCAGCAGGTATATATGGGTGGGGCGATTTTGGCATGGGTACTGTGCGCAGATATTTATTTATTTTAGCGTTGTGCATGTGTATCACATTTTTTGTACTACCTACAGATTTTAGCTAACTACTGTATTTTGCACTGCAAGTCATGTTGCACATGCAAGTCACTCTTTTCTGGAGACTTTTGTAGACCCACAGGTGGATGCTGCGTGCTTGTGACTTTACAAACAATACAAAAATAAGTCAATGGGTATTTCTAAACAATGTTTTTAACAATTTTTTTGTTTCCATAGAAATGACAAGCACGTGCATCATGACCAATCATGACAGCCTCACAGCCACTAGGGGGCGTATCTGCTTGTTATTGTTATGATATGTTGTGATGAACCAGCTAGCTTTTAATGCATTTGTCCCTGCTAGCCAGCTAGCTTTACATTTGTCCCTAAATTTCAGATGATAGTTGTCCTAAAGTTAGTGACTTACTTGTCCAGGACGAAATAAAGATCGTAGGCTCCATGACAAGACGCTTCCTCCGCCCAGCACGTCGAAGCTAGCACACCCAGCAGCAGTGCAGCGAGGGCGGACACTTTCCACCAACTATGTCCGTGGAAAAGTTCCTCCTTTGAAGTAAAGTGACGAGACTTTTTGGACATTTTAAAAACTTTCCCGCTCCCCGGCTTCTCGAGCTAATGCGGTAAAGTGGATGAGGGGAAACTAGCTAGCCGAGTCGCCGAGTGAAGAGCTACATGTCAGCCACCACAAATTCACAGTTCGTCCTGCGAAATAGCGGAAATCACCGCGGAGACGTCATCGTTCTTGCCCCACTCGCTCGCATCCTCGTCTAAGATCAAACATCTTCCCGCAGATAGTAGACAGGAAGCAAGTAGACAGAAAGTACCGACGAACTCAACTTCACTTTGTGGTACCTTCAGGGACCTCACGAGACGCTGGGATTTGTGAATGACACCGTAGACGCTGGGAAAGACTTCTACAACGGAGAATAAATACTTCTTCCCCCATAAGTTAGCTCGAGGGTGTCCAAACTTTTTTCAACAAAGGGCACGTGTGAAACATGACAGGAGGGAACTTTGCCACGTTAATGTTTTGTAGTATTTATGCTGAGAAGTTTTACATGCTTCAAGAAAAAAAAACTGCATTTCAGTTTTGTGATATAGCTAAAACAAAACAAATTCTTTCCTTGCTCTTGTCCCCCAATTTGTGCTGTTGTTTTTAAATATTTCCCAAATACGTTCCACCTTAGTATACGTTCTTTGTAGTTATTTCTTTTTGTAATGTTTTGACTTTTCATAATATAATAATCTCATAATATTATATATTATTTCCCAACCAAATGTCCCCAAAATATTGTTTTTTTCTCATATTACAAATTTTCAAAAATTAAAAAAAATTATGTAATATTTCAACTTTATATCAATACAATTATATTATTTTTCCTCATAAGATTACAACTTCTTTCTCTGAATAATGTGACTTTATTTTCTTAAAGTTTCAGCTGTTTTTATTTCTGCTGTTGCTGTTGTTTTCATTTTTCTTCTTGTAAATTTTCTTTTCATAAATATGACTTCTCATAATATTTTGACTTTATTATAACTTTTTCTGCAGCCAAACTTTTCACAAAATGTGTTGTTTGATTTACTTAATATTGCGACTTAAAAACTAATTGTCTTTTTTGTTTATGCCACTAAAATTGTTATTTTTCCCCCCTAATATAATTCCGTTATTGTTGTAAACTTTGCCTAATTAGATTTTAACTTTTTCTCTTAACAATCAGATTTTATTCTAATAAAATTTCAGCAGTTTTTTTTCTGTTGTTTTTTTATTATTTTCTGACTACTTCAGTTTTCTTTTTGTACATTTTTTGAAATTATAACATTGTTGTCATAATATTTTGACTTTACTATAACCTTTTCCCTACCATAATTTTCCAAACACTACTTTTTGTTTTATTTGTGTTTCATAACATTCCAACTTAAAAAAATTTATTTTTTAAAAATACTTTTACTTTACTAAAACAACATTATTTTTCCTCAAAGTATTATAACTTTATTCTTTGTCTGGTTACATTTTGCAAAACTGTTGTTGTTTCATACATATTTTTATATTTTATACATATATTTTTATATGACCAGTCCAGGGTGTACCCCGCCTACAGTCCTAAGTCAGCTGGGATAGGCTCCAGCATACCCGTGACCCTAATGAGGATAAGAGGCATAGAAAATAGATGTGTGGATTTTTTATGTTTTGTTTTATAATAAAGCCTTTCTTAATATTTTGACATTGTATCTTGTGTTCCATTTTTGCTGTTGTTTTTGCTGTTGTTGCTCCTGGGGGCCACACTTTGAACACCCTTGTCCTACTTACTTAATTTTTCTTTTACTGTTTTTTTTTTTGGTGTAAGTTTTAAATACATTTAAATTTTAATGTAGTATTCTTTCTTGAGGGCTATATTTGAAATACATTTTTATTATTGTTACTGCTATTATAAAAAATGGGGGAAATGTTACAGGTATTTCAAATATCACCACTAAAATCACAAAAAACATAACTAAGCCGCCAGTGCTGCACTAATATGAGTAAGTAATGACTTGTGTTTAATTTCCCATTCATGAACCCACTCATCGCAATATCATATCTCCATGTACCGGATAGCGTGCCAAGCCCACTAAAGTCTTTTCCAGGACTAAGAGGAAATTCCAGGAGGGTCATCACCTGTGCACTTTGTTCAAACAAGAGTTGGGAATGCTGCAAAGAGGAATACTTTGGATCTCCATGTATACGCAATTCAGCATTTGCAACATCCTAAATTTGTGCATGTTGTTTATGTTTATTTTTACATTGAAGTTGTCAGCTGGGTGTAGAGGACGTGACTTTTCTGCATGCAAACAACACAAAGTGACAAAGGATGTTGGACTGAATAACCGCCATCTGCCCCGTCCGCTTCCTCTCTTTCACACATAACTTCTAACTTAACTTCACAAGATCTTCTCATTTCCTCCTCATCTGCACCCCAGTTAGCACTCCCTGCTTGAACCCCTACACTTACACGATGTACGCTTACATATCAAGCAGCTTTAGGAAGACATCATGTATAGAAGTTTGGGGGAATAATTACAAAAGTTCACTGCATCCCCTCTTTGTACTCCAAAAGTGTGCAGTAAGAACTATACACAGGGTTGGTTTTTGTCATCATAGCAATATTTTATTTTTGCAGTCTAAACTGTTAAAGTTCTTTGATTTCGTTGATTTTTGTACTGCACAGCTTTTATATAAAGCCAATAAACATATCCTTCCGACTAACATTCAAAAGCTTTTTACACAGAGAGAAGGGGGTTATACACTGAGGGGATGTGGTAACTTTAAAATCCAAGCAGTGAGAAGCACCAGGAAAAGTTTGTGTGTGTCTGTATGTGGCGTCAAACTTTGGAACAAATTGGGGTTAGAGCTCGAGCAATGTCCAAACATCCTATTTATTTAAATCGAAATACAAAGAAATGTTTCTGTCTCAGCACATGAATGAGGAAAGAGGTACTTGAACGTTACCTTGTGTTTTGGGTACTATTAGACATGGTTACAATGGAAGGGTCATTACTCATAACTACGGAAGGCCAAGATAGAATGCTGTCTATTGATCTCCGTGAAGTATGTACTCACTCTATGATCATTTATTTAACATCGGCATGGAAATTCACACAATTATGTAATATGCTCATTGCATCACAGTGCATTATATTAGCAATAGAATCATATCACACATGTATAGTACATATATTGCTTATATATGATGTCTTATTAGAAGCACAATTTCTTTGCTTTATGGTGGCCATTACCATTATTATTATCACTATTATATTCATACATAACAACCTAAATCCTGATCTCAGGTTTATAGACTAAATAGATCTTAAACAGACGGTAAAGGTGATGATGGTAATAATTTATCACATGAAAGATATGCATAATGTCATAACTATGTTTTCTTTTCTGGATATTTTCTCATACAATAAACTCAACAGATCAGGGCAGACAAGTGGAGGTTCTTTTGCAGGAGATTTTCCACCTTCTTGCAGCAGACCACCAAAATCTTGTCTCTTTTAATGCACATGCAATAACATCCCTAGGTTAGGGCAGACAAGTGGAGACTCGGTTGGAGGAGATCGTCCATCTCCTAGCAACTGACTGCCAAAATCTTGTCTTTTTAATGCACAGCATAGGATATTGGGCCAGGAGCATTGGTGTTGCTAGACCGCAGTCCCTCTCTGGCAACAGTTCCACAAAGTCCTTGGCTTCTCTTCATGCGTGCTATCCACACTAATTATTATTACCATCAACACAGATTACTATTATATCTTTTATTGAAATATCTCTTGTATGCATAAAAAATGTATGTGTGTACATATATATATGTATGCACGGGTATGTGTATATATACTGTATATTTACTGTATATTGTAAACCCAGGAATTATCTTTAATACATGTTATGTTGATATGTGATGATGGTATAATATTGAGTAATGTCACAAGTTGTACAAGGTATAACACATTAATAATAATGTATATTGTACATGTGTGTTTGTAGGTGTGATACCTTGTTCTACTGCCTATTGTGTTAATATAACAGGCTTTATTCATTCATTCATTTTCTATGCCACTTATCCTCATCAGGGTCGTGGGTATGCTGGAACCTATCCCAGCTGGCTTTGGGCGAGAGGCGGGGTATACCCTGGACTGGTCGCCAGTCAATCACAGGGCACATATAAACAAACATTCATACCTATGGACAATTTAGAGTCGCCAACTAACCTAACATGCATGTTTTTGGAATGTGGGAGGAAACCGGAGTACCCGGAGACAACCCACGCACGCACGGGGAGAACATGCAAACTCCACACAGAGATGGCCAACGGAGATTCGAACCCTGGACCTCCTGACTGTGAGACCAATGTGCTACCCACTCGACCACCGTGCGGCCTACAATAAAAAACTTTATAAAAAATATAGGTTTCTAAGTGCTTTTTTCAAGTGATAAAAAAACTGTGGGAAGCCTAGTAATATGACTGTAGTATATAGTCATATAAATATAAATAATATAAACGCAATAAAGAAAGAAAAGAAGGAAATCTCTAATACAAACTGGCCTATTTCTGCCCACTACAAATAAAAGCCAATCAATGTGTGCTAAGGCCGAGGACCAATGGGTCCACTGAAGTTTGAAGTAGAAGTAAGTTGAAGAAGTATAACAGGCTGTAGTATTACGAAAAAGGGGGTGGGAGTAAATAAGCTTGTCTTCTTCCCACTCCTTTTCAAGCCAAATTGTTACTGTGAATATGTGTATGTTTATTGTGTTCTGTCGTGTGTATTTTGTGTGGCTCGAAATAAACAAACAAACAACATAACCACGCAGGACGGCCCGCGCATGCCAGTGCGACAGGTGGCGCTACAACCCCAAACAACAAAGTTTTACACGGGCAAAAAGGCTCTTTAACTAGTGTTTTTGCAGTAAATCCTCAAAAACAGCAGAACACTCAGCATTTGAAGCAATGAACAGCATTTTCACAGATGGTTCTTACAACAGAGTGCTCCTGTCGTATAGAGAATCTTTGACTTTTAAAATGACAAAAAGGGGCTTGTGTCTTACAGATGATCTATGACTGGTGGTTTTGCAGTATGCCCTCAAAAACAACAGTGCTCCTCTTATATAGAGGATCTTTGACTAGTTTTTGTAGTATGTCCCCAAAAATAGCAAAGCACTCCTGTCATAGAGAGGATCTTTGACTAGCATTTTTGCAGTAGTTTCTCAAAGACAAGTGAAACCTCCTGTGATATACAGGATTTTTGACCTGCTTTTTTGGAGTAGGTTCTCAAAAATAGCAAAGCACTCCTGTCATAGAGAGGATCTTTGACTGGCATTTTTCAGTAGGTCCCCAAAAACAGCAAAGCACTCCTGTCAGAGAGAGGACCATTGACTGGCATTTTTGCAGATGTTTCTCAAAGACAAGCAAGAACTCCTGTGAAATATAGGATCTTTGACCTGCTTTTGTGCAGTAGGTCCTCAAAAATAGCAAAGTACTTCATTCCAACGGAAGCAGCTTTTGGCCTCTATTTTGCGTCACCATTTTAGCATGCTAAGACTTGACTTACACTGAGTCCATTGTGGCTTTGATTGAGGGTTCTACTCCACGAGAGTTCTACTAAACAGCTTCGCCAGCTACTTCTTCTTCTTCTTCTTCGCCTGGGTTGAGTAGCAACACACACACACACCTCCGCAGCACAGCAGCAAGCTAATTAGCGCTAACACACCTCATCAAACGTGAAGAGCAACACAGCAGCATCATTATCTCGCAAATCAAAGTCTAATTGGATTTTAATTACATGTTCATTCCTTTGCACGCCGTTTGCTTCCTCGCCGGTGTGGGAAGGCCCCCGCAAAACATTATCAGGATCATTTATGCATTGCACGTTATTAGGTTACCTATTTATTTGCTGAATGTTATTAGACTATATAATTATTAATTGCACATAATTTGACATAGATATGTTCATTTATTGCACATTGTTATATTACTTGACATGAACATGTTTTTTTTGCATTTTATTGGTGTTTCTTAATTTCACGTTAAATGTCACAGAAATATGTTTATTTACTGTATGTTATTAGAATACATGAATGTTTATTGCACATTATTAGACATAAATATGTTTTTTATTGCCAGTTTTTAGACTACCTGTTTATTAGACATGAACATTTTTAATTTTACTCAACAGTATGTTCATTTATTGCACATAATTAGGCATAAATACCTGTATTTATTGTGCATAGTTTGACAAAAATTATGTTTATTTATTGCAACTTACTACAGTTCATTTGTTGCATGTTATTAGACTACTTGTATATAATTATTAGACATAAATATATGTATTAATTACACATACATTGACATAAATATGTGTATTCCTTGCATGTTATTAGACTGTATGTTTATTTATTTCACATTATTATACATGTTATAACATATTATACATATGTTATAATATATGTGCCGCACCTTATTATACTACGGTTGTTTTAGGCATATTATTAGACATTGATGTTTTTATTGCAAATTATTATATGTTTATTTATTGCAGGTTATTAGACATAAACTATATGATTTTTATTGCACATTATTAGACATAAATCTTCTAATTTACTGTGCGTTATTAGAGTATATGTTTAAATAATACACACAACTGGACGTAAATATCTTTATTTATTGTGCCTAGTTTGACAAAAATATGTTTATTCATAGCAAGTTATTGTAATTTGTTTTTTGTTGTATGTTATTAGACTGCATATGTATTCGTTGCATCTGTATATTTATTTATTGCCTGTATTAGACATAAATATGTTTACCTCTTGCACATTACTCAATTCTATGTTTATTTATTTCATGTTACTTAACATGAACACATTTTTTGTTTGTTTTTATGTTTATGAATTGCACAATAGTGGGCATAAACATGTTAATATTATTTTTATATGTTTATTTAATGCATAATATTAGACATATTTGTTCATTTATTGCACATTATTAAATTATATGTTATTAGAAATACTAATGTTTTTGCATTATTTTGGTATGTCCTGTGTTACGATTCGCTCGGCGCGGCACGGTGTAGCGACCCCGACGATGCAGAGAGCTGGACGTCAGGCAGGTAAGTTGGAGAAATCTTTAATTGAGGTGCTGCAAAGCAGCGGCAGGAACAAAAGAGCGTCACGTCACACGGAGAAAACAACACGCAATGACTGGCGCACACACCTGAACATAAATACCATCGAACACAAACGAAAAACAGGTGCGCGTAATTAACAAAGGAGAAAAAAACTAGAAGCAAGGAAAACATGTGAAACTAAGAAACTAACACAGGAAAACCAACTAGAACAAAAACCAAAACTGTCACGAATACTAAACACCGATCGTGACATCCTGTTTATTAATTGCACATTATTTTGCATGAATATGTTTTTTGTTGCACGTTACTAGACTATACGTTTATTTATTGCACAATATTAGAGATAAATATGTTTATTTACTGCATTTTATGAGACAATTTATTATTTGATTGCAGGTTATGAGATGTATATCTGTATTTTAACGTGTTACAGTGCAGTTTTGTATATTTTGTATCGTTTGAAGGCGTTTGGGAGTTACAAGGAAGGCAGTGCTGTCTCACAGCCAGCGAGGCCATCAAGGGTTAACCTCTTTCCCAGGCCTAGCGAGGCCGACAATGTGGCACGGACTTCCCCAGCAAAGAGTCCTGTGACAGGCTGGCAGAAACATCGGCAAGATGAAGCCGGAGTGCCACAATGGCGGCGTCGGGGCCCGAGGCACTGCTGGAGCGAGAGCGCCGAGGTGATGAGCCTCCCGCGATTCTTCTGCCCGCGCCTCAAAGACTTCCTTCTTCTTTTTAAAAAGTGTTCCTTCGCCCCCAGGGGACGGGAGGCCGCGGCGGAGGGCCTAAGCAATCAGCAGCCATCAGCCGCCATCAGCACAGCGCTCTGACACAGGGAGCTGGCGTAGCGTTGGCTTCGACCGCCTTCGCTTGTATAGAGCGCTCCGTACTCATTCAGTCACACACCCACATCACACACACCCGGCTCGTCTCCTTCCTACTTGACAATAAATACATCCCATAGTCTCTCAGCTTAACGTTATTAGCAGGAACTCAGCCAGCATACCTTGCTGGTTCCACATTAGCATATTGTCTTATATGCATATTACCCCGGGAGCCTTTGTTTTGATAGCCGCCTTGTCCGGTGTGGGGCAGTTATATTGTGTGTTCCCCATGTTGTGTTATTTTTAGTCGCACCATGATCAAGGGAGGCGTTGATGACTCCATTTTCATACTTTTCTGTATACTGTACTGTACTGAAAACCAGCCAGCGTTAGCCAGCTCAATGCAGCAACTAAAGAATGCTACATAAACAAACGCCCCTTTTTGTCAAATAGGAAAGCACTCCGGTCCAATAGAGGATCTTTGCTTTTTTGCAGTAGATCCTCTTTGGCTCGCGTTTTTGCTGTAGATTCCTATAAACAGCAGAGCACTCCGGTCCTATGGAGGATATCTGATTGGAATTTTTGCTCAAAAATAGGAGAGGTTCCCTGTCCTATAGATGACCTTTGACTAGTGTTTTTGCAATAGGTCTTCAAAACAATCCTGTCATATAGGATCTTTGACAAGCATTTTGCAGAAGATTCTTGAAAACAGCACAGCACTCCTGTCATATAGAGGATCTTTTGACCAGTGTTTTTACAGTAGATTTTCAAAAACAGCATAACACTCCAGAGAATCTGTGACCTCAAAAATAGCAGAGTGCTCCTATATATAGAAGATCTTCAATTAGCGTTTTTGTAGTATGTCCTCAAAAACAACAGAGCACTTCTGTCATTTCAAGGAATTTTGACTAGCGTTTTTGCAGTATATCCTCAGAAATTCTTTGACTTGCTTTTATGCAGTAGATGCTCAAAAACAGAAGAGCGCCCTTGTCATACAGCAGCATACCGACGTTTTTGCAGTCTCCTCAAAAATAGCAGAGCACTCCTGTGATATAGAGAATCTTTGACTAGCATTTTTGCAGTATGTCTTTAAAAACAGCGTATTGCTTCTGTCACATAGATAATCTATGGGTAGAGTTTTCGCTAAAAGTCCTCAAAAACAGCAAAGCACTTTTGTCATATAGAGAATCATCAAATAGCGTTTTGGCAGTAGGCCCTCAAAAATAGCAGAGCACTCCTGTCATATCGAGGATATTTGACTAGCCTTTTTGCAGTATGTTCTCAAGAGCAGCAGATTGCTTCTTTTTGCCAAAGCTTTTCAAAAACAGCAGAGCACTTCTGTCATATCGAGGATCTTTAAATGGTACTTTGGTGCAGAGTGACTTTAACGCTTTAACGAGGAATAAAGCAAAAGCAAAAGGTCATTTTGCAACGACTTCGTCAGCTGTTTTTCTCAACCACGACATCCCTCCGGTTGGATTTAGCGTGCGAGCGGCGTCTGCGCTGTCAGAGGCAAACACGCCGGCCTGCTAGCGTGCTTCCAGACAGATTAATCCATCCTTAATTTCTTCATCACCAAGCTCGGCTGTCAGCGGCGGGTCGAGCGCACGTCTTCATGCGTCCGCCCTGACGTGAGGGCCGAGTCAAGCGTGAAACACAAAGGAGGAATCAAGAACAATTACTGGGGTGGGGGTAGTCGGGAAAAGCGGTGCGCTTGTTTCATTATGAGGAACACGTCTGCCTCGCACCGGCGCGCGACTACACGCCATCATGGACGCCATCATGGACGCCATCATGGACGCCATCATGGACGCCGCCATGGACGCCGCCATGGACGTGACATCACGTTTACGCAAATGTCCTTCTTGGCAGCACATCAGTGAAGAATCCAAACATCATCTAGCCATCCATTTTCTATACCTTCTTAGGGTGAAGGGCGAGCCGGAGCCTATCCCAGATGACTTTTGGGGGGGAGGGTGAGGGTGAGAGGCGGGGTACACCCTGCACTGGTCACCTGTCAATCACAGCACACATTCAGGAATCTTGTATAGGATTTTTTCTTAAAAACCAACAGTTTAGACATTGCAATAAAAGTGAAAAAAAGGCCAGAAGATCACGTGAGACTTGAGAGCAAAAAGGAACATCTGCTGATTTGACCTTTGTCTACATCCAAGTATTTTGCATGAAACTACAACCCAAAACCATTAGTGTTCTTGTTTTGCCCAAATCTTACAATCAGCTCATACACTTACGCAAAAGTTGAGCTGACAACTGAAGCAGCCAAACAAGCAAGCGCAGTTGCCATGGCGGCAGCAAAACAAACAACGTCTTTCCTTCCCCAGCTAGTGAGTCATGACGGGAAAAAGAACGTTTTTGATGATCTGCACGGCCATGATGCGTAATGTAAAATTAAAAAAGAAGGTGAATTTTTTGACCATTATGGATTTTGGACAGCGCTACACTGTCAAAATGTATGCACAAATACAACAGCAAAAATGGGAAAAATATTTTATTTTAGGTCAAGAAACGGACAAAGGATAAAGTCCTAATTTTGCAAAAAAATAATGTCATAATTTAATGAGGAAAGACATTTTAAGAGCATAAAACTATATCAAAGAAAAAGTTGTCATTTTACAAAAAACAAAGAAAACAAAGTTTTGGGGAAATTATGCTGCAGAAATACTTGTTATGTTACAAGAATAAAGTCAAAATATTATAAAAAATAAAGTTATAGGAGTAAAATTTACAAGAAAAAGTAGAAATAGTTAGGAAAAAAAATAGCAAGAATGGGAAAAAACAGCTGTAGTTTTTACGTGAAAAAAGTCAAAATAAGACAAAAAGTTGTATTCTAACAAATAAAAAAATTGCAATTTTACAAGAATAATAATGAATGAAAATAGAATGCAGCTGAATTCTTTTTTTAAAGACCTTAAAAAAATAATAGTATGAAAAACAAAACAAAAAAACATTTTTGGAAAATTAGGTTGTGAAAAAACTTTGTTACAGTAGAAAGTCAAAATATCAGAATTACAAAATAAATTATTTATTAAAATAAAAGCCGTAAGGAAAAAAAACAGCTGTAATTGTACAAGAATAAACTCTAATAAAATTTTTCTCATTTTTGTGACAAAGAGGTAAACCACTAAGTCATAAGAAACAATTTTTAGGTCTGGGAAAAAGTTATAATATTATGGGAATAAAGTCATAATATTTGAACTTTTACAATAAAATAACATTTACAAAAACAAAGTTAAAGTAGTTAAAAAAAAAAAAACAGCAAAAATAGGAAAAAAGCGGTAATATTATGAGGATAAATTGACTGATTTTTCAATTTATTCTCATAACATTATTGTTGTTTTAATCATTTTTGCTGGTGTTTAAATAAAACAACATCAAAAATGGGAAATAATCAAAATGATTGCTGTTTTTTTCCATTTTTGCTGTTGTGAGAATAAAACAACAGCAGCTATAGAAAATAATCAAAATTACTGCTGTTTTTTGGGGGAAATGGGGAAAAAAACAGCGGTACTTTTATGAGAATAAATTGATTGATTCTTTTTATCATTCAAATTATTCTCAATAAACTATTGCTTTTTTCCATTTGTAATGGTTTTGCTGGACCACGGGAAACAGGAAACAGGGAAAGAACAGCTAACTATTTCAGCTTTCTTCTTGTAAATTTTATTTTATTTATTTAATAATATTATAAAGAAGTGTGGCCGCACGGTGTCTGACTGGGTAGCACGTTGGCCTCACAGTCAGGAGGTTCAGGGTTTGAATCTCCGTTGGGCATCTCTGTGTGGAGTTTGCATGTTCTCCCCGTGCGTGTGTGGGTTTTCTCCGGGTACTCCGGTTTCCTCCCACATTCCAAAAACATGCATGTTAGCTTAATTGGCGACTCTAAATTGTCCATCGGTATGAATGGGAGTGTGAATGTTTGTTTGTCTATATGTGGCCTGCGATTGGCTGGCGACCAGTCCAGGGTGTACCCCGCCTCTCGCCCAAAGTCAGCTGGGATAGGCTCCAGCACCCCTGTGACCCTAATGAGGATAAGCGGTATAGAAAATGAATGAATGAATGAATAAAGAAGTGTAATGTGATTTTAATGACATAAAGATAAGCTATTAAAGATATTTTTTATTGGTAGGATTATGAGAAACAAAGAAAACGTTTTGGAAAATTTGGTTGGGCAAAAGTTATAACATCATGGGAATAAAGTCACAATATTATGGGAAAAGAGTCCAAATATTCCAAAAAGAAAACGTAACAAGGATTATTTAAGAAAAAAGTATTTGGAAACCTTTTAGGTCAGCATGAATGAAAAGCCACACAGCTACACAGACTACGACACGGCGGCCACGTCCAACCGGCGCCACGTTTGAGGTCTTTGCTGTGGTGAGTGCTCTTGCTTCGTGTGCAAAAAGTGGGCAATCTGCTCTCCTTTCTCTCGCACCAGCGAAACTGGACTCAGGTGCTTCCAAATGCCTGAAGAAGTTGGAAGGACTTTGGGAAGCCAAGCACACACACACACTTCCCCCACCTCCCCCCACTTGAGTGGCGTTTGGTGTTGAGCTAACGCGACTTGAGGCCCAGGCAGTGCGGCTCAACGTCCAGCTAAATATTGCCGAGATTGGCCTGGGTTTGCTGGTACTGTAAGTGCGTCCATTAGAGTCGGGCCTGTGAGCACACATCATTACTGTCACAGTCCTTTAGCATGACATTAGGAGCCGTGGCGCAGGGGTTGGGGGCGGCTGTGCGGGGCGCCCACCCACCATGCCTCCATCCGCCCATCCATCGATCCATCCAGAGCTCTTATGCTCGCGTACGGGAAAACGGACACCGCGGCCTCGTGTCAGCCTACGTGGCGATACGAGCGATCACATTAAAAGTTCGAGACGGGACAAACTGCTGTGCCGTCCCGTATGAGACCAGGCTGACACGCTAAAAGGAGGGCTAACATGAGGCTATTCATTAACTCAGACAGTCAGACTCTACATTCCTATATGGCATACATTTTGAATGTAGTGTATTTTTTCCAAGCTTCATACTAAACATCATAAAAATCGCGGGTGGGTGTCCATAAAAGGGCCGCTGTGATATATCATACTGTGTATAAGGCAACGCATGTAAAAATGCTAACAAATGTAAATAGATTGCAAGAAGGCAACAGCTTAAAAAAAAAAAGAGTATTATTAGTATGAACTTCACTCTTCGCTCTTTTATTCCCATTTTTGCAGTTCTTAAAAATGTATTTCCCAAATATTTAAATTATCTTCCTAAATAATTGTTGCTATTGTTCTTTTTGTAATACCACGGCTTTATTCACATAATATTTTGACTTTATTACCCTAACATTCTAACTTTTTCTCATTTTCCAAACATGACAATTATATTTTGGTTTGTTTCTCATGTTACAACTTTTAAAGAACAAGTTTTTCTTTAATAACTCAACTCTATGCTAATGAAATGACATTATCTTTCCCCTTAATATGATGTGTTGTTTTGTCCTTTTTTCTTGTTTGAACAATATTTCATTCTCTTAATATTTTGACCGTATTTTTCCATTTCTGCTATTGTTGTGCTGTTTCTACTTTCATCTTGTAATTTTGACGATATTCACATAACATTTAGACTTTATTCCCATAATACTTTTTCCCCTTAAACAATTTTACCAAAAATATATGTATTTTGATTTGTTTGTTTCTCATAACACACGACTTTTAAAAGAGAATAATTTTTTCTTGAATATTTCAGCTCTTTGCCACTAAAATGACATTCTTTTCCCTCGAAATTTGATGAGTTTATTGTCATTTTTTCTCAATAGAATCTGACTTTTTTTCTCTTAATATTTTTACTTTACTCTTGTAAAACTGCAGCTATTTATTCCATTTTTGTTTTCTGCTTTTGACTTTTTATTTTGACCTTATTGCTATAAATAGACTTTTAAGAACTTCTCATAATATTACTACGTTATTCTCTGAAAATTACAACTTTTTCTTTCTTTTTCTTAGCAACTATATTTTTAGAATGTGCCAAGACACACCTTAACACCCAAGGCTATTTAAATCCGATAATAATCATTGTTTTAGGAATGGAATATTTACCTCTGCTTTGGACATGTTTCTGCCATCATGTTGAAGGACAAGTCATTGTTTTACAAGAATAACATTGTAATATTATGAGGAAAAATAGTCTCATTTCAGTAACATAAAGTATAAATATTAAGGAAAAAAGTTAGTTTGTAAAGTCATAAAATATCATAAAAAACAAAAACAAAAACAACAACAACAACAAATAGAGTTGTATATTGAAAATTAAGTTGCTGAAAAAGTAATAATAGATAAGAATAATAGATTCAAAATATTGTAGGAATAACATCATAATGAAGTCAAGCAGAAAGTTTGGAATAGTTGAAAATTATTTTAAAAAGTAACAGTAAAAACAGTGACGAAAATGGAGTGGGAAAAGTTTCATGAGTTTCATTCAGAGTTGGACCTGAAGTACAGCGATATTAAAACAGTGCTTAGCAGTAAACTTGGGTTTGATGTAAGTGACAGACGCCTAAAAAGAGTCTGCAGCGAACGAGGGCTCTGTCGTCGTAAAGCGTATTCGGATCTTTCTGTCCTGGTAGATTCCATCAAGAACCAACTGCAATACTCCGGACAAACATGGAAGGCTACATGGAAGTGTAATAATTTTTACGTTCCCTCGCAAAAGTTTGCCCTTGTTTTGGTTTTTTTTTAACCATCAAAAAAAATGTTTATCCCTGTCCCTTTAGGGGTTCTGTAATATATACAGTACTATCTAGAAAATTAGAATATCCCGAAAAAGTTGTTGTATTCCTGAAATTCAACTTAAAAGGGGAATTTGACATATTATATAATAGAATAATATGTAAATCAGTATACCTCGATTTTTTTTCTTTTGGATTTTGCTGATTTTGCTGATTTGCTGATCATGACCGAAAGAATGAGATCGCGGATACAAGCGGCAGAAATTAGTTTCCTCCGTAGGTGGCTGGACTCACCGTAAGAGCTAGGGTGAGGAGCTCGGCCATCCTGGAGGAGCACAGAGTAGAGCCGCTGCTCCTTCACATCGAAAAGAGCCATTTGAGGTGGCTCGGGCATCTAGTCTGGATGCCTCCTGGGCGCCTCCAAGGTGAGGTGTTTCGGGCATGCCCAGTCGGGAGAAGGCCCCGGGGAAGACCTAGGACACGCTGGAGGGACTATGTCTCACAGCTGGCCTGGGAACGCCTTGGTGTCCTCCCGGTGGAGCTGGAAGAGGTCGCCGGAGCCTGGGAAGTCTGGACTTCCCTACTGAAACTGCTGCCCCCGCGACCTGGACCCGGATAAGCGGAAGAAAATGGAATGGAATGGAATAATATTCATTTTACTTATTTTTTTACACGTATTTACATCAGTATTGTTTTTTCACCTTTTGCTGAAATCATTAATTATTTTCAAAACATGTTTAGTTATCCTTATTTTTAAAAGTTATTTTTATATGTAATTATGTGAATAACATACATTTTAAAAATATTTTTTTGAAGTTTTAATTATTGTGTGGCTGTCTTACGCTGTCCTCATCCATATTTAACAAAACTTGCAATGCGCTTCGCCAGCGGCGCATTTTAAGGTGAGAACAGCCAACCAATCTGATTGGTGAAAATTTGACTTGGCTGTGTTAAAACCAGTCACGCCTTCTCTCCTCCCTCTTTTCCACTTGCGCCAGTAGGAGGGACAGAGGCGTACTTACGCCAGGATGCACCTGGCACAAAATGGCAAAATGTGCCTAAAACACGCCCATTGGCGAAAACACGCCCAATAACCTACGAAATTAGTATTATGTTACAAGAATAGAGTCAAACTATTATGGGAGTAAAGTTGCAATTAAAAATTTACATGCAGAAATACTACAGTAGTAAAAAACAAAAACTGTAGAAATGCAAAAATAGCAGTAATCTTTCCAAGAATAAAGTAAAAATAATAAGAGTTGCAAATTTACTAGAATAAATCTGTGTATGTATCATTAGGAAAAAAAATTTCATTTCATTAGCATAAAGTTCACATGTTGAAGAAAATACATGTTATTTTTCAAAATAACATAATAACATTATATTTTGGGTAACCAAATAATTTATTTGAAAAATTAGGTTGGTGTGGAAAATCATAACATTATGGGAATAAAGTCATAGTCTTACAAGAAAAAAATGAGGGGATATTAAAAATAACATATAGACAAACAAACATTCTCACTCACATTCATACCGATGGACAATTTAGTGTTGCCAATTAACCTAACATGCATATTTTTGGAATGTGGGAGGAAACCGGAGTACCCGGAGAAAACCCACACACACATGGGGATGACATGTAAACTCCACACAGAGATGGCCAACAGAGATTCAAACCCTGAACCTACTGACTGTGAGGCCAATGTACTACCCACTCATCCACCGTACTCCCCCATATCTACATGCGTTGCTTTAAAAAATATCAAAGTTGCATCTCTTTGCTTTTCTCTACGTATGGTAGAAAAACATGTCCAAGCACCAAGACATCTTTTAGCATGTTATTTTGGGATGGAAATGAGTAATAAGTAATCAATGATAACAAAACAAAAAGCCTCTTTTGCTGGGAAGATGTAGTTCCCCTGTCAATGCTGTCTAAGGAAACGCAGTCTTTGCTTTTGGGATGAAAAGAACCTTCCTTTGACAGTTTGGCTCATCCGTGTGGGCTCAACTCAAAAGCTGCCAAACAAATTTGACAAATCAAACAATAAAGATGTGTCCTACCCCCTACCTCCCCATCTCCCTCACCCGGCACCCCCGCCCTATGACACACTTTCCAGGCCAAGAATATGCGAGCAATTAAAAGTGGGAGCAGGTCTTCCAGTGTTCGCCTCACTTGGCGGCCTTCGCGCTAACGCACCGCTCCTTCCTTTAGCTTCAGAAAGCTCGGCGAGTCCACCACGCCTCATTTAACAGTACCGGCCTGAACGGGGAATGGGGGGTGGACAAAAAGACGGGAGACTGAAAGCGGGACGACGCTTAAATCTGCTGTCAAATCTGCTCCCAAGACAAGGAATGAGGTCGCCCCAGTCCCGGTACGTGACCCCCAGAGAGAGTCCGAAACGCCAAGGGCGATGGCGGTGCTTCATTACGACCAGGGGGTCACTCAGGATGGGGGGGCGCTTGACAGCGATTATCATCAGGCATCGCTATCCATGTCCACCAGGGTCAGAAGTTAAAGGATCCCTGGTGACTGTCAGCATGTCCCAGGTCGCTGAGACCCCCACCCCTCTCCCAGCCCCCTTAAACACAACCGCCCTCCCGTCCCGCAGCCCCACTGGAAATCCCTCAGGATTGACTTGCTTTTTATTAAAACCTTTCAAATCCTGTCAGCCATATGCTCAAAAAACACCAGGGAACTTTTGCCAGGGCCACATTCCGGACCAACCCTAGACTATGATTGTTATGCTCCATACACGCAGTTAATTTTTAACTGGGTGATTCTAATTCTAAGTCTAATAAGAAACACAAAACTAGTAAAATCACAACCCTATTAATCGTGGTGCACAACAGATTCCTACAGAACTAAAGCACATGGTTTCCCATAATATCATACAATAAAAAGATTTTTAAAAGGATTATTATACATTCAATGTGTGTAAAATCATTCATCTACAAAACGAGAAAAAAAATAATAACGGTAAATAAAAAAATACTAAATCCTGTCACTTACCAATACATATAAATTAAAAAAATACATTTAAATAATACATTGAAATATAATAAATTACAGCTTTTAAAACATTGAAATGTTATATATTGTCAGACACTTCCATACCAATAATAAAAATAATAATAATAATAATAAAACTAGCATTATTTATAAATAACAATTTAACTTTAGAAACGTTGACTTTAGATTTTGACAATAATTATTATTATTATTGTCATTACTGTATGCAACAATAATAATACATTTTTGTGTAATATTTGCCTCCAGCATACACAGGCAACTCTTGAGAGGGCGAGAGGTATAAAAAAATGGATTGATGCATTATATTATTATAATATTAATCATATGAACATAAAAAACAATATTTTAGCTTCTGAAAATATTACAAAAATATGACATCAAATATGTGTATTGTTCTCAAAACAAAAATAAAATTACAAACACAAAAAATTTCGCTCTTTCGCCAAGATTGTCTGCAAAAATTCAAAAAATTTTCTCTCCTCCCCCAAACAAAGTGAAGGGAAGGGGGTGTGGCGTAAACAGGAAGTGCAGGCAGTGGAAGAAAGTCATGCGGCCAGAGCGTGGATGTGAAAAACACGTGTGTGTGTGTGTGTATGTCTGTGTGTGTGCGTGGGTGTGCATGTGTGCATGTCAAAACAAAGCATTAAGCCTCCTAAAAGAGAATTCACCTGCTTAACATTCAGTAACTTTGCGCCCCCACACGCACCCCCACCCGCCTGCCAATACCGTCTTTCTGCTGGGAATGTTTTCATCTTTCACTTTTATCGTGCCAACTGTCAGCCAGTGTGAGTTTTCTTTTGGTCGCTTTCAGATGAAACTTTGATGCTCTTATGGAAGGCCGAGGCCTCCCCGCACGGGGAGACTGGGACAGGCCACACACACACACATGCACACACACGCACACACACACACCTTGAAGGCCCTCCACTTAGCAGCTGTGTCCCACTGTTTGCTTTAAAGGAAGCCGCCCTTAACATGCACACACTGCTGGCGTACGCCCATTGGGGATGCATCTGTGTGTGTGTTGTGCGTTTTTGTCACTGCTGGCTTTGATTTCTTGTTTTCCTGCGGTGGTCCTGTGCCAGGGCAGGTTGGGTCGAGGTGGTACCGGCAGCGTTAGTGTTGTTTTGTTTTCTATTTTTTTTTGCAGCTGACAGTCCCTCCTGAAGGCATTTTTCCTCATCACGTGTCATCCACATCCCCACGCGCTTTCTCGACACATCAAAACAACGCAGCGCCGGCCTTCCCAACAACGTTAAAACGCGGCTTCAATGTTAAAAAAGCAGCTCAGAGCAGCCCCAAGTGCAAAAAAAGAGTGTTTTATATTTGCTTTTTTTTCACCTGTGCCTCCAACTTTACATGCTAATAAGGAAAAGGAGAATCTTTGATTTAAACCACCAAAGACAAAGTCGCTGGGGATCGGTAAAGTCAAGTAAGTACAAAACTAAAAAAGGAGAGACTTGCTCGGGTGGAGGTTTATACTTCAAGTTCGCTGATTCGCTCATATAACTGTCAGTCAAAAAGGGACTCCACTTTAGACGGATCATCCAATTATCATGCAGAAGCAGAGCGCCCGACCCAGCCCACTGCCCCAAAAAACCCCAGAGATTCTGAGCGCCCGATGGGTGGGACAAAGCCCAGCATTTATCCAATGACCGTCCGGTTTCCCACTCTATGTTTTCACCACTGAAGTCAGTAGATGCTCAAGGTCCGCCAAGATGACTGAGAAGGAAGGCATGTCAGTTACCTGTCATAAGTAGCTGATTCTGAACAAAAGATGAAGGTATTCTAGTGTATATTTAGTCAATGAAATGTACACACAGCACTACATATTTCTACACTTTCTTTGTTGGACATTTTAGGGCAAGCTGAGCTTCCCTGCACTCTTAGAGCAATCACCATTGCCATCTTTCAGTCTTCTAATTCTTATCTTAGGGAAGTCCAGACTTTCTTGATTCTTCTTGGATAGTTCGTCCAGCGGGTACTGATGCCTTCCCAGGCCAAACCTCCTACAGGATGGACGTGCCCTGAACCCATCCCCTGAGAGGCATCCGGGAGGCATCCTGACCAGATGCCCAAGCCACCTCATCTGGCTTCTCTCGGTGCGGAGGAGCTGAGGTTCTACTCCAAGTTTCTCCCAGTGCTTTTCACCTTATCTCTAAAAGAGAGCCCAGCCTCCCTGCGGAGTAAACTCATTTCAACCACTGATACACCTCATCTTGTCCATTCGGTCACTACCCAAAGCTCATGACCAAAGGTGAGGGTAGGAACGTAGATCGACCAGTAAATTGAGAGCTTTGCCTTTCAGCTCAGCTCTCTCTTCAGCACGACAGACCGGTGCAGAGTCCGCATCACTGCAGACGCTGCACCAATCCACCTGTCCATCTTGCGTTCCATCCTTCCCTCACTTGTGAACAAAACCCTGAGGTACTAAAACTTAAACTCCTCCACTTGGGGCAGGAAAGAAAACCTGCAGTGTCTCGGCCCTCCACAGCACAAGTTTGACACCCCTGACCTGGAGATTCTGTCCATAAAAGTAACAAACAGAACCGGTGACAAACGACAGCCCTGGTGGAGTCCAACCCTCGCTGGAAACGAGTAGAACTTATTGCTGACAAGGTGAACCAAACTGACGCCGGGCATACGGGGAACGAGCCACCTGAATTAGGTCGTTTGATACCCTGTGTTCCCAGAGCACTCCCAAAAGATTTCCTGAAGAAACACGGTCGAATGCCTTCTCCAAATCCACAAAACACATGTAGAGTGATTGGGCAGACTTCTTTGCACACTCAAGGGTGGCCCACAGTTCCACGACCGGGACGAAAAGCACACTGCTCCTCCTGAATCTGAGACTATCCGGCGGATCCTCCTCTCCAGAACCCATGAACGGACCTTACCACGGATGCTGAGAAGTATGCTAGTTGGGACACATCCTCTGGTCTCCCTTCTTACAAAGGGGGTCCACCACCGCGGTCTGCCAATCCCAGGGCACCGCCCCCGATGTCCACGCGTTGCTGGGAGTCGTGTCAACCAAGACACGCCCCCAGGATCAAGGGCTTTATTATCACTCACAGTGTATGGCATTTACTCTATGTTGGCGTTATATTTTATTTATCAATTGTTGGTCTGTGCTTCTTATGCTCACTAGGGTCATGGTGGTATGCTGGAACCTAGCCCAGCTGACACCCTGGACTGGTTGCCAGTACTTTGTTGGTATTTGTAAGTTTGGGTCTCAGTGGAAGAACCACGAGCCCTGAGAAGAAACTTTTTAAACGCCTTCTGAACTAATTGGCCCAGTTGAGCGAGACGAGCAGAGCGCAGCCAGTGGGGGCGTCGTGACGGCCCGCGAGGACGCCGGGCGGTCCTGACAGAGGCAGACGTGTCGCTCTTTCCCAAAGTGTGTTTTTGTGTGTCGCCTAGTGTTTGCGAGGACGCCCCCGGGGGCCAGAACGGGCCGGAACATTAAGTCTTGCCACGGCGGCTCAGTGCACATTGAGCCTTGAGAGGCTCTGGCAGCTGGCCCGGGCCCGCCATCACGAAGGACGGGGGTGGTGGGAGGAGTGAGATGGGGTGCTCAGGTTGATGAAAAGTCCACTTTTCTCAGGACATTTGGTGATGATTCGGGTCTGCTTTTACGTTTACATTCAATTTAAAACTTGATCTTGGTGTTGCTTCACCCACACACACTCACGCACGCACACACACGCACACACACACACACGCACGCACACACACTCACCAAATGTGAAAACCAAATGTTGCGTACATGGCCGCCAGAAAATGTGGCGATTAAAAAAAACCCACCAGCAACATTCTTCCATCAAAGCTTCGAGCGTCCACCAGTTGTGTAGCAGTGGAGTACAAAGTCCAAAGCAGCAGTTCTTAACCATCAGCAGCGTTGACTTTGAAGAGTCCAACATGCGTGCGTTGTACTGGTTCCGGAAAAAAAAAAAAAAATTCCAAAAATTGCATTTTATTTTGTTTTGTTTCTCAATATATTTTATTGTTTAAAAAAAACATTTCAAATTTGTGCCATAAAATAAAACATTTTCCTCATAATGTTACCAGTTTTTTTTTGTAAAATTGCCACTTTGTTTCTCGTTAGATTATAACTTTTTTCTCTTTGGACTTTATTCTCGTAAAATCATCGCTATTTTTTGCATTTCTGTTGTTGGTTTTTTTTAATTTTAAGATTTCAAACTTTCTGCTTGTAAATTTTCTTCTCATAATTACGACTTTGTTTGTATAATATTTTGGCTTTATTCACATAGTATTATACATTTTTCCTAAACCAATTTTCTAAAAATTGCAACGGTTTTTGTTTTATTGGTTTCTCATAATATTATGACTTTTTACAATAATCAATTTTTTTTAATATTTCAACTTTATGCTATTAAAATGATGTTTTCCCTAATAATGTTATGATGTTCTTTCTCATGACTTTTTTCTCTTAAAATTGTGACTTTATTCTCATAAAATTACTGCTGATTTTTTTTGCTTGTGCTTTTCTTCTTAGAATTATGTATATAATATTTTGACTTTATTATCTTATTACAACGGCATAACCTATAACCTAATTTTCCAAGAATTACCACTTCATTCATTGTTTTTTTTTTTTTCATTATATTACAACATTTATTAACATATTTTTATTTTAATATTTCCATGTTTTTATACTAAACGTACATACCTTGTCATCATAATATTTATACAATATTATCATATAAGTAATCCAAATTATATTACGTATCATATTCTCGACTTCATTTTTGTAAAATTACTGCTGATTTATTTATTTTTTTCTTGTTGTTTCATATTTTTTAAATGTGCCGTGGCAAAAAAACAGCAGCAGCCCGCAAAAATAAAATCAAAATACTATGGGACATTGTAAATTTACAACAATAATGTTTATTTTAAATAATAAAATATTGATATATAATAGTTACAAAAAGAACATTTACATTAAGAACTAATAATTTTTAAAAAACAATACCAGAAATTTTCATTTCATTTTATAAAAATAATGTAATATTATGAGGATCATTTTAGTACAGGTACAAATATTAATGAAAAGAAATTTGGTAATACTATGAGAAAAATCTAAATATGGAGATAGTCATAATTACAAAACAATAATAATGAATAAATCATAAAAAAAACAATAGAAATGGAAAAAAAACAGCTGGAATTTAACGAGAATAAAGTCCAAATACAAGAGAAAAAAGTTGCATTCTAACAGGTTAAACAAAGTAGTAATATAAGAAAAATGTTGAAATATTAAATACCAAAAACATTCTTTAACAAACCAAAAAAGTTGTTGCAAATCAGAATAAAGTTGTCATTTTTAGGAAAACGAGTTTGGGGGAAATTATAATATAACGCGAATAATGAAGTCGAAATATAATGAGAATGAAGTCATGGTTTTACAAAAAGAAAATGGCTAAAATTGACGTTGATGCTAATAATTTTTAAATATACAGTATATACCATGTCTTTTATATATATATATATATATATATATATATATATA
>QODF01000273.1:652288-665536 GCA_024372805.1 Oostethus manadensis
GCCACCCCCACCCCGCCCCCACTCTCTCCTCCCCCCTCCCTCTGTTCGGGCCTCGCTGTGTTTTTGGCAGTCGCCGCTGACCAGCATGGACGTCATTGCCAATTTTTGTGAAAACTGGCACATATGGCAGCTGAAGTGCCATATGCCGTACAGAATATTTTTTGGCCACTTTCCCTGCTCGTATAATCGCCGGATAGCGCAAGAAAAGTGGCTCATTATTAATTCATCCTTCCTCTTATTCCTCTTTTTTTTGTACCACCCTTCCTCTTTTTTTTCCCCCTCAGCGGTATTCTATTATTGTTAAGGCCCGTGTGTGTGTGTGTGTGTGTGTGTGTGTGTGTACAAGTTAATTTCATGTGAGGGATTAAAGCATTTACTTGCTTGCAAGCGGAATGCAGGATTACCCGCCAGTCTTGATGCATTAATCTTGTTTATATTGGGAACAAACGGACAAATTAGCTTTTAAATGCTTTACATTACTACTAAAATGTCTGACGGATATGAAAAAGAGAGAAATGTGTGTTTTTGTTTCTTCTCCGGTGATCAGAGGATGATGTTTCCTACGTGGTGTTGACTTGGAAAGTCACAATTACATCTTTGGCCTTCAACTACACTGTGTTCCAAATTTTAGGCAGTTTTATCTGCTAGCAGGTGCTTTGTGACACTTCTTTGTTTTATTATTATTTCTTATTATCATTATTACTATTCCTGGTTTAAAAAAAATACACTACATTTTTACTATTTACGATTTTTCTTTTTCTACTTTATTTATTAGTACAGACCTGACCAAGATCCTAAGACCAAAAATTGCTAGAATTGAGCTTTTGCACATTTGGATCTGAATGAGGTTTTAAGTATAGCTACAATGTGCAAAAGGGGGAGTGTGACAAAGAGCACTTTGAAAAAGTCATTCATGAAAAACAACAATGAAACTTAAATAGGCTGTTTATCAGCTGATCAAAAGTTTAAGACCCCAAATGTTCTCTATGGGATTTAAATCAGGGGAACATGCAGGATGGTCCAAAAGGGAGTGTATATTATAGGATTTTGATTCTTATTTTATTATTAAATATTTTACGATAAACTTATATTTTGTTAGAAAGATATTGATGAGAATAATTTCTCATGTTGCTCTTTATAGAGGCCAGACCAACTGAGACTGACTCATCGGTGCCTCTTCTGGTTGCAGCCGGGCGGCGCACTTAACATATACAACAGTAGAGTGTATGAACAAACTTTACACATAAAAGTATTTTAGCTCACTGGTATTTGACTGGGTGAAGATAATATATGGCAAATTCATGGATTTTTTTTCCTTTCAAAAAATATTACCATAAGTGGGTAATAATAATACATGCAGTACTTTATCGCATATTTGCTTTTTTGTACACATAACAACATTTTGTCATTCGTTAAGATTCCGCTGGTCCTTGAAAGCACCGTAGTTGTGATACACTTTAAAAGCGTTTTGGCTTGCTAGCTTCCGTGGCGAGTGAGCAATGGCAACTGAAGCCAGAAAAGCAGGGTTTGTATAATAATAATAATAATATTAATAATAATAATAATTATAACACCAATCTAACAACAGTCATTGCAGGGGCGGGAGGGAGCCGTTTCTCAAAAATACTCAATCTTTTGGGGCGTATTAATTGCTCGCAGATTTTTGCCTTTCGCCGGTGGTCCTTCAATCCCCGAAAAGCGAGGTAATACATTGATGGTTTTTTAAAGCAAAGGTTTTTTAAATCCAAATATTAAAAATAACATAATTGTAATGTAAAAAGTAGGTTGAAATATTAACAAAAAAAGGTATTAAGTTGTAACATTAGGAGAAAAAAATTCTAATTTTACAAGAATACAATCCAAATGTTATAGGAATAAAAATCGGAATTCTGAAAATAGTGGGAAATTTTTTTTTTTAAAAAGGAAATGGAATGCAGAAATGAAAAAACACTAGTCATTTTTTTAAAAAATGAAGTCAAAATATTTTTACTTTTTTTAATGAGAATAATATTGTAATATTATGAGGAAAATAATGTCATTTTAGTAGCATGAAGTTCATATTATTATTAACAAAAAAGAATGTATTAAGTTGTAATATTATGTGAAATTAAAAAAAATAAAATTAATAATTTTCCACACAAAAAAAAGTTAAAATATTATGGGAATAAAGTCAGAATTACCCAAAAAATTTGTCAAAAAATTGTGGGAAAATTAAAACAAAAAACAAAAAAACCCAATAGCATATATAGAAAAAATTTAGTATTTTAAAAAGGTAGTCATTTTACAAGAATAAAGTCAAAATATAAAGAAAATAATGTTGCAAATTTATAACAATAATATGTGGAAAATAAGATTATTTTATTTGCATAAAGTTTAAATAATAACAAAAAAGACATTATTATGTTATTTTTAAAAAGTTAAACAATAAATCAAAATATTATGGGATTAAAGTCAGAATTATGAAAAAAAATCGACAAGAATGTTGAAATAGTGGGAATATTTTAAAAAAAACACAACAGCAGAAATAGAAAAAAAGAAGGCATTTTCCAAAAATAAAGTCAAAATATATATTTTTTAAAGTCGTAAATTTATGACAATTATGTTGTAGTATTAATGATGAAAAACAACATCATTTTAGTCACGTAATGTTGAAATATGAACAAAAAGGGAAGCATTTCTACAAGAATAAAGTCAAAAGATTATGAGAATAAAGTCAGAATTAGAAAGAGAAAATTGAAAACATCAAAAAACTATACCAGAAAGGGGAAAAAGTAGTAATTTGACAAAAATAACAACATAATATTACGAGGAAAAATAATCTTATTTAATTTTTTTTGCATTAAATCAAAGGTGTCCAAAGTGCAGCCCGAAGCCCGAGTACGGCACACAGCATGATTTTTACTGGCTCTCAGCAAATTTTGAAGGTAAAATTTTCAACACTAGGAGAAAAAGTTGCGACGCTAAACAGCACTCTAAGAGAAATGACTGACATTCTTTTTGGTGGACTTGACAAAAGGCCGGGTTTAGATAATCGCATACAGTATCGGCATGATACTCCACGTTTATGACTCTCCTTTTCAGCTGCGTAAATGTAATAAATAAAATAAAAATGTAAAAGTATAATAAATAGAAGAAATCTCTTCTACAGAGCCATCATGTGGTGTTTTTTTAAATTAAATGTCATTTCTGGTTCCTTTAGTCAGGGAGTCGGTCGCAAAAAGATGTCCTTGTGCATCAGTAAACATTTTAATTAAAAGTACATGAGCTCATTTTTCATGCATTCTCTTTGTGCCGGAGAAAAGCCGCTGATTTATTTTGGACTATTTGCAAAAGGACGAGGCTCTGATGGTCTTTGTGTCGATGCAGAGCTGACATTTATCCGCCCGCTGATAGATTTATTATTTAGGACAAGGACAAACACCTAAAAAGGCGAGACATCTTCAAATTGTATCATTAGTCGCCTCAAGTGGAGCTTAAAGTGTGTGATTACACTTTAATGCCGCCATCAATTTGTCATCATCATATTCCTCGTTTAAAAAAAATATATTTTAAAAAAGTGGTTATGAATCAATGAATCAATGAAGCAATGAATCAATGAATCATGCGCTCACTCACTTTGCAGCAAGACGCTAACGCCTGGAGCGTTAGACACTGGCGCCCCCTAACAGCGCCTCGGGGTAGTGCAGGGTGGAGCCTCCCAGCCGTGGAGTCGCCGGGATGCTAGACCGGCTGAGGCCGCCCGAGGAGTCTCCTGAGCCGGCTGCTGCTGGCCGGACGTGTCCGGTTCTTGGAGCTGGAACCTGGCGGATGAGAAGGTTGTTTAAGTGGAAGGTCCATTTGGATCCATGGCAATTATGATCTTTAGCGACAAAGGAATAAATCATATCATAAATGGGTAATGAGGATAATATTTAGCAAAGTGCGTTTTAGGCTTTTGATGAGAATTCCAGCAGTAATGAGGATGATGAGGGTGAGGGGGCTTGGGGGTGCGGTGGGGGGGGGTCCCATTTGGGCCAGTGAAGAGTTAAAAGGAGGAGACAGAGGCAGAGTGACACGCCTCATTGGAGAGATTATGTGCCGCCAACAAAACGCGCTGGTCGGTGTGCGAGTCCTCCACGGCACCGGAACACGTCCGCCAACACGCCTCTCTCCTCCGGCACCGGGCGGGGGGGACATGTCGTGCTCGTGACACCGTCAGGACCACCAGAACCTCCGCAGAATCGACATCACCTCCGCGCTTACTACTCATTTATTCGTTTTTGGGGGGGAGAGGGGGAGGCTTTTTCCTCTTTTTTTTCTTTGCTTCCATATTTTGCGACCGTTTTTGTGGTTCGAGGTGCCGACCCATTTGTGGATTATTGGTTCCGAGGCTGCACAAGAGGTAGGACTGCAAAGAGGCTGCTGGTACCGTTTTTTGAAGAGTCAGGGACAGAGAGGGGTCTGTAGAGAGAGGAGGATGTTTTGAATGGCACAAAGGAAGGTTCGGATCCAATCGCGCTCATTAAAAAGCTGGCCGGGGTTCGGCAGGTGGGCCGAACGGTCCCCCCAGCCGAGCCTCTGTGGCTGCCGGGTTGAGGTCCGCTGAAGGGGAGGACCGCTGAGCTCCGGCGGAAAGCTTTTGTGTATTATTTACGGAACACAACGAGGTTCTGTTTATTTGAAATCCCCGCCTTTTAAATCTTATTGCCAGCATTATTTTGTGCAATTAAGCAGCTTTATTCGGTTTTCTTTTCAAGCATTATCAGTACCGAACACCCCAAACTACTGCCAATATTTTATTCTTTTTAAAATCGAACATTGTTACTCGATTCGGATTCGATTTCAATGAAAACCAACGTTCCAAGCGGCATGGAAGTGATTTTCTGTTGCGGTTTTTAGTGTGCGTCAGGTGCAAGTTGGCGCCGAGGACGCCTGAACGTGCGCACATGCCGTGCGAGGCGGCAAAAGCAGACCCAAATAATGAAGTGGCGGCGCGGCTTGACTTACTTGCGGGGGGGTGGGGGGGAGGGGGGCGGGAATGGTAACGAGGGAGGACTTGGTGACTTTTTTTGTTTCTTTTGTTTGTATTTAAAACAAGAGCGAGCCGGGCGTGCGCGTGTAACACGCCTCGATAGGGGAACGGGTTATTTACGCACATAATCATAAATAAAAACGACATCACGCCGGCAACATTAGAAATGACAAAATGAAAGTGTAAGAACTTTTTTCCGCTACAAAGAAAAATATATTTTTTTCTTTCCAAACAAGACTCGGAAGATTAGTCAACGCCATTTTCCTTCCTCATTTGCATTCCTTTTCATTTCTGCATGCTCATTTATTTATTTAAAAGATGCACGCAACATTCATATTTCTTATTATAGTAATTAGTATTGCCATTCCTGTTGTTGTAATTGTTTGCGTAACGCGTCGACCTGTTTTCATATCATTATTATTATTATTATTAAAAAGGACATTAATATTCCGAGGGTGCTGCCGTGATTAGGTTGGAATTAATTAGGGAGGGGGGGGGAAATGAGTTGGCAGCTGCTTGGCTCCGTCAGTGTGTCAAAAAGAAAAAGATGTACTGGCAAAAAAACAACAACAACAAAACGGCAGCCGTTTTAGTCCCATACTGATGGCTCAGAAATGTAGAAATAACGTTGCAACACTGTCACAACCTCATATTGCAATACTGTAACAGTAGATATTGCAACACTAACAATAAAATATTGCGACACTGTAGCAATAGAATATTGCATCACGGTCACAACCTAATATGCAACACTAACACCATATAATATTGCAACACTGCATTGCAACACTGCAATAATAAAACACTCCAGCACTGTAACAATAGAATATTGCAGCACTGTAATAATCTAACACTGAAACTAAATAATATCGCAACACTGTATTGCAATACTGTAACAATATAACATTGAAAAACTGAAACCATCTAAAATTGCAACACAGCATTGCAACACTAATAATAAAACATTCCAACACTGTAATTAATATTGCAACACTGCATTGCAATATGATAACGATCTAATATTGCAAAGACTGTAACAATAAAATATTGCAGCACTGTAACAATTTTACACTGAAATTATACAATCTTGCAACACTGCATTGCAATACAGTAAAAATCTAATATTGCGACACTCTTTTGCAATATGGGAATAATCAAACATTGCGACACATAAAACCATACAATATTGCAATACAATACTGCAACACTGTCACAACCTAATATTGGAACACTGAAACCATATAATACTGCAACACTACTGTAATAATAAAACACTGCAACACTGTAACAATAATTTATTGCAGGACTGTAACAATCTTACACTGAAATTATACAATCTTGCAACACTGCATTGCAATACAGTAATAATCTAATATTGCGACACTGAAACCATACAATATTGCAACACTGTAATAATAAAACATTGCAACACTGTAACTAATATTGCAGCACTGAAACTATACAATATTGCAACACTGCATTGTAATATGGTAACGATCTAATATTGCAACAATAAAATATTGCAGCATTGTAACTATCTAATATAGCGACACTGCGTTGCAATATGGTAATAATCTAACATTGCGACACTTAAAACCATACAATATTGCAACACTGGCCGCACGGTGGATGAGTGGTTAGCACATTGGCCACACAGTCAGGAGATCTGGAAGACCTGGGTTCAAATCTCTGTTGGGCATCTCTGTGTGGAGTTTGCATGTTCTCCCCGTGCGTGTGTGGGTTTTCTGCGGGTACTCCGGTTTCCTCCCACATTCCAAAAACATGAATGTTAGCTTAATTGGTAACTCTAAATTGTCCATTAGAGTGTGAGTGTTTGTTTGTCTATATGTGCCCTGCGATTGACTGGCGACCAGTCCAGGGTGTACCCCGCCTCTCGCCCAAAGCCAGCTGGGATAGGCTCCAGCATCCCCGTGACCCTAATGAGGATAAGCGGTACAGAAAATGAATGAATGAATGAACTGCAACACTGCATCAATAAAATATTGCAACACTGTATTGCAACACTGCATCAATAAAATATTGCAACACTGTAACAATAAAATATTCCAACACTATAATTATCTAATATTGCAACACTAATCGTTCAGCTTGCCATGGAGCAGCCGAGCTCTCACAAGGTGGTCTGGGACGGGGACGCCAAGGCGGTGCAGCAGTGTCTGACGGACATCTTCACCAGCGTCTACACCACCTGCGACGTGCCCGAGAGCGCCATATTTGGGCCGTGCGTGCTCAGCCACACCTCCATGTACGACAGCATCGCCTTCATCGCGCTCAAGGCCACCGACAAGCGCACGGCGCCCTACATCTTCAGGGTGAGACTTGGGTCCTGGTATAAGTAGTAAGGAAATGAATTTTCCATCGAATGAGGGCTTTTTCACACGTGGTGTAAACGGACCCCGCAGAATTGGTTTTAATTTGGAATCTGTGGATGATGAAAATGTAGAATATGAAGTCCTTTCGCGTCGTATTGAGAGCCGGAAATGCAGCAGAAAGAACCGAATCCACATTGGAAATGAATTAGCAATGTGAACGCAAAACGGAATGAAAAGAATGAATGGTTAGATTTTCCTTTGTTTCTGATGTCATGGAATCTTTTCCCTTACCATCCACAATAAACACTCTAAAAAGTAATAATAGTAATAATCGTATGCATTTCTATAAATACTCATATTTGCCACATACAAACCCTAAGAAAACAAAGCACATTTAGAATACATGATTAAATATGTGCACCGCATTATAAAAACGATTTTAGACACTTTTTAAAAAATGAAACATCTAATATAGCGCAAACATTTTACATTCAAATGCTCCTATTTCTTTTTTCTAATTACTGCCTGTTTTGTGACTTCCCCTGATGTTAGCGTAGTATCTTTTTATGCGAGAGAGTATATGTGATGAAGTATGAATAAGGATATAGTTATGTTGGCAGTCGAAGACAAATACTATGAGAATAAAATTTAAAATGAATATTTTCAAAAGAGTTGTTGCGCATAAATGATAGGAAAAAAAATTAGTAGTAGTAGTAAATAATAGTAGAATAATTATAGAATAAAAATTAAAGAACTAAATAAATAATAAAATAGACAAAATGAAGAACAAAGCTAAACTCAAATTATGATTGTTTCAAAATTAACAATAACAAAAGCTTTTTTGAGAAGTACTTTCAGACAAATTCATGATTTTTGATAAGGTTCGGTGCATGAGGACTAACTGTGTGTGTGCGTATGTGTGTGTCAGGTGGACACGTCGGCAGCCAACAGCACTTCCGAGGGTCTCATGTGGCTCCGGCTGGTCCAGTCAGCGCGGGACAAAGAGGAGCAGAACCTGGAGGCCTACGTGAAGAACGGCCAGCTCTTCTACCGCTCGCTGCGTCGCATCGAAAAGGATGAGGAGCTGCTGGTGTGGTACGGCAAAGACCTGGTGGAGCTGCTGCTTCTCAGCCCCAGCAGGGCACCCCCAAAAAGCAAAGGTGAGACTGGCTTTCGGTCCGGGAAAAAACACTTGAGAGGATTCTGTCATGTGGTCGCTTAAGACTAAGGCCCGTGTCTCTCCCTGAAAAGGTTCATCCCACAACTCGTGTCCAGACTGCAGCCAGCGGTTCCAGTTTGAGTTCCCCTTCCTGGCCCATCTGCGGTTCCGCTGCACAAAAAGACTACAGAGCCTGACGGGGGCGGACGAGGAGCCCGCCAAGGAGGGCAGCCCAGATCGACCCAACGTGACGCCCACCAGGACCAGCCCAAAGCTGGGCCGCTCCGAGGGCTTCGGTAACCCTCAGGACGGCAACAAACCCTCCACGGACTTTCACAACCTGGCTCGGGATCTAGAGAACAACCGGACAAGCCCTTTGAGGGACAAGGAGGCAGAGATCTGCAGCGAGAGCTCAGGGAAGAGGAAGTTCTCTGAGATCGAGGACAGGGAGTGCCGAAGGCCAATTCTGTCCCAGTCCAAGTCGAAAGAAGAGCTAGCTACGTCGGCCCAGAACTACAGAGGTGTGTACGGCCTGGAGGAGAACCACAGGTCCTTTCCTTCGTCAGGATCGTCCGAGATCTCAGAGACCAAGCGCAGCGCCTTCACCGAAGTCAAAAAGTCGGCCCAGACCCTCAAGAGCCACAGCAAAAGCCTGTCCGGCGCCAACTCTGAAAACAAAGACGGTGGCCGGCCCAGCAGCAACCCCTCAGAGAAGCACCTGAACATCCGGCAGGTGCTGTCAGAGACTCAGCCTCCCCAGACGCCGCCCATGGGGAGCGCCTTTACCTCGGTCGGCCAGCAAGGCATTGGGAGCGGTGGTGAGAGGAAGAGCGCCTTCAGCCAACCGGCCCGCTCCTCCTTCTCCCAGATCTCCCCGCTGGTAATGCCCCCCAAGCTGCTGGACTGCCACCCGGCGGTGGGTGACACCATCTCATCCAACCGCCTCTACCAAGCCGACCACCTCGCTGCCAAGTTGCAGGGCGCCGAGCTAGGCGCCAACTGCCCAGTGCCGGGCGGCATGGCCAAGCAGAGCCCCTTCGTGTACGCCGCCGCCGCTACTACCTTCTGGCCCAAGAACTCAGGCGCCATCCAGCTCCAGATGCCCTCGGCCCTCACTCTGCTGCCGCCGTCCTTCACCTCGCTCTGCCTGCCGGCGCAGAACTGGTGCGCCAAGTGCAACGCCTCCTTCCGCATGACCTCGGACTTGGTCTACCACATGCGCTCGCACCACAAGAAGGAGTACGCCATGGAGCCGCTGGTAAAGCGGCGGCGCGAGGAGAAGCTTAAATGCCCCATTTGCAACGAGTCCTTCCGGGAGCGGCATCACCTGTCACGTCACATGACCTCCCACAACTGACTCCCGCACATAGACCTCACCCCCACCCCCTCTTTGCACTGGTTCTCACCTTGGACTCCCTCCCCCTTTTCTTGTGTGTGAAAATGCTTTGTGACTCGGAATCGGAACTGAAACTATTTATGAAGCACTGGAGCGTCAGGGGAAGACGTGTAAATGTACAGTGAGTTGTATTTTATAGACAAATACAGAGTAAAGACCACACGGCGAAGGGCGTGCATGTTCTGGCAAACTGGCGCCTGTGAATAAACTGCTGCGTTTTTGAATGCAAAAGTGTAACATTTTGTGTCCCGTTTAGAATTTTGGTTTCGGTGTTCCTTCCTCTTGGCGGAGAGTTTACTACTTGACAGTTTATCAAATAATGTTGAATGCAATGACAATAAAATAGCTTTATTTTCAAATCTCACCGCCCTGCGTTGTCTTTATTGTTTGTCTTATATTAAACTTAATATGAGATATGCACATATGAGAACATACACGTGTACAATTAATTGCATGTTATTTTAAGATTTGTATATGTCCGAATTAAAATACAGTGACAAAAGAACATGTTCATAAAAATACACATTCTATAATTTAATAACACATAATTCAATGTACTGTCAGTCGCAGCATCATCTTTTAAAATCAAAATTGTTTTCAATAAAAATCTAATTATCAAACGTCTGTGAGCCGCTCTATTTTGCTTTTATTTGCAATATAAACTCACACTCCACGCAAAATACACTGACAATATTAACATCCCTTTCCACCACATTTAGAGTATTTAAACATCAAGTATGGTGGTATAGATATTAATAAATCATTCAGTTTGTGGATGAATAACCGACCCCTGGAAATGAAACGCAGCCGACATGAAGCGAAGCGCTCCGCCGAGACGTGCAAAGACGGATCAACAGCGACATCAAGCGGTAGGAAAGGGAATGATCGCAAATCCGAACGAGGAATTGAATGACACGCTGCAATTCAAATGATGCCCAATGTGATTTAAAACACACACGCAACTACATTCAATACTAGAAATATTACCGACAACTTTTAATTTAGTTTGTAAACTTCACCTATAGAGTGAATGGTAACTTTATTTTAATATGTTTACATTAGACCCACTTTTGATGGTACCACTTTTTTTTAATTACAGTGGATTTGTTCAGATTAAGGCAGTGCTTCTCAAATAGCGGGGTTGCCAACAAATGCATGAAATGTGACTCTTGAAAACGCTTGTAGGCTTCACTACTCTCTATTTTGTTGCATTTTATAGATAAATATCATTTTCCCAATGATCACAAATGAAATAATCTGGTCCAGGGTCAAACTGTGGCCTTGATAGTACGCCATGCAAGTGTAAAAAGAAGCGAAGGAGTGTCGACATTCAAAAGTAATATATTTAGTCGCAATGTCCACAGAGGGATGCGGCGAGGCGATAAGGAGATAGGAGGCGACGCCATGACGGTCACGTGATGATGAACGGCTGCGCACACGTTGCTGCGGTTACGTGTCATTTCACATCAACAGGCATGTCAGCAATCCTAGCCGGTCAATCTCAGTGTTCACACACACACACACACACACACACACGCACGCACACACGCACGCACACACGCACGCACACACACACACAAACACACACAGTGATATTTAGTGACCTCATGCTTTCTCGCTTGTGTCATCGTCCCACAGAAACATTAGCCCTGGCATCACTGGATGGCGTAGGACACCTTATATCTCTGCTAAGCTGGCACTTCCATTTGCCCCCCNCCCTGACCAACCACCACTGCCCGGTCACGCCACACTTTTCCATGTCAGACATTTTGCTGACACGCCTGGCAAGCAGGTAGCCGGGTCAATGTGCAGCACCGAACCCGGATTTATGCCGGTTGAAGGCACCCAGGTCATAAGGACAAATGTAGTAGGAGCCTTCAAAGCTCAGGTGAACTGCAGTAAACCTCCACACGCCAGCAGGTGGCGGCAGTTAGCATTTGTCATGCAAACATGTTAGCCAAAGAGCAGCAGAGCTTCAACTCAAAGTGGAACTTCCCCGTTACCCACATGACCTTTGACCTAAGATACTTCATGTATGTATGTGGTGATATGATTCAAACTCACTAGGAAGGTCAGTTGAACCCTAGTCTTATGTCATCCTACGTAGTCCCATGTCCCTATGTGGTTCTATACCACCCTATGTGGTATTATGTTGTCCTATGCAGTCCCATGTGGTTCTATGCCACATTATGTGGTACTATGTTGTCCTACACCATCCTATCTAGTCCCATGTCACCCTATTGTGTCACATGTAGTCCTACGCTACCCTATGTGGACTGTTTAGTCCTATGAGGCCTATGTAGTCCTATGTCATCTTATGTGGTCCCATGGCATCCTATGTAGTAGTCTTACGTCATCTCATGTCATCCTATGTGGTCTATGTAGTCTTATGTTGTCCTCTGTAGTCCTACATGATCCTATGTGGACACTATGTAGCCTATGTTGCCCTATGCGGTCCTTTGTAGTCCTACGTGGCCTATGTAGTCCTCGGCTGTCCTGTGTGAGCCTATGTAGTAGTCCTTTGTCATCCTATGTAGGCCCATGTCATCCATTGCCGTCGTATGTGGTTCAATGTAGTCCTACGTAGTCCCACGTCATCCTATGTTGTCCCATATACCCTATGTAGTCCCATGTCATCCTGTGTGGGTCTATGTAGTTCTATATAGTCCCATGTCATCCTATGTTATCCTATACACCATACGTTGTCCTATGTAGTCCCATGTCATCCTATGTGCAGGTCATCCTGTGTGGGTCTATGTAGTTCTATGTAGTTCTATGTAGTCCCATGTCATCCTATGTAATCCTATACACCTGATGTAGTCCTATGTAGTCCCATGTAATCCTATGAGGGTCTATGTAGTTCTATGTAGTCCCATGTCATCCTATTTAGTCCTATGCACCCTATGTTGTCTTATGTAGCCACATGTCAACCTATGTAGTCCATCTTATGTGAATCTATGTAGTTTTATGTTGTCCTATGTCATTCCATGCGGGTCTATGTAGTCCTATGTAGTGCCATGTCATCCGGTGTACAGTAGTCCTGCGTCATCCTATGTGGAATCTACAGTATGTGGTCCATGCTGTCTTATGTAGTCCGCTACGACCTATGTTGTTTCATGAAGTCCCATGCCATCCTATGTATATGTCATCCTATGTGGTTCTCAGTAGTCCTATGTCATCCTACGTAGTCCAATGTGGCTCAGTGTAGTCCTACATCGTCCTAGTATAAAATCCTAAGTGAATCTATGTAGTCCCATGTCACCTGATGTGGGTCTCTGTAATCCTATCTAGTCAGCCACACAGTGCTGTTGCAATGGTGGTCTAGCAAGGTTCTGAAAGAAAGTTCTTG
>QODF01000273.1:666463-677163 GCA_024372805.1 Oostethus manadensis
ATCCTATGTAATCCTATACACCTGATGTAGTCCTATGTAGTCCCATGTAATCCTATGAGGGTCTATGTAGTTCTATGTAGTCCCATGTCATCCTATTTAGTCCTATGCACCCTATGTTGTCTTATGTAGCCACATGTCAACCTATGTAGTCCATCTTATGTGAATCTATGTAGTTTTATGTTGTCCTATGTCATTCCATGCGGGTCTATGTAGTCCTATGTAGTGCCATGTCATCCGGTGTACAATAGTCCTGCGTCATCCTATGTGGAATCTACAGTATGTGGTCCATGCTGTCTTATGTAGTCCGCTACGACCTATGTTGTTTCATGAAGTCCCATGCCATCCTATGTATATGTCATCCTATGTGGTTCTCAGTAGTCCTATGTCATCCTACGTAGTCCAATGTGGCTCAGTGTAGTCCTACATCGTCCTAGTATAAAATCCTAAGTGAATCTATGTAGTCCCATGTCACCTGATGTGGGTCTCTGTAATCCTATCTAGTCAGCCACACAGTGCTGTTGCAATGGTGGTCTAGCAAGGTTCTGAAAGAAAGTTCTTGGTTTTACATCAGCAGAAAGTTCCCTGGGCAGAAAGGTCACTTCTGGCTGGATGATGACATCATTATTAAAGGATCTAAAAATAAACCAGCGCTGTGCTATTTTTAACTCCAGAAGCTGAAGTGTCCTCCAGTGACAGGAGACAAATTTACCCATCATGCCCTGGCTGACTTGACCCCCCCCCCGCGGCAACCACTCTGCTACCTGTCTTGACGACACATATCCTAGCCTGGAATTGCTGGAGTGGCGTCGACAGCAAAGACTTTGCTGCTGAGAGATTTATGATACACCTGTTTAGCAGCCTCCCGGGGGAGGAGCCGGGACCGCACAGCCACCACCAAGACCAAGGACACTTTTGTAAATAATCATTTTAGAAAAAGATGCTTCAGTTCCTGTTATGGATGGAAAACACCTCAGCATGGCAGATACACGCGCGCGTTGGCGGCGTTGCAGTGGCCGGTTCCTATGCTCCATTTCTGCTTCTATGGTTTTTAGTACACTTTTGCCAGGTTTGTTGAAATCTGGCATGACGGCAATATGATCTCTGAAGTCCGAGAAAAAAGCTGTCATCTTATAAGAAGAGGTTGTAATTTTACAAGAATAATGATGTGATATTATGAAGAAAAAAGCATTATTTTAATAGCATAAGGCTGAAATATGTTTTTTAAGTTGTTTTTAATAATAACGTTTGATGAAATGTTATGAAAAAAAGTTGTAACTTTTGGAAAATTAGTTTGGGGGAAGGTTATAATATTATGTAAATAAATGCAAAATATTATTGGAATAATGTCATAACCATGAGAAAAAAATTACAAGCAGAAAGTTTAAAATAATTGGAAAAAAAACCCAATGTAAAAGAAAAAACAGCCGCAATTTTATGAAAGTAAAGTTAAAATACTAAAAGAAAACATTGTTGTAATCTAACAAGAAAAAGTTGCAATTTTACAAGAATAAAAATTGATAGTCTAGATTTGAAATGTTTTTAGAAAAAAATATATCATTTTTAAAATACAGTAAGAATGTAATAATATAATATTGGGGAAAACAAACAAAACAAGATAAAGTTGTAATTTTGGGTTGGGGAGAAAGTTCAAATATTATGGGAAGAATTCCAAAGTATTATTAGAATAAAGTCATAATTATAAAAAGAACATTTACAAGCAAAAAGTTTAAAATCGTTAGATTTTTTTTTCAAAAACAACAACAACAACAACAGAAAAGGAAAACATGCTGTTACTGTTTTATTTTTGGATAGTTAGGTTGGGAAAAATGGAACATCAGAATATTATTGGACTAAAGTCATAATTATGAGAAGAAAATTTACAAGCAGAAAGTTAAAAATAGTTGGGGGGAAAAAAACAAAACAGAAGTGAAAAGATCTGCTATACATTTATGAGAATAACGTTAAAATATTAAAAGAAAATAATCCTAATCTACCGAGAAAGAGTTGTACTTGTCGGGTGCAGGTTGTGCTGGACTCCGGATGCAGAGGCAGGAGGCAAGCTTGGAGGTAGGTGGTTTTAATGACGTGACAACAAAAAAACAAGTAGTAGCCAAGCCGTGGAGCTGGGAGCCACCGGGCCTACCTGGGAGACGCTGTTAGGACTGTCTACTGTAAGAAGATCAGCAGTTGGGGAAAAAACGAGGACTCTCATACACACGAGTTTGCCGTGCATGCAGATCTACACAAACGAAATAATCCAGCGTCTCCCAAGTGCAGGCCATCCGGCTAAATAGTGAGGGAATCACTCAGGTGCTGGTGTGCCTGGTAGTCCCGCCTCCAGCTGGAGGGTGACACTCTGACCAACAAACACAGCCAGAAGAAAGCAAGGCAGAACAGCGGGTGACAACAACAACATGAAGTAAAACATGACAGTAATTTCACAAGAACAAACTTGTTTTAAAAAATGTTGGTAGACAGATTATTGGAATGAAGTCATAGTTATGAGAAAATTTACAAGCAGAAAGTTTTTAAATTTGTTTGAAGTTTCTTTCCAAAAAACAACAAAAAAAACAACAAAAGAATATAAGAATAAAGCTAAAATATTAAACGAAAAAGTTTGCAATTTTTGCTTCCAGTGGTGGTTGTGCTATGTAAGCATGGAAGGCTGAAATCCTAGCCACGATATGGATGACACCAAAAAGTCCCCCAAGCTGAAGTGATAACAAATCACACGTCAGAGGAGTGATTAGCCTCCAAATGGTTTCTTCATCATCTTCAGTGGAAGGTCAGCAAAGTGTTCTGATGATGGAGGTATGGGCTTGTAGCACGCCGGACCCCCTCAGATGGATCATTGGCCCGAGCTGGCATCCAGAACCCGCTGTCTGCCGCTAGACTGAGAAGCTGTTAAAAGCCGGGATCAGCGGGGCGGTCCAATCCGTCAGGACGCTCCTTGTTGATACGACTCTGGGGGATTAGCTCCGCGGGGCAGGAATGGCGCTGCATTAGAACAGTGCTGCGCTGTTTACATAGCAGGCGACGCCGGCCCGACCTGGGCTCAGCCGGCCCCAGACAATTAGCCGCTTTGCAGGTCGTAATCCTTGGCGGGGGGAGAACAATGAAGGGGCGAGGCCACCGGGAGCACATGTGAAGCTAAAATATGAGTGAGCTTAACAAAGACCATGTGACCCACTTTGAAGACAACGCACGCAAAGACAATAGTGCTGACTTTTTTTGGAGCATTTTTTCCAACTGGTATTGACAACTTGCACACCATTTGGTTCAGTCCAGCTTTGCCGAACACGAGCGCCAAGTATGGTAGCCCTCATGGGTCCAAAAGACAGCATTTTCACCAAGGCACTTGATTAAAAAGTTGCATTTCCACTAAATTTGTGAGTTTTTACTCATAAGATCTGCATGCCGCAACAGTAGGACTATTTCGGTTACCTTTTTTAGCTTAGAGAGGATCAATTATGTTTATAATTATATTTATAATTCAGTAACTTTGTTTTCTTTTCCAAAAGACGACAAGTTAAGACTACAATGGACAAAGCAAGGACAGAGAAAAAGAGACAAATGGATGCCCACCTTGAGTTTTGTTTTTTGCAGTGATCATTTCACTGATGACTGCCATGATGGAACACCTTTACAAGAAGCATTTGGCATTTTGAGTGCTAGGAGGCTCTTTCCCATGCGCTACACGGGAAAAGAAGACAAGAAGAACAACGTCAAAGTTGCCTCAGAACAGAGTTAGTCGTGTCTGGTTTACATATCGTATTTGCAACACTATTCCACCATAGCAAAAAGCCTTCAAAGCATTATACATGTTATATTAACATCTTTTCACAGCAATAAAAATACACAATACAAAATATAATACATAAAAATCTTGTCATGCTCATTAAGAAGCTGATGTGACGAGTTTGTCATGTCGGTCGCAATACGTAACAACCATAAATGTAATTTTTGCAAATGTACCGTTCTCTTTCCAAAAACGGACAATGTAACATAATTACAAACATAACATACACAAGCAAAGCTGATAAATCATGTCAGTGACCATTTAAAATAGCATGATGACAACGCAATATACAAACAAAACACAAAATTGGAAAATTAGGTTGCGGAAAAAGTTGTGTTACAAGAATAAAGCCAAAATATTATTGGAAAAATGTCATAACAATGATTGGAAAAAACTGTAATTTTACAACAATAAACTTTTTGAAAACAAATTATGTACGTTTTCTTATTGTTTATGAATAATATATAATGCAATATTATGCGGACAATTTGAAAATTAGTTTTATCATTTTATAAAAAGCTGGCAATAAGGGAATTAGCATTTATTTAAAAAGCATGAAACAAGTTTTACAAAAGTTTGTAGTCATGGTACTACCTTATTCTTCTGTAGCACCATGCATTGTCTTCCAACAAGGCAGCGTTGCCCCTTCACAGATGCACGCCGTCATCGCTGCGCTGTGGAACACTCTATCGGATATTTCCACCTTTCCTCTGCAAACATTTAAGAGTTTGACTGACAACATTTTATTGGGTTTAGCCAAAATGTTACAGGAATAAAGTCATAAGTCACATAAGAAAATTTACATGAATACATTTGTAATATTATGAAGAAAAAAAATGTTATTTTGTTGTAAAAAATAAAATATTAACACAATATTATGAGACAAACACAAAAAAATTGTAATTTTTGAAAAATTTGGTTGTGGAAAAAGTAAAAAGCCAAAATATTTTTGGAATAATGTCATAATTATGAGAGAAAAATTTAAAAGCAGAAAGTTTGAAATAGAAAAAATAATTTTGCTTTTTTTTTTAAATAACGTAGCACAATATTATGAGAAAGAAACATTGTATTGTTCTGGAAAACAAGGTTGCGGAAAAAGTTACAATTAAGAATATTAAATACTAAATTTGTGAGTTTTTACTCCCATGATGTGCATGCCACACCCTTTGGCCAAGCAGCAGGAATATTTCTCCTATTTGGGTTAGCTTGTTTAGCTTTGAGAGGGTCAAAATATTAGGAACAGCAGCAGAAGCATAAACCCTAACCCATTACTGTTATTATTCATTAATTCATTAATTTTCTATACCCCTTATCCTCATTAGGGTCGCGGGTATGCTGGAGTCTATCCCAGCTGACTTTGGGCAGGAGGCGGGGTACACTCTGGAATGGTCGCCAGTCAATCGCAGGGCACATATAGACAAACAAAGACATACAACCATTCACACTCTAATGGACAATTTATAATGACCAAATAAGCTAACATGCATGTTTTTGTTATGTGGGAGGAAACCGGAGTACCCGGAGAAAACCCACACACGCACGGGGAGAACATGCAAACTCCACACAGAGATGCCCAACGGAGATTTGAACCCAGAACCTCCTGACTGTGAGGCCAACATGCTACCCATTCATCCACCGTGCGGCCTTACTGTTATTAGTATATTTGTATTGCTACATGGCACACAAGTTACCAGTAAATGCAGTAGGTTTTCAGAAAACAAACCATTGATGATATGCATGCTCTTAAGGCTGTGCAATTGGGCAATTAGTTGAAAGGGGTGTGTTAAAAAAAATAGCAGTGTCTGCCGTTGACTTTACAAACTCAACACTATTTTGTTTCTAGGATTTGGCAATCCTGTGAATGATTAAACTAATATTTTGTTTTTTAGAACTGCTTCACATCTGTGTGGCATGGACTCAACCAACTTGTGGCACCTTTCAGCTGTTATTCCAATTCGATTCAAAAGATTTTTTAACAACATTCCACTATTCATGAAGCTTTTCGTGGTTTTGCTTCAAAAACTCCATTTTTTATGTCACCCTACAAGTTCTCCATTGGATTAAGGTCCGGGGATTGGATTGACCACTCCATAACGTAACAACCTAAGATGTTGCCGGTTTACTAGTTTGTTTGGGGTGATTGTCTTGTTGAAACGTCCATTACAAGGGCATGACCTCTTCAGAATAAGGCAACCTGACCTCTTCAAGTATTCTGACATATGGCCCAACACCATAGTAGGAAAAACATGCCCATATCATGATGCTTCACTGTCTTCACTGTGTACTGGGAATTCAGAGTTTGGGGGTCGTCTCACAAACTGTCTGCGGCCCTTGGACCCAAAAAGAACAACTAAACTCTCATCAGTCCACAAAATGTTCCTCCATTTCTCTTTAGGCCAGTTGATGTGTTCTTTGGCAAATTATATCCTCATCTGCACTTTTGTTAACAGAGGGACTTTGCGGGGGATTTTTAGATTAGCTTCTTCTGTCACAGTACTTACAGGGAACTCCAGATTGTCTTGGATCATCCTGGAACCTTTGCCATTCTGGTTATTCTTCCATCCATTTTGATAGCAGTCTTCCATTTTCTGCCACGTTTTTCTGGTTTTGCTCTCCACATTTGAAGGCATTGGAGATCAATCTTCAATCAACTTTTTTATCGGTGACCCATTTTGCTCAGGCTTTCAAAGAGAAGTGATGTTCAACAAGTGCTGCATTCATCCTTAAATAGGGGCCACCTGATTCACACCTGTTTTTTTCACTAAAGTGATCACTGATTGAATGCCTCACTGCTATTTTTAACACCCCCTCTCATCTGATTGCCCAGTTGTACAGCCTTAAGAGTGTGCATATCATAAATGCTGGGTCTTGTTTGATCTCTGTGAATCTACTGCATCAACTGATAACTTGTTTGCCATGTAGCAACAAAATCTAGTAATAACAGTGATTAATCACATTGTACTGCTATTATTTGGAACACCACTTTATTTGATGGATTTTCCAAAAAAGCAACACAATAATGACTTTCCCTGGTAACAAAGTAAATTTATGAAGGAGTAACTCCATTAATGATTATTTAGGAAAGTAACCAGTACTGTATTCAAAGTTAACACAGGAGGAGCAGCCCCTTAATTCGGCAGGAGATGTCCTACACTCGATGATTCCACGGTGCGTAAAATGCGCGCTCGGCCGGCGCGTCTTGGCGCGGCGGTTGCACGCATGCAGGCAGCAGTGAGATCACTGCAAGTATAAATATCCGCTGGCGGCTCGTGCCGCCGCGGGCTCATGCCCACCGCCGCCGCGAGCGCACACACGAGGACGCACGCGCGCGCTCCACTCCTCTCCTCTCCTCTCCAGCGGCTCGGAGCTCGGGAGCGCCTCCCAAAATGTCCTAGCGGGTCTGGAAGCATGAAGCTTCCGCTTTACCTCGTCGCCTTCGCCCACTTGCTTTGCGCCAAGGCCGCGGCACAGCGCCACAGCGTGGCAGCCTGGAGGGAGGAGGAGGCGGAGGAGAAGGGGGTCCGCCCAGGGCGCAGGACGTGCCGGCTCTACTGCAGGGTGGGCATTGGCTTCCACCTCCAGATCCATCCCGACGGCAGAGTCAACGGCAGCCATGAGCCCGACCGCCTCAGTAAGTCTCGCGCAAGATGTTGTTTCCTTTGCGGGCTTTACGCGCGGTTTGGAAGTCCAACTCACGTGGTGGAGGTGACACGTGCATCAATCGCAATCTGCTTGACCTCCTCAAAAAATAGTCTGTTCCAGTGTCAAACCTGTGTCAGATGTTAACATTCCTAAATGTCAGGGGGTGCAAAAGTGTAAAAAAAACAACTAAATGAAAGTAAAACAAAAGTTAATAAATAGTAGTAGTTAGTAAATAATTTCTGGCTCTGTGGTTATCCTTACACTTTTCCTCTTGGTCATCATCACCGCTCATCTGTGTTACCCTCATCTGTGATAGACTCGATCAGGGGTCCCCAAACTGGCCCTGTCTACACGTAGCAGGTTTTTTTTAAAGCAAAATTATCTCCCTTTTGCAAGAACTATGGCCAGTCTCGTATGTGTAGCCAGACTAAAAAAAAATAAAAAATTAATGCGTCTCTGGTATTGTTCAGGGGGCCAGGACAAATGTGGAGACCGTAGTTTGGAGACCACTACACTTGATATAACGTCACAACATACGGGTCATAGCAACAACTGTGCCCCCTAGTGGCGGTGAGCTGTATGGCACAATGTTTGGATGCTAAATAAGCTAATAAGGAAGGTCAGGCATGCGTGGATGTGTTTGCTGCAGAAGAGCTGGAGGAGATGGTCCAGCGACATCTGAGCTAAAATAGCAAGGGTGTCCAAATTGCAGCCGAGGGAATTTATATTTCCAAAAATATCATTTCACAAGACAAAAAAAATCATCAGTTTACAAAAATTAGGTCGCAATATTAAGAGGAAAAAGTTGTAATATAAACAAGAATAAATCATTTTAGGAGAATAATAATATTACGCAAGATAATGTTATGAGAGTATTATGAGGAAAAACCTATGCTATTTAAGTAGTATACAGTTCAGTTGAAATATGTTTTCAAAAGTCACGTTGAAAAGTGTGTTTAAAAAAAGTTTACAAGTCCTAAAATATGACAAAAAAAACAGTTGCTTGAAAAAAATCATAATTTTGAGAAGAAAATTCACAAGCAAAACCTTTGAAATAGTTGAAAAATTAAAAAACAGCTGCAATTTTCAGAGAAAACTTTCCCAGAATACACTTATGAAAAAATAATGTATATTTTGGGAGCATAGATGTGAAATGTTCAAGAAAAAAAATGTTATTCTTAAAAAAAAAAACAATTATAATAAACAAAACAGTTGAATATTTTTTCTATATACAATATACAATATTTTTTCTATATACAATATACAATATTTTTTCTATATACAATATAAACTTGCATTCAGCAAGCATTTTGGCCTTCCAGGTGTCCTGGAGCTCTTTGCCGTGTCCCAGGGGGTCATCGGCATACGAGGGGTCCACAGCAACCGATTCCTGGCCATGAACAATCGAGGACGCCTCCACGCCACGGTGGGCTCCGCTACGCTCTCGCTATTCGCCGTAAAGGTCCCGATGTATTCTGCTGCAATTTTGGGGCGAAGAGCATTGGTTGTATTTCAGCAAGCAATTTCTTTTAATGTTATGTTTAATGTGACTTTTTCTTCACATTTGGACTTTATTTTTGCAAAGCGAGATACAATGTATCAATATACATGTCCGAATTCCTTCATATCGTTAAACATTGCTCGTACGGCAGGGGTGTCCAAACTTTTTCCACAATTTTTTATTATCCGATAATAATGAAAAATCAAGGAGGCCACTTTAACATATTTTTTAATCCATATATATATATTTGTTAATATTATGTGTTAATGCTTATAATATTTCGGCTTTACTATCATAATTTTGGAACTTTTACTCAGCCTAAATTTCCCCAAATTGCAAATGCATTCTCTGTTTTAGTCTGAAATATTCGTTTTGCTGTTGTGCCTTAATTATTGTAAAATCACTGCTCTTTTTTCCCCATTTTTGCTACTTTTTATTTTTACGAAAACTTCCACTGGTTTTTTACACATTTGTATCTTTATGCTGAAATATTTTGGCTTTACTATAATAATTTTAGAAATTTCACCCAACCTATGTTTCCCCAAATTGCAAATGTGTTCTGTGTTATTCTAACTGTTAAGGAAATTATTTTTTCCACTTAATACTGAAATTGTTTTCCTCCTAATATTTTCTCTTTACTATTATTTTTTTTAATTTTACCTTTTTTTTTTACACTTGCTCCTCACACATTTTTTTCTTTTCATTTGAATTTAAATTTACATGTTACATTTATTACTATTCTATATTATTTATTCTATATTTGGAATGGAGCCTATCCCAGCATATCTAGAAAATATTTGGGCGAGTGGTGGGGTACACCCTGGACTGGTTGCCAGTCAATCGCAGGGCACGTACAGACAAACAAACATTCACACTCACATTCATACCTATGGACAATTTAGAGTCGCCAATTAACCTAACATGCATGTTTTTGGAACGTGGGATGAAAATTGCAGTACCCGGAGAAAACCCACGCACTCACGGGGAGAACATGCAAACTCCACACAGAGATGCCCAACGGAGATTTGAACCCAGGTCTTCCAGATCTCCTGACTGTGTGGTCAATGTGCTAACCACTCATCCACCGTGCGGCCCCACATGTATTTTCTATATATATTTTTACATTGATATAATTACATTGATTGTTAAAGAAATTAAATTTTTAGTCTTTATTATTCCAACTTATTTACGCTATTTTTTTAAAATTCTCCTAAAATTTGGTCTTTATCTTCATAAAATTACCGCACTACCACTTTTGCTGTTGTATTTTTAGAATGTGCCAAGTGACAATAAAAAAAAGCGCAGTGGCCCACAAATGGGCCTGTCATACAGTCAAAGAAAGGTTCTACGATGACCACAGTTTGACCCAGGAACAGATTATTTCTCCTAACTTTATTCCCATTTTTGACAATAATTGTCCACTTTAGCGCCTTCTCCCATGTTTGCTTTCAAAGCTGCGAAACAAACCGCTGCCACAGCTCAGAAGTCTTTTCCAAAACCCCCAAACGCACACACGCAGACCCAAATCCTCTCATCACAGCACCGCGGCCTGGCCGCTTGGCCGGCTGGCCCACGAGCCGAGTCGTCAGCGGGAAGGCTGGCAGGCGACGGGGCCCCCAGTTAGCGAGTATTAAGGGGAAGAGGAGATTAGGTCCTGTCTGGGATGCCTGATAACACACAGCTGAAGTGAAAATCAATATGGGCAGTAAAACCATCTAGCAGGCGATTAAGGGCCCCCGCGGGACGCCGGTTTTGTTT
>QODF01000247.1:0-161451 GCA_024372805.1 Oostethus manadensis
GCCATGGTCGTCACATCGACAGCCCGACATAGCAGCTCGGAATCCAAGTTCTAGACTGGAGTTTTAAGAAAAAATGCATATGTCAAAATACTTGAAGAGGTCCTGTCACCTTATGCTGTTGAATACTCCGCCAGTCTTTTCATTTTACAATATTGGCTGGAGGAATCAGCACTCTGAGATGTCGATCTAAAGAAAAAAATGAAACATTTAATTTCAACAAAAAGGAAAACATCACAAAGAAAAGTCGCCACAACGTCAATGCCACCTAAGTGGTCACCACATGTCCATCGCACGTCTGTCGACCTAGTACTGATTTGTCTTCCCGACACCACAGAGTGTTTGGGGCAGTGGGCTGGCCAGGACGCTCGGCTTCTGCATGATGATTGGATGATCTGTCTGTGACGAAATCCCTTTTTGATTGACAGTAAAATGAGCAAATCAGTGATCTTGAAGTATACAGTAGTAGTATATCTACCCAAGCATTTACCAAGTTGACTGGGAATGACTAGGAACGGAGGGTAGAATTTACATATAAATAAATAAAACAAACACATTTATAATGTAGGCCGGAAAAAAATTAGCTTCCTGGTTTAAATACAGTGACTGTTTGGCCAGTTTCCAATGGGATTTGCAATGTGCTCACAGCCACCGCAAGGCACCGGCTGTGCAGCATCTGGGTGATCTATTGTGTTGTTGTTGTTGTGTTGTGTTGCTGTTATGCAGACAATAGCTTATTAAGGTTTCCAGGACTCCTAGTGATCAAGGCAACTTCAATGATCTGGTTCCCTCCAGCTATCACAGTCAAGACTACAGATACATGACAACAGCAGTTTTCAGAATCAGAGAAATCAGAAAAACTTTATTGCCATTGTAAGTGAACAATTCACGAACTAGGAACTTTTTTTGGCGACTCAGCGCAAAGTAGAATTCTAAGTAAACATAGAGCATTAAATAAACATAGAACTAACTAAACATAGAACCCTGAGTAAAAAGTTGAAATCACGGATAAGTAAAGGCATGAGGGTGTTTTTAGTGCAGGTATTATAAGGTGCCAGTGGTGCAAGTGTTATAAAGTGTTCATGAGTTCAACAGCAGCAGGAAAGAAACTGTTCTTGTGGCGAGAGGTTCTGGTCCGAATGGACGTAACCTTCGGCCAGAGGGGAGTGGCTCAAATAGTCCATGTCCAGGGTAAGAAGAGTCAGCAAGTATCCAGCTTGTTCGCCCTCGAGTTCTGGAGACGTACAGGTCCTGGAGAGATGGAAGGCTGCAGCCGATCACTTTCCTAGCGGAGCGCACGATGCGCTGCAGTCTGTGTTTGTCCCTGGCAGTGGCCCCAGCGAACCACACTGTGATGGAGGAGGTGAGGATGGACTCAAAAATGGCCGTGTAGATTTGCACCATCAACTGGACAGGCAGCTTGGCTTGACGCGCTGCTTCCGGTCCGTCAGAAAGTCACAGGTTATATAAGGTAAAGGTTATATAAGCATTACTATAAAATAACACTTGCTTTGTTCAAAAATACAACTGATACCCTTAACCTGTGTACTGAAACTCCTGCCTTTCATTTCAAAGAGTCGGCTCTATGAGCCGATTTGTTCACGACCGACACATCACTAGAGCAGAAAGACGGAAAGAGACCTAGCAAAAGCAAACCCATAAAGAGTTAAATCTAGAAAATGTCATTGATATTGGTGTTCCAATCCCCGCTTGTTTGTATTTTTGTACTTTGGGTATTGTTTTGTTATGTTTGTTAAACTTTCCCCTTCAATTTGGCATCAAATTAACACGATCGATTGCGAGTGGGCAACCGTAAAGCTTCAAAGTTTAACCCATTCAAACGGAAGGATGCCAACATCCGACCGAAATAAAATCCGTGGGGCGAACACGTATCTATTTATCAGCGATCATTTAAAACATGCAAAATACACATTATTATACCAGAAATACTTGCTATACGATGAATTAATCATATTCAAAATGTCAAGTTAAAGATGATCTTATATATACGTTTATGTTTGTAAATGTGCAGGAGAAGGGCGTACATGCCTTCGAGGCGAATGTTCTATGGGGTACGCCACTCTAAAAAGTGTGGGAACTACTGATTTATATGTCTTTATTTGTGAACAAACCGGAAAAGACACGCCAACGTTTATTTTGAAAGTGCAAATGCGGAAAGGGTGTTGCACGGCTGGTGTGTTGTTGTTGTTGCGGTGCAGGTCAAGTCTGTTCCGTGGGGAACATCGTCACCAATCTCTCAGGTGAATACAAAACAACGTCATTATTCCGGCACATTCTACGATTGTTGGCGTGTAAATGTTGGTACAATTAACGTGACAGTCCCGGTCTAGCGTACCGCGGCTTGGGCGCCTTCTTATGGGAAGCAAAATTCTCTACGTCGAGATTCTAATTATTTTTCCTGCCCCGGTCGCCGCTAGAACTATGAAACAGAAACGTTAACTAGAAAAGATTGGCAGCCACACTGCACGAGTGTGGGCGTCTGGGAAGGCAATGCTTTGTGTTTACAAGCTAGCCCTGCTAACGTTAGCTTGATTAGCATCTGCACTGTGTGTGGACGTCGGCGTCATTCCTTCATTCTGCTTTCTTTATTCTGTGACATTGGCGTGCCGTTCACTTAAATCAGACGGTGGCTTTTTTTAATTAAGAAATCGTATTCGACTTTTTTATTTAAGGTCTAATGAACAAACTCCCATTGACAATGAGCGTTGGCTTGCTGCGCATGCGCCAGTCTCTGTGGCGGACGAATGTAGCAGTAATGATGTGCGATATCACGGATACTGTGTAACAGTCAAGCCTGTATCGGCCATAATAGCCGATGCTCATAGCCAGTGGCCGTTCTGGCCGGAATGGCGCTATGAGTGGACCTATGGCTTTTGAAGACCACATATGGCTCTCAGCCGTTTAGCACCATAAAGTTTATTGGTTTTCTTTTTTTTTTCTTAAAATATATGCATCATATCTTGCTTTACAACAGGGGTGTTCCAAGTCCGAGTGATTTATTTGCCAGCGGCACGTTCCAAAAATACAGTTTAACAAAAAAACTTAAAGGAAACAGCAAAAATAAAGTCAAAATAAACTTTTAGTCTAACCAAAAAAAGTTGCCATTTTTGAAAAATTTGATTCAGAATCAGAAAAACTTTATTGCCATTGTAAGTGAACAATTCACAAACTAGGAACTTTCTTTGGTGACTCAGTGCGACATAGAATCCTAAGTAAACATAGAGCATTAAATAAACATAGAACTAACACTAACTAAACATAGAAGCCTGAGTAAAAAGTTGAAATCACTAATAAATAAAGGCATGAGGGTGTTTTTAGTGCAGGTATTATAAGGTGCCAATGGTGCAAGTGTTATAAAGTGTTCATGAGTTCAACAGCAGCAGGAAAGACACTGTTCTTGTGGCGAGAGGTTCTGGTCCAAATGGACGTAACCTTCTGCCAGAGGGGAGTGGCTCAAATAGTCCATGTCCAGGGTAAGAAGAGTCAGCAAGTATCCGGCCTGCTCGCCCTCGAGTTCTGGAGACGTACAGGTCCTGGAGAGATGGAAGGCTGCAGCCGATCACTTTCCTAGCGGAGCGCACGATGCGCTGCAGTCTGTGTTTGTCCCTGGCAGTGGCCCCAGCGAACCACACAGTGATGAAGGTGAGGATGGACTCAATAATAGCCGTGTAGAATTGCACCAACATCTGGACAGGCAGCTTGGCTTTCCTCAGCTGCCTCAGAAAGTACATTCTCTGCTGAGCCTTCTTGATGAGGGAGCTGATGGTCTGCTCCCACTTGAGGTCGGGGGTGATGTTAGTGCCCAGGAAGCGGAAGGAGTCCACAGTTGTGATGGGAGAGTCTGTCAAGACGAGGGGGGGCAGGGGGGCTTTGACTTTCCTGAAGTCCACGATCATCTCCACTGTCTTCTGAGCATTGAGCTCCAGGTTGTTGCAGCTGCACCACGACACCAACCGGTCCACCTCCTTCCTGTAAGCAGACTCATCACCGTCTGAGATGAGCCCGATGAGGGTGGTGTCATCCGCAAACTTAATCAGTTTCACCGAGTCGTGGCTGGAGGTGCAGCTGTTGGTGTACAGGGAGAAGAGCAGGGGGGAAAGTACACAGCCCTGTGGGGATCCTGTGCTGATAGTCCGAGTGTCCGAGACATTCTTCCCCAGCCGCACGCGCTGCTTCCGGTCCGTCAGGAAGTCAGTGATCCACCTGCAGGTGGAGTCAGGCACGTTGAGCTGGGCGAGCTTGTCCTGGAGCAGAGCTGGGAGGATGGTGTTGAATGCAGAGCTGAAGTCCACAAACAGGATCCTGGCGTAGGTTCCTGGGGAGTCGAGATGCTGCAGGATGTAGTGGATGGCCAGGTTGATGGCGTCATCTACAGACCGGTTGGCTCTGTAGGCGAACTGCAGAGGGTCCAGGAGGGGGGAGGTGAAGGACTTGAGATGAGCCAGAACCAGGCACTCAAATGACTTCATGACCACAGATGTCAGTGCCACAGGTCTGTAGTCGTTGAGTCCATTGATCCGAGGCTGCTTGGGGACGGGAACAATGGTGGACAGCTTGAAGCAGGCTGGGACATGGCATGACTCCAAGGAGATGTTGAAGATGTCTGTGAAGACAGGGGCCAGTTCTAACGCACAGTGTCTCAGGGTGGAAGGAGAGACACCATCCGGACCTGGAGCTTTCCGAGGGTTCTGCTTTTTAAATGTCTTGGCCACATTCTGCTCCGAGAGTGTGAGGGCAGTGGGGGAGAGGGGGGCTTCAATTGCAATTCAATTGCATTTGAATTGCAGTATATTGTTTACACAATTAAAACTCAATCAAAAAAATAAATGAGCCACCAAGTAGTGCTATCTTATTTGATCACATGCATTCCATAAGTGATGATGAAGCACCATATCGTTTCTCCTCGTTTCAATTGTCTTCCTTCTAAATTGTGCAGCTGATGGATTTTCCATGATTTGTTGACACAAATGACAATTAATCATCATACCCCACCGTCCCTCAACAAGTAGTCATGGCTAAAGCGCTTCATATTAACTCACTTGTTGCATTTAGCTGGTTTCAGTTTGGAGTTCAGTCTGGGAGACCTGCATCCTACGCCAACCTACACCAACTCCCTCCTCCTCGTGCCACCCTCAACTGTGGTGTGATGAGCATCTCCTCTAGAAATCGGAACCTGTTTTTATACAATTCATGTAGAGGATGTACAGTCCACCTCTGCAAACGCGTTCCCTCTGATTTTGAATCAACATTCGCAATAACTGCACTGACTGTTGTGACTTGGGGTGTCGCTACACACTCAGCTAACCAGTGTGCGAGGATGCACCTACAATTTATGCAATAGTGCATGTAAACAGGGGCTTTGCAAAACAGAAGAAACCGATTTATAAAGGGGATCTGACTAATTTATTGCGCGTAAACATTGTGTGATATTTTTGTCACACACTATGAAGTTAAGAGGTGTAGAAAGCTATGCCATACATACAGAAGACCATCTGGCTTCTACCAGAAAGCTGTTTGCATGTAGCATTCTCCTCCTCATTGCGAAACCCGCACAGCTAAAGTAGCTGAAATGGCCAAAACTGTATTTGGAAGGTAAACAGTGACAGTGTAATGTTTATGTTTTCAAATGACCTTTTTACGTCATTGAATTTCACGTTGGTAAGCATTTTTCTCTGTTTGGCTGCTTAGTCATGCATTAGGAGACATCTCTCACCTATTGTGCCAGAACCGATTGACTGCACAACAGGTGAGTCTGGAATACTCCTCTTGTTGGAATGCCACCGGTTGTACAAGGTAGCAGAACACTTTCAATTGTACGTTTAGTTGCTGCTTTTGCTCTTTCTAAGATGCCAATATTTGCCTGTCTTTAAATGCAAATCGTTCATTGGAGGATTTTCCGGATTCTGAGCAGTCTTTAATGCAGTGCACCCAAACTTCCATCCCTCTTTGACCAAGAAGAAAATAGCTTAAACTGTGGATGAATTTCAGGAAAACACAAAGCAAAAAAATAAACAAAAACAACACGACCTTGTGACTGACTGTACAAAATTCGTACACTATGTCCTCCGTGACTCCCCATTTGTGTGTGCGTGTGTGTGTGTGTGTGTGTGTGTGTGCGCGCACGCGCATACGTGGCTGGACAGCAGCAGTGACGTCGTCTCGGCTTGTTGGTTAGTAACTCCATTTATTTAAAGCCACATTCTGTCAGCCAGTATAGAGTCAAACATTGGAGGGTGAACAAAGAGCATGCGTTTGCGTAAATGAGTGGGGGTGGGGAGAGTGTAATTGTGTGTGTATGGGGGAGTGAGCAGAAGTGATGCAAGTTGTCTTGGACAATATCCTCTCATCGGCCACAGAGCTCTATCCTATAGAGCTCAAAAAATGTTGTCACTAAGAAAATGATCCGTTTTGATTGACAGCGTCTGGTTGCAATGTACAGAAACAGCTCTGAGTGTGCCGTTGGTTCATTTTGTTATCTCCTGTGCATCGTTCTGGACATCTTGTAACCACACTGGTTCAGTCATTTTTTTATCGCAACTTTCTCTCTTCCAGACTATCTGCTACTGCGAGTGTGTGCGTGCACGTGTGCCTGGGCCTTCTGCGTGTGGTTGTTTGAGTGCTTGTGTGCCGTGATATCCTGCAGTGTGCAATGTCTTCGGAGCTGCTGGTGGATTTGAGTGAGGACCCTGCAACGGCCCAACTGGGCCCCTTGAAGCTGGCCACATTAGAAGACCAACAGTGGCCGGCAGATGAGTCGTCTCCCAGCAAGTCTGGTGAGTGGCATAAAATTACATTACAGCGTTACTTATGTGCAAAAGCAAGCACGACATATGACATGCAGACATGCGTCCATATTGTAATTTCCTCAAGGCTGTAGGGCAGAGGTCGACAGCCTTTACAATCAAAAGCGCCATTTTGCCCCCTCACGCGCTAAAGATAAAAAATATAACTGCTTATACCAGACAAATACTGGCTCCCCTTCACTTCCTTGAGCTCATCCAATCACCCGTCAGACCCCAGCCAGTAAGAATTAATGGCCTTACAGAATATCATATATCTTTTATCTCTGTTTTCCTATAATATTTGAGGATTGTGAAGAAAGCTACAAGAAGGAAGCTGAAGATCCTCATGGTTTGCTCGGCTCTAGGGAAATAACTTATACACCAGAAAAGCATGTCAATAACACACTTTAGTGCAGTGCTTCCCAAACAGTGGGGCCTGATGTGTATGGAAAGACACCTCATCCAAGGCAAGAGGAAGGATGGACTTTCTGTATCAGTGTCTTCATGCATTGCTTGCATGCTTGAATGACACACAAGATAGATAGATTGCGCCAGTGCTCAAACTAATCAGCAACCCAATAGAAAAGTACGCAGAAACACCCGTCTGTGCAGAGCTGACAGAGGATGAGCGGAGAGGGAAGGAAAACCCCATCCATCCATCCATTTTCTATGCCGCTTAATCTCATTGGGGTCGCGGGTATGCTGGATCCTATCCCAGCTGACTTTGGGCGGGAGCACCCGAAGAAAACCCACGCACGCACGAGGAGAACATGCAGACTCCACACAGAGATGCCCAACGGAAATTTTAACCCTGAATCTCCTGACTGTGAGGCCAACATGCTACCCACTCATCCACCGTGCGGCTGGGAAGGAAACAAGCGACGATAATTGGAAGGTCATTGTATTTTTGGGTCACTGAATCGATTGCAACTGGAGAGTTGAAGATGTCTTAGAAGACTGTGTTTGTATTGTACAGGCCGTCTATAGTATTTCAGTATCACAAACCGCTACGCTACGTGCATGCTGTAAATGCAGCCATTCAAGTTACATAAGATATGTATAAAAATTGCTGCATCATAGTAGAAATAAATACAACGACTCAAGCTAATTCACAACTCAAAACCTACAGCGCGGTCGCTCACTCACGAGTGCATCAACACGTGCAATCGAGACACATCATATAACTAATGGAATTGCTCTGCCAAGTGCACGATACAGCAGAGGTGAGTCGTAAACGCACGACCTTGGGGAGACAAATTAAATGTCATCGTATAAATTGGATACATAACGTAAGGCTATTTAGTTTTATCAAAAGGAGTACACCTGTTCTATAGGAAAGGTGACTTCTGGTCATTATGTGGTCTAGTGTGATTTAAAGAAACATAAATAACTCAAACTTCTGGGTGGCAGTAGGGTGCCATTGTGGGGTCTGGCACCTCTCTAATTTAGTATAATGGTGGGAGAAACGAACCAGTTCAATAATATATATTATAATATAATAATATTAATATATAATAATATTGAAATAGAAAATGGACATTACGGTTTGAAAAGCAGACACCACTTAGGGTCGTAAATAGTAAAACTAAGGCTCAACATGGCCCAGTATGTACGGATTATTGGAAACGAAATTAAACACTGCCTGTTGTATTTTCTAATAAAGAGAAGCAGAAGAGTACAGCCATTTGTGTTTTTTTACAGAGAGGAATATAGAAAAAAAAGTTTGGTAGTAGCTTATGGATTTGGGAGCCAGATGCATGTATATGACTTTGGAGACTGCCAATTCTGTCTCTCCGAGTGTCTGCATTTTCATGCACCCAAACATCCCTGGTCATCTGCATCCAGAAAAACCTAATGTCAAACCAAATGCAGTAGAAGTTTGGTAGTTTTTACTGAAAAATGCAATACATTGATGTATAGTTTCAATTTCTTATATTGTGTATGTGTGTGTTTGCCTCAGAGATAGACATCTCTCAGCCTTTTGATGCTGGTTCTCCTCACCTGCCCTGGGACCATCCCTTCTATGACATTGCCCGGCATCAGATCATCGAAGTTGCAGGTCCGCAGGTTATCGAGGCACTTCTCTCAGCCGGCGGCCATCTTTGTGGTTCTTTTTTTTGCCAATGCTTCCTTTTTCCTGCTCGGCTGTCTTGTAGGCGACGACAACTTTGGCAGAAAAGTGATCGTATTTAACGCCTGCAGGATGCCCCCCCAGCATCAACTGGACCATCACAGGCTTCTAATGTGAGTCAGTCCTATGTTTGAGTCTTGCTGCAGGGAGAAAATATTGTTTTCAACCGACTGGGCTTTATTTTTCATATCCGCACAAATCATACTGATTTTTAAGGGTATCATTGGGCCACGATGACATCAATATGTTATCACTCTAACCTTCAAAATCAGTACGGGACAGGCCTACTCCTTGTAGCAGAGGTCATACTGTTGATGTTTTGGTTTTTGATATATGCTCAAACACTCGCAGACCAATAATAGTTTGTATATAATAATAATAATAATAATATAACCAATAATAGTTTCTGTTTAGGCAATATTATTATTTATATTTATGCTATGAAATCGGCGGTCGAGTGACATTCTCGGTCGTAAGCATTGGGTTCTGTCTTTGGTAGGTACCTGAAAGGAACTTTGGACCAGTATGTTGAAAGTGATTACACGCTGATCTATTTCCATCATGGACTGACCAGCGAAAACAAACCATCACTCAGCTGGCTGCGAGATGCTTACAGGGAGTTTGACAGGAAGTGAGTTTGGTCGCTGGATGATGTCAGTGCTGATGGATGCTAGATCAGGTTTTGCTTTATTTTGAAGGGGTGCTCGTGTTTGTTTGCCAGGTATAAAAAGAATATAAAGGCCTTGTACATCGTCCATCCCACCATGTTCATCAAGACCTTGTTGATCCTCTTCAAACCCATCATCAGGTACTTTGTTATGGTCACGCTGTCCCATTAAAATACATTTTAGCTATTTATATTATTTATATTAAATGAAGAATTTTAGAACGAGGTGCTCACACTCTTTCAGCCTCTGAGCTACTTTTGATAGTCCCAAAGATCTGCCTCCTGCAATAAACATAAACAAATATATTTCAATATTTCTAGTATTTCTGTATTTGGTACATCTCAGGGGTGCACACACTTTTTCAGCATGCTAGTTACAAGTCGACATGATCTATCTCTCAATATTAAACATATAATATATATAAACTATTATATGAAATACTAGCGATTTGTATTTCGCATATAGAGTCATTCAATAATTCACAACTCAATTCAATATAGCAATAAAGATAATTACACACAATTCCTCAGTGGTTGTGTACATGACCTGAGTACCAGTAATATATACTTAGACAGACTTTATTATTGATCCACAAGGGGAATTGTTTGCTTACAGTAGCTCACTTGCAGAAGAAATAGACAAAGCACTCTCGAATAAATGAAAAAAAAAGTCAAAACAGTTGTGTAGCGTTCATCAGACACACAGTTTATGTGTTACATCCAGTTAGCATTAGCTATCCAACATTACCGGTGTACAAAAAATGCAAACGATTATGCAAAAGGCAATTTAGCCCAAGGCATGACATTTATGCGATCAACCCACACTATTTTCGCGGTTGACGTAATGGAATTAAAATATGCATTTTGACTTTAGCGACACCATGTATTAAAAATATCCAATTAAACTATCAATTCACTGTCAATGCATTCTACGTACAATTGCCTTTGTTTGGTAATTAAGTGCATGTGAATGTTTCCATTAAGATGACAACATTGCAGCGTATTGTTCACAATCACCCTCCCCCACACGCACGCACAAACACACACACACACGCACAAACACACACACACAGTACAGAGAAGTACAAGCACGACCTGGAAGCTATTTTGTTATCGCCCCTAATTTTCTTGTGGTTATTTTTTTTAACTCCAGCTTCAAGTTTGGGAGGAAAATCAACTACGTGAGCTATCTGAGTGAGCTGGATGATGTGGTCAAGTGTGAGCAGCTAATCATTCCAGTTCGTGTGAAAGAGTAGGAAGCACTCATTCGTTCACACAGGCAGTGGAATCAGTAGTGCACCCGTGACTCATCCTAATGCCAAGGTATTGTGTGTGTGTGTGTATGTGTGTGTGTGTGTGTGTGTTTGCAGGTACGACAACAAATTGAGAGCCTCCCTGAAGCCAACCTCCCAGCTTCCTATTTCCCCTCCTCGCAGCCCGCCTCTCCCCAACCAGGTCTTCGGGGTCTCCCTTGAATTGCAAGTCACCCTTTGGCTCTTTTACTAGATAATAAACGGCAGATCTTAATGTTAAAGGCGTCATTGTTTAAAAAAAACATGTTAATACGAATGTGTGTCTAGGTTAAGACAGAGAAGTCCAGATGGGGATCCTGTTCCTGTGGTGATGAAAGACACCGTAAGCTTCCTATCAGAACAAGGTGCCAGAAACACTTAACGTGAAGGTTTCATCTTGATTCGCGTGTTTATAGTCGTCCTGAACTATGTCGTCGTCAGGTTTGGAGATTGAGGGGATCTTTCGACGCTCAGCTAATGTGACTTTGGTGAAAGAAGTCCAGCTCAAGTACAACTCAGGTAGGAAAGTGCTGCTGAAAGTGGAAACGAAGCATGATTAATATCTGAAATCCTAGCTACTACGTAGCCCTGGCAAAATAATGAAACACCCAGCCATTGGAGATGCCAAGTGCTGGTCCCAAAACCCAGATAAATTGTGACCCCTGACAGAAAAAACGTGTCAAAAAACCGGTGTAAAAATAATAGGATAGGACAAAAGCAGTTTGCCTCCATTTTTCAGCAGAGATGGGGATTGATTTCAATCACCGCGAATGGTTGCGCCATTTGTTTTAGTCGAGTTCATTTAGTTTATTTTGTAAAAAAAAGTCAAATTCACTCTGCCATGGCTAAGATTCCTCTCAGCAACAATTCTCACCGTTGAGCTGACATTAGTTTGACTGGTCAAATATTGACATTCCCATGACGTTTGTAGTTTTCATTAGATATCCCGCTGCTTAAAATAATCGCCCTCCAAAAAAACCTTTTATGTGTTGTCTGTCTCTATTTGACAATCCGTCATCTTTTTTTAAGAGTCGCCATCTCCAGCTTTCCTTTGACAGCCGGACACATGCTCATCAACAGGATCATCATATTCTTGTTGACGGTTTATAGAGCATTGTGGGGGAAGTAGTGGGATGACACCAGGGTGGAGCTGGTGGGCGCCCAGTTAATTCCAGGCAGATTCATAATGAGAAGACTATGTGGAAGTGAAGAGATGAATAAGATGAAATTCACTTTTCCAGCAATTCTGCAAAAATGTCATAATAAACTAAACCGTAATAAATAAAATAAAAAAGTTGTATGTTAACAAGAGAAAAAGTTTTATGAGAATAAACTTATAATATTAGGAGCAAAAGTAATGTCATTTTAGTAGCATAGGCTGGAAATGTTAAAGAAAAAATATGATTTTTTTTGTTGTAATATTATGAGAAACAAACAAAACAAAATGGTTGTAATTTCTGGAAATTAGGTTGGGGAATAAAGTCGTAATATTTCAAATATTTACAAAAGTAAATTTACAAAGACTATTTAAGAAGAATGTTGAAATATTTGGAAAAGTCCTCACCAAAAGACCACAGAAAAAATATGAAAAAAAGCAAATCCCCGAAGTTCGTACTAATAATACGCTTTTTCGCCTACGACACAAAGCTGAGATCCATTTTTTTCTTGGAATATTTTTACAAAATATCAATTTTACCAAATAAGGTGCCCCTTGCATCCTTTCATTTTTCAGTATGTGGCCCTTGGAGGAAAAAGTTTGGACATCCCTGATCTACATGAAGAGTAAAAACTGTTTTGTTGTGTTTCACTTTTTGACACGTGGACGTGGTTGCAGGTGTGGCGGTGAACTTCAAAGACATGGAAGATGTCCACTTGGCCGCCGTGATCCTGAAGACATTCCTCAGAGAACTTCCTGAGCCACTGCTGACCTACCAGCTTTACAACGACATTGTCAACTTCCCCTGTGGGTTTGCCGCACAACACGGAACGATTTCTTATTGGTTTGTTTCAAAAAGCTCCACAAGAATCAAACATACCAAAATCAAGGCAATTTTTTGCATAAGCATTCATGTAAGTGAACAAGTATTAACAAAATCCTTTCCGTACATTCTGCTGACTTTCCAATTGCAATAGTGTTTCTCACCTTCTTTATCATGGGGGCAATTTGCTTTGCCCCCATGGTGGGTTATTTAGCACTATTTCTACTCTCTTGTGGTACGGTTTTTCTTGTAATATTATGTCACTATTCTCATACTTTTTTGACTTTATTGTGACATAACTATCACCCAACCACTTTTTTCACAAATTGTATTATTATTTTATTATTATTTATATATTATTTATTTATTTTATTCTCGTTTTGGTTGTTTCTCATGTTATTTCTAACTTTTTTTTACATAGCATGTTTAAATCTTTAATATTTTTATTTATAAATATATATAAAATTATGATACTTTGTCTTTATTTGCGTAAAATGGGTGCTCTTTTTTTCATTTTTGCGTTTTTTTTGACCAAATCAATTGACCAAATCAATATGAATCGGTCTGCAACATACCAGAAAAGAGGCAAAAATGTCCATCACTGTTTTCCATTATAGAAGCTGGTGTGTGTGCAGGTCTTGTTTTGCCTAAAACAAAGATAATAGGTCTTCCTTCATAGATGATAAAGGAGATTAAAAAATATTCACATTTTAGAGGCTAAAACCATTGCCTATTTACATTTTTAAATAAAAACTGATTAATTGAATACCAAAGTAGTAGATAACTGATGAATTGAATTCATTGATTATTTGTTGCAGCTTTTATGATACGCATCTAACGTTGAAATGTTAAATTCACGCTCGGGGTGCCTCGTTTGGACACCTGATTTAGTAGTATTGTACAAAAGACAGGGCAATAATAAGGATTATTGTTGTATTCAAAATTCTCTCATATTTGTTGTGTTTTGGCTCAAGCTGTGTCCCTCGAGAGTCAGGTGACGGTCATGAAGACGCTGGTGGAGTCGCTGCCAGAGGAGAACTACGCTTCACTCAGATACCTGATCACATTTTTAGCACAGGTACATTTCTCACCTTCATCCCTCATCACGGCCCGTCATTGACTGTCTGACAAGCCTTGCGTGCGTGCGTGTGTGTGTTGCACAGGTGTCCGCTAACAGTGACGTGAATAAGATGACCAACAGTAACCTGGCTGTGGTGTTCGGACCTAATCTGCTCTGGGGGCGGGACAACGGCATGTCACTCAGTGCCATAGGACCAATCAACAACTTTACCCGAAGCCTGTTGGACCAGCAGCACTTGGTCTTTACTTAAGGGTGAGGCCCCCCACTGGGTTAGCCATCAAATAGCAACACAGGCCCCCCTACATGCATATTAGTTGATCTTTTGTCACCCGGCTTTGTGATTGGACTGTTGGCAGTGTGGTTAGAAAGTGTATCCTGAGACCCTCTTAAGAGTACAAATGCTGAAAATGTAACAAATGACATGTTTGGGGTTTTTTGCCACCTTATTTGAAATCCCTTCAGTCTGCCTGAAGAAATTGCAGCCACTACTGCAGCATGTGTACAGTTAAGTGGAACATGGAGTACATAGTTTGACTTTCTGTGTTTTGCTGTTGTCACTGCTGTTTCTATATCGTGCAATCCCCCCACACCCCCTTAAAAGGTTCATACTTTAATAAGTGCAGATTTGTGCGAAAAGACTCAGGTTTGTTTAGGAATAATGATGCCAATCCTGGACAATCTTTAGGTATGCTGTATTTCAAAAGGCAAAAAAGATGACTGTGAAACTTGTTCAAGTGTCTAAATGGACCAACTTAGGGGTATAAAATTCTCAGCTGCACCCATTTCAAATATGCACAAACGGAGGGAAGCGATGTTAACAAAAAAACAGTTCTTGTGCTGCTGTTGTCGGGTATGTCGACGTAAACGCTTTCCACTGTCGCTGTACCTTTTGTAACGATGCCTAAACATCTGTGCTTTGGGATGCTAGCGTAGCATATCATTGTTTATGTATGCATGCGTCTTCCCGTGTGCCCCTAACCAAATATGTCTTCTTTTTTTGAAGCTGGGTTGTGTGATGTTTGTTTCTATACTTGCCTTTTGTTCTTCACAGCGTGCCAGTAATGGAGGTACAGTAGTCCAAATGTAGTGGTGTCCTCTGGATAAAATGGTGGTGCAAAACGCTCCTCTTAGCCTTTACTTTCTCAAAAGCAAAAAAACCACAAGGTTGAAGCTGCTGAATGCATTTTTGCTCGGTGCACGATCGACACAATCAAAGGTAGCAAAAGCTTGCACCGCCATCAGCATGGTTAACAAAGCGACATGCAGTACAAGTACAACACATGCTTATACTGTACTTCTATAATTCCGCAAGATAATTTCATCTGACCCCAAAAAAGAAGCCAGCACAGCGCTCACTCTCCAAACCACGACTACGTGCACGTCTCGTGCGTGTGGTTACGTGTGTCGGTTGGAAAAAGTTACCAATACTGTACATCAAAAGTTCCGTGCTGTATATTTCAATTCTGTATTATCTGTTACATGGGATGTGTAAACCTTCCTTGTGTTTGCAGTAAAAAGGCGGGACTGTGACTAAATCCCGTATAGATATAAAAGAATATTTTTCCGAAGCTGAAGAGGAGGAGCTTGTCATGTCTAGTTGTTGTCATAGTTACAATATGCCTATTGTGTGTGTGTGTGTGTGAGAGAGACTTAATGCAGGTAAAAAAAAAAACATAATACACTGAGGGCTAGCTTGTTTAAAAAAAAAAAAAGTCAGTGGAGGAGAGAAGTGCCATTTATGAAATGTTACACTAATCACGTCTCTGTATGATCTATTGATCTTTGTACTGTACTTTGTTGTCCTGGTGACAGTGAAATTTGTTTTCTCTCTGGGAGAATTTATTTGGTTGGCTGATTTCTTGACACTTAGTGGTCTTATTTTCTCAATTTCATTTTTCATCTTTTTGGTATTATATAATATGTATGTGTGTGTATGATGATAATAATGTAATATTATTGTGGAAAAATAAAAAATATTATAATATGTGGGGGGGTCTTCATGTTAGCTGGTGAAGCTGAAAGTATCTAATTTAAAAGCAGACACACGAAATTGTTAATCTTCTTAATAGTGTGCTTTAAGGGCCCATAGCAACCCAGACCCACTGCCATAAACCACAGACCAAGTAGGAGTAGTGGAGATGTAGGAGAAGTCCTTTGTCAGGCGGGCATGGTGAACAGCCGATCAGCCAATCAATACCACACGGTAGTACATCTCCACCACAAGATACTTGAACACCTCCACCTGGGGCTGGACCTCGCTCCCAACCCAAAGGGTGCAAACCACGCTTTTCTGACTTGAGAACCACGGCCTTGGATTTGGGGGTGCTGAGTCTCATTCCAAAAGCTTCACACTGAAACTATAAACCACCACACTAAGCACTGAAGAACCTAGAACCTGTTTGCCTTGGGAGACCCTACGAGGGGCATAAAGCCCCCGACAACATAGCTCCTAGGATCACTCGGGCACTCAAACCCCTCCACCACGATAAGGTGGTGATTCACGAAGGAACGTCTCCCGTTTTCCTAAAATCATTACATTTAGCTTTTAGCTAACATTGTGATTCCGTTGTTGTTGTACGGACATTCATTCATTAATATTAAGCTAGGATCGGGCAAAACTGCAACTTTTAGTATTGATCTGATATCAAGTAAATTCAGTGGAGGCTGGTAATGGCGATACCAGTAATTATAGCAATGCAATTGTGTGTAATTTTGCCTGTAATTTGTTGATCATGAGTATAATCAGAATAAAACACAGGACACAAGATTTTAGGCAATCCAGAAAATATATATATTCAACTTTAACAATGTATTTATATACATATGTATATATAATCAAGAAACTAATGTAATGATATCAACAAGATTATTCCCTTGTTTCCTTTTATTACGTACAACTCATTAGCAAAATAGGTGTTTTTTTTCTGGTAAAAAATATATCAACAATGTAACAATATGAACAACAAAAAACAGGCAACTGTGGGAATAAACACAGAGCACAAGTGAAGAATATCAATCGAGCCGCACCAGTAAGGACCCCTCGGTATAGATACTATCCAAGTTCGAATCGACCCCTAGCGATCACCATAGCAACACTGATCAACCATCCTATCGACCAGCGGCAAAATCGAAGGTTTGCGGCTCGTTTCCCGGCAAAGCTGCTCATTTATCGTAAGTCCACAGTCGCAGCAACCTGCTCTGGCCGAGTTTGAGGAGCAAAGATTTGCTGATGCCTTGAGAACGGAAGCAGGGCGCATCCCGCTTGGCTGCACGGAGGTGGCCCAGGGGGTCTGAGTAGACGGGTGCCTGGATGGGGATGGGTGGCGGGAGGAGTTCCACCGGAGGTTTCTCCTTTACAGCGACGGGCGGCAGGTAGGTCGGCTTGAGCTCGCGCCTAGCAGGTTTTTTTTGCGGCTGCTTCGGGTCGCCGATTGCGACCGCTTGTTCTTTGTGCTTTTTGGTCGTTTTGGTCTTCTCTGTGACGAGGCGAGGCAGAAGGACGCACGCACCGTCCCCGTGCTGCACCACATCTTCCCAGATCTCATCCTCAAAGGTCTTTTTCTCGGCAGCCTGGGTCTTCTTGCCGGGGGTCTTTGGACGAGCGACCATGTTCTTTTGGACCATGACGTGTTTGGCACGGGCATCTTTTTCGTCAGTCTTGGCTTTTTGCCTTTGTTGGGACCTCCTGATCCGTTTGTCGTCTCTTTCCTTCTGCTGCTTTTGTTCTTCTTCCTGAGCTCTCTTGCGGTATAAATTATTTTGCATTTTCCTCAGGGTGTCCTTGGGGATGTTGTCGATTTTGCCCATCAGGATGAACACTTGTTCCTCCACGTGCTTCATCTTCTTCAGTGGGTTCAAAAAGTGACTGGAAGTTGAGCAGGAGCGATACACCTTTGTCACCTTTGCAGTCAACGAGTCCATCTCCTTTTCCAGTTCCGCATTCCGATTTTCTTTGTAGAGCTTCACCATTTGGGAAATTTTTAAGGATGTTTTTGTCTCCTCATCAATTTTGGCCTTCACGCTGCTGATCTCCGTGCGTAGACGCTTAAGGTTGTCGTCGTTTTTCTTCTTGGACATTTCCGATTTCTGCTGCTGCCCCAGGAGCGCGTAGTTATTCTTGACAGCATAAGGCAGCAGAAACTGGTTCTGCTCTCTCAGGTTTTCCATCCGATCCAGCACCTGCTGGTGATCTGGCAGGCCGTGGGGAGTCAGCTTGTCCGGGGTTTGCAGTTTGAAAATGTTGCGTTTGTAGCGCTCGTATTTGCTCAGCGTTTCCTCAATCTCCGGTATTTCCCTCTCCATGGTCTGGATTTGCTCCTCGAGCTGGTCAATCTCGGCCTTTCTGATCAGTTTGTGTCTGTTCAGTTTCTGAAAACGGGCCGCTTCCTCAGCCAGTTTCTTTTCAGACATCTTCCGGAAGTTTTCATTGATTAATTTCTGTCTCTCGAGGACCAGTTCCAGACCTTTCACCCGTCGCTCCTGTGCCACTATGGCCTTCATCAACTTCAGATTATCCAAAGTCTTGAGTGCCAAAGCTTCGTCGCGTTGGACTTTCTTTTGTTCAAGATAGCGATCAAAGTTTTCCGGTTCCCCCATTTTTGACTGAAGTTTGCGTTTGTATTTGCAGTTGGTCCTGCTTTTCTTTCTCTGCGGTTTGTTCTCATTATTCCCAGTTTGATCAACGGACTTGCATGCCATCATTATACTGGTATCTAATAGCATTGGTTAGGAAGTACCTGTGCCTGAAAGTAAGCGTGTGACATCGTGGACCACAATGAGCCAATCCTGTCAATAAGTGAATACCTCACATCCATATTTGAATATAAAGATGACATCACACAAATACCTGATGATGAAGGCCTTGATGATGACATCACACAAATTAAGATGTTCCCGTGGATGTGCAATTCCGATCATTTGTGTCTCATTCCTCTCTTGCCTTTTCTTGTCTGAGGCAAAGATAAATCACAGTTATGAAGAAAGTATGTTTGGTATAAAAAATAAAAAAAAGTCAAGCAATGTATTGCATTGTATCATAAATGTGCCTATTTATGATTACTTGGTAAATATGTCATATTAGAAGCATACATAGCAATCCCTCGTTTATCATCCAGACCTGATTGTGATGAGTGAATTTTTGCGAAGTAGGATTCCTTATTTATTTTTGTACTTAGAGCATAGAAAACATATTAACAACCTTCTAAATGTGACATTTAACATGTTTAGAGACCTGTAGACTTGGTGTAACACCCCTATATGCGCCTTTACACTTATATTACCCAATAATAAGAGTAAATATACCATTTGAGACATAAATAAGACTCACGCTTGTGTGTTGTTATTCTGTACATTGTTTGCCCCTTTTCCAGTTAAATTTTTTTTTTTGCATGTTTGTCACGCTTAATTGTTTCAGATTTTCAGCCAAATTGAAAATAAGTCCCTGACAACACAACTGCACAACAAATGCAATTTTTAAATGACACTTTTTTTTATTAAGGTAGAAAAATATCCACACTCCAAGAAGCTAATAAGTGGTTGGGCCGCCTTTGGCAGCAGCAACTGCAATCAAGCGCTTTTAATAAATTGCAATGAGTCTCTTTCAGCGCTATGGAGGAATTTTGGCCCACTCAACTTTGCAGAATTGTTGTCATTCAGCCACATTGGAGGCTTTTCCAGCATGAAGCCCCTTTTAAGGTCATGCCACAGCATCTCACTAGGATTCAGGTCAGGACTTGGACTAGGCCACTCCAAAGTTTGTCTTTTTTATTTTTCTTCAGCCATTCAGAGGTGGACTTGCTGGTGTGTTTTGGATCACTGTCCTGCTGCAGAACCCAAGTTGGTTTCAGCTTGAGGTCCCAAGCAGATGGCTGGACATTCCTTCAAGATATTTTGGTAGACAGCCGAATTCGCGCTTTCATGTTTTTTACAGCAGGTCTTTCAGGTCCTGAATCAAGCAGCAAAACACCCCCAGAGAGACCATCACACTGCCACCACCATATTTTACTGTTAGTATCCTTTACACCAGGTGTGCACGCACCTTACACAGTTCAACTTTTGTCTTGTCAGACCAGAGACTATTTTCCCAAAGGTTTTGGGGATCGTCAAGATGTTTTCTGGTCTTAACGTTTTTTTTGTTCTGCAGCGAGAACGCTTCCATGCAGGTTTTCTTATGGTGGAGTCCTGAACAGTGATCTTCACTGAAGCAAGTGAGGCCTGAAGTTCTATGGATGTTGTTGTGTCGCTGCGCTCTGGGGGGTCAATCTGGTGGGCTGGCCACTCCTGGGTAAGTTCATCACTGTTCCATGTTTTTGCCATTTGTGAATAATAGCTCTCACCGTGGTTCGCTGGAGGCCCAAATGTCTATACGAATGTGATAAATGGGAAATAACTCTTCACGTTCTTTGCGACAAAGACGAGTTTCTCTTTTGCTGCGCTCGCCTCGAGTCGTCCTCATACCGCCACAAGATGGCGCAAATGTGACGTACTGAGTGCTTGGCTGCCGTCAAGCCACCGTCGAGGAAGAGAAAGGCGGAAGTTGGAGCTGCTGCACGACAAACAGCAAAATGTGGAAGGAGCTGGTGAAGGAGCGACTGATGGCGGCGGCCGATGAAATATTTGGGCTGTTTGAAAGGACGATAGCCTCATACGAGGAGGAACTCGAACAAACGATAGCGTCGTACGAGGAGGAGCTCAGTCGGACCAGAGAGAAGAAGGAGCGGCAAGGACAACAAATGGAAGCTTCTGGGCCGACTCCGAAGGGGCTCCAGGCTGAAGGTATGTGGATATGTTTACACTTTGTAAACAATATGTTTACATATTTGTCCGAAAATAGGAGATCCTACATTGAAAACACTAATTGTGTATATAGAAGCTGCAAAGAACATCTTCTTCCATAAAGTCCCTATTCAGGCGTATTTGGCGTCCATGCAATATGAATAATATAATATTTGCATGCAACAGTACAATATCAGCTACTTTTTTGGGTCAATATTGACCCTGAAATTATTTACTCAGAAATCTCTTCTGATGATAATTTTTCATCAACTTAATTTCCAGAAATTCCCTATTTTTTCAGTCTTTATTTTCAAAAAGTGCTCCGTTATCAACAGTCCTTCCAAGACCTTCAAAGAAGAACGACCGTTGGCAGCAGAGCAAGACAATAACTGGTCTAATATTCATAATACGTGATTTATTTTAAATGATGGCACTTTGCAGACTTGGTTCATGTGTGTGTGTGTGTGACGGAAAAACGATCTCAGTTCTAAGACACAGTCCGACACTTTTTTTTTTGTGCAGAATTGTATGACCCCAGTCCTGAGGAACCTCCACCTGAGCCACAGGGTAGGAGCTCCACTTTGGAGCAGGAGGATCCACAGCCCCCCCGCATCAAAGAGGAGGAAGAGGAACTCCGTACCACTCAGGAGGGCAAGTGCAACGTCGATCCCGCCAAGTTGCCACCGACTGGGGTCTCTGTGAAGACTGAGGACCATGACGACGGGCCACGAGCAGACAGCCTCTTTGCTCCGCTGTCGGATAGTGACGACACGTCGGAGGCTGAAGACCGAGGCCACACCCAGGAACCTTTGAGCAGCGATGCAGACTGGGAAGGTGATAGCAGGACTCATGCTGACAACAAACGCTCTGCACGATCTAAAAAGAAGACGGCTAAAAAAAGTTTGACATGCTCAATTTGCGCTAAACGCTTTCCTTACGAGAGCCATTTGACTCTCCACATGCGGACGCACACTCAAGAAAAACCCTTCAGTTGCTCCGTTTGCGGTAAAGGATTCTCTCAAAAGGGAAATATGGTATCGCACATGACAACACATACAGAAGAGAAACCTTTTACTTGCTCAGTTTGTGGTGAGAAATTCTCTCGAAAGTCCTATTTAGTAATACACAGGAGAACACACACGGGGGAAAAACCTTTTAGTTGCTCTGTTTGTGGTCAAAGATTGTCTCGAAAGTCCAATATTATGTCACACATGAGAACACACACGGGAGAAAAACCGTTTAGTTGCACTGTTTGCGAGAGAAGATTCTCTCATAAGATCTCCGTGGTAAAACACATGAGAACACACAAGGAAAAAAGCCTTTGAGTTCTCCGTTTTTGGGGAACGTTGTTCCTACGTGAAAAGTTTGACAGCACACACCTCGTGAGTTGTACCTTACTGTGCGGCTGAAATCCAACTCACTGTTATTGTCATTATTACTGTTACAACGAAAACATCAATGATATCGACTAAGCAAATTGTCTATATTGCTGTAATAACAGTGGAAAAACCCGGAAAACACCAATGCTGGCCTTTTTCCAGTTTAATCCTGTGTAGAGCAGGGGTCGCCAGCCACCGGGTTCATGGGCCGGGTAGAACAGGGCCGCAGGAAATGTTAAGGTGCAATGATAAACCAAAAAGAGAGAAGCCACCAAGACCCCTACGACTACTTTGAAGGAGTTACAAGCGTCAGCTGCTGAGATGGGAGAGAGTGTGCATGTAGGAACTGCTGCCCGGGTTCTTCACCGGTCAAAGCTGGTCATTTTTTAATTAAAAAATGAATATACAATCAGAAATCCCAAAGTTTTTGCATGGTTTTGTTATTTGTTGCATGCGGCGGCCCGTCCCACTTTGTTTGGCAGTCCCTGAACGCATCACTGCAAGTGTGCCAACTTTCTACAGGGCCGCGCACACAGACATTTTTCCCATTTCTGTCTGCGTGATGGAAAAGTTTGGTGATGTTGTTGAGTGCTAATGTGCATATTTGTTCACAACCTAATTCCAAACAAGATAACTCATGCGAGCACACTGCCTGTCAATCAGCAACCTGGTAGTTGGTGGGTCTAGTAGGATTTTTCGCTTGCCTGTCTTATGTACACAATTCATAGTAAATAAAATAGATTAGAACGCTATAATGATGTCTCCTTAAAAGACACAATCTAATGTGTCACTCGCCGAATCGGGTAATCGATTTACTTGAGTCACTTCAAATGCAAACGTGTCCGACAAGGAGCCTGTGAAACTTCAGTCATTAGCGGGTACCCGGTAAGTAAGGTTGGGAACCCGGGACTGACGGTCCGATTCTCCTGGGATCGTTCAAACGTCTTTATTTTTATTCCTAGTTTTGATGCCCACTTCAAGTCCAAGTCTGTGGTTCTTACCCTGAAAAGTGTGGAGTGCCATCTCTGGGTTGAGATACTGCCTGAAGTGGAGGAGTTTAAGTACCTCAGGTTCTTGGGATGGAATACCAGATTGACAGGCAGATTGGACTGATGCAGACTCTGCCTTGGTCCGTTGTGGTGAAGAGGGAGTTGAGGCAAAAGGCAAAGCTTTCAATTTACTGTTTGATCCATGTTCCTATGGTCACGAGTTTTGGGTAGTGCCAAAAGAACAAGGTCGCGGGTACAAGCACACTCGGTGAGTTTGCTCCATATGGTGACTGGGTTCTCCCAAAGAGATAGGGTGAGAAGCACTTTCATTAGGGAGAGACTCGGAGTAGAACCTCCTCCACGTTGAGAGGAGCATCAGGTACGGATGCCTTCCTCGGAAGCTGTTCAGGGCATGTCTGACAGGTAGGAGGCCTCTGGGAAGGCCCAGGACATGTTGGCGAGACTGTGTCCTTCATCTGGGCCGGGAACACCTTGGGATCCGGCGGAAGGACCTGGGCGAAGTAGCCGGGAAGAGGGAAGCCTGGGTTAGCTTAGAAGTTAGCTTAGAAGATGGATGAGCAAGCGAACGAGTACCCGTGAGTCCCGCTTCATGAATGATTTGTTCATGAATGATTTGTTCATGAATGGCGCATCTGCAGTGACAGCAGACTATGGAATGGCTTAAAAAGTCCAACAGTTGACTGTGGAGTTATGGTAATGGGAATGCGGGGTGCTACATTTGTGCTATCTTCACACCCGTGAGGGAGGACTTTGGAGAACACTTGTCATGGAGTGTCCTAAGTAAACATTTGTGTCTTGATGCGCTACTCACCTGTGACAAGCTTGTGATGTCACCAAAGACTTTGTGATGCGCAAAAACGGCAACATAACTGCTTTAGCTGCATGTGGTCGTTGTACCAAAAGATGTTTTGGTTTTGCAAGGAACAAGCAACATGGAAAATGCAAACGCTCCCAGCTTGGACACTTACGTCATGGCTTACATTGACAAGCTCGTGGCCGACGTCACCAAAGACCTCAATGCCAATAAAGTTCGCCTCCTGTCTTGTCGACCCGACGAAAGAGCCCACATCAAATGCAAAATCAAGAGCCAGTTTGCGGTCCTGGAATATCTTCAGGGGAACCGAACGAAAAACAGCAAAATTCAGCTGTGGATCGAGATCCACACGCTGAAGACGAAGATAAAGATGTGTGAAAACCAAGAGAAGCACAATGCTGACAAGCTGTGTGCCAACTGGAAGGTAATTGAGGACCTGAGGGTGCAGCTTCGCCAAAGTCAGAGGAAGGAGAAAGAAAATGCAGCGGTCACTGAGAGGACCATTCAGGAGCTCAGCTGCCAGCTCACGGAGCAACTTTTCAACGTCCAGCAGATGAAGGATCAGCTTGTGAAGTATGTCTCCATCATTCCTTCCATCCAGCACCAGGATGAGAATATGACTGCAACAGAGATGGAGGACAAGCTCCAAGCTGTGAAAGCAGCTTTACTCAGGATGCAGGATGCGCACGACGTGCAGGAGGGTGTTTCTATCAAGGCCCACAGAGACCCAACCCGCAAGACAAGTCTCTCGGAGCCAGATGGACAACAAATTACTGAAGCATCAGTTTCAGAGGTCTGCCAGGCAGGGTCCAGTTCAGCACAAGGGACCAGCAAGAAGAAGAACTGGTGTCGGCAGCTCTTCCCTTGCGTTGCTTGACTTTTATTTTACGGGAATTAGGTTTGTAAATATCCTGGTTGTAAAACAGAAGCAATTGGATTATGAAGTAGATTATGAAGTAGTCTTTTGTGTTTGTATTCATTAAGTACATTTTCAAATTCTAGCTATGCAGGCTGCCAACGGTTGTATACTTTATTGTACATTTACAGAATTGGCCGAAAGCGTGACTCCGCAAGCAGAAAGTACATTTATATGATTCCATTCCTTTTTTTTCCACTTATCTGCGTCCGGGTCGCAGTCCCAGTAGGGCAAACGGGTCCTAGGCGACGGGCCAAAATAAGAGTAATACAGTATTACGCACCTCGCCCGAACATAGGATACCAGGGCCTCCCCCTGATCCCAGGCCTGGGGGAGGTGCTCGCAGGCGAGCACCTGGTCATTGGTGGCCAGATCTGGTTCTTGGGACATCGAAAGTCAATTCTCTGGTGGGGAAGGAGCCCGAGCTCATGCAAGAGGTTGAGACATTCCTACTAGATATAGTCGAACTCACCTCGACCCACAGTTTGGGCTCTGGAACCAAATTCCTTGAGAGGGGCTGGACCTTGTTCTACTCTGGAGTTGCCTCAGGAGAGAGGCAGCAAGCTGGTGTGGGCTTACTAATAGCCCCCCTGGCTTGGTGGCTTCGTGTTGGAGTCATCTCCGGAGAACAAGGGTTCCCTCCGCCTTTGAGTTGGGGAAAGGGTCCTGACTACTGTTTGTACGTAGGCGCCGAACGGCAGCTCGGAGAACCCAGCCTTCTTGGAGTCTATCAGAGGGGTGCTGGAGAGCACCCCAGCTAGTGATTCCATAGTTCTACTGGGAGACAACGCCCATGTGTGCAATGAGAGCGTGACCTGAAGGGGCGTGATTGGGAGGAACCTCTTCCATCTGAACCCACGCGGTGTGTTTTTGTTGGGACTTCTGTGCGAACTACCCATATACTACAAGTGCAGTATATGCAGTATATACTGTACAATACAGTATTGTATATACTGCATATACTGCATATCAGGGGTAGGGAACCTATGGCTCAGGAGCTACGTCTGGCTCTCATTTCTTAACATAACTACATTTTTTTTAAAGCTATTTATTAAAATATGTATAGAACCTCTTAGAATATTCACAGTAAGTGCAGTATGGGTGCTTTTTTAGATTTATACACATCCCAAAAATACAATTTAAGAAGATTTAAAAAGCTAAACTAAGCACAGAGAATGAAAGAAAACATGTTTTCTAAAAGTGGTAATATGACAAAACACAATAACGAATAAAGTTGTCATTTTTGGAAAATTAGGTTGCGGAAATAATGTCATTATGAGAAGACCTTTTAGAAGAGCTGAAATACAGTATTTGGAAAATTTAAAAAACAAAAACAGCCAAATTGGGAGAAATTGCTGTAATTTTACCAGTTGAAAGTCAAATTAAGAGAAACAAAATCACAATGAGAATAATTGTCTAATTTCATGAGGACAAAATGTCATTTTAGTGGCGTAGGCGTTAAAGTTACAATATTGTGGGAATAAAGTCATAATATTACAAAAAAGAATAGCAAATGCTTCCCACTGCCATTCTAATATGACATGATAATCCCAGTTTTAAAATAATCACCAAAATATTATAATATACTTTCTTGTGCATTTTAATCCATACAACTCAATGTTAAAAAAAAATATTGCTCTCATGAATATACATTTTCAAATATATGTGTGTGTGCGTGTACATACAATCTACCTCACTGATTCAATGTTAAAGTAACAATGATCCGTATCGGTACTGGCAATACTGGCTCCGTATCGGCTTGTTATCTGATCTGGCATATTATCTGATTACATTTCTTTACTGTGAAGCAAATAAGACTTTGTATTTCGGGCCAAGGGAGAAGGGAGCTTATATGTACCGTTTATTTGTGTGCGCATATTTTTATAGCAATAAAGACCATGTGGCTGTTTGCTACGCGGGACCGGAGCTGTCCTCAATACCGCCACTAGATGGCAGCAATAAAGACCATGTGGCTGTTTGCTACGCGGGACTGGGGCTATCCTCAATACCGCCACTAGATGGCAGCAATAAAGACCATGTGGCTGTTTGCTACGCGGGACTGGAGCTATCCTCAATACCGCCACTAGATGGCAGCAATAAACACCATGTGGCTGTTTGCTACGCGGGACCGGAGCTATCCTCAATACAGCCACTAGATGGCAGCAATAAAGACCATGTGGCTGTTTGCTACGCGGGACCGGAGCTATCCTCAATACAGCCACTAGATGGCAGCAATAAAGACCATGTGGCTGTTTGCTACGCGGGACCGGAGCTATCCTCAATACAGCCACTAGATGGCAGCAATAAACACCATGTGGCTGTTTGCTACGCGGGACCGGAGCTATCCTCAATACAGCCACTAGATGGCAGCAATAAACACCATGTGGCTGTTTGCTACGCGGGACCGGAGCTATCCTCAATACAGCCACTAGATGGCAGCAATAAACACCATGTGGCTGTTTGCTACGCGGGACCGGAGCTATCCTCAATACAGCCACTAGATGGCAGCAATAAACACCATGTGGCTGTTTGCTACGCGGGACCGGAGCTATCCTCAATACAGCCACTAGATGGCAGCAATAAACACCATGTGGCTGTTTGCTACGCGGGACCGGAGCTATCCTCAATACAGCCACTAGATGGCAGCAATAAACACCATGTGGCTGTTTGCTACGCGGGACCGGAGCTATCCTCAATACAGCCACTAGATGGCAGCAATAAACACCATGTGGCTGTTTGCTACGCGGGACCGGAGCTATCCTCAATACAGCCACTAGATGGCAGCAATAAAGACCATGTGGCTGTTTGCTACGCGGGACCGGAGCTATCCTCAATACAGCCACTAGATGGCAGCAATAAACACCATGTGGCTGTTTGCTACGCGGGACCGGAGCTATCCTCAATACAGCCACTAGATGGCAGCAATAAACACCATGTGGCTGTTTGCTACGCGGGACCGGAGCTATCCTTAATACAGCCACTAGATGGCAGCAATAAAGACCATGTGGCTGTTTGCTACGCGGGACCGGAGCTATCCTCAATACCGCCACTAGATGGCAGCACTGTGACGTCATGGAAACAGGTGCTGCCGTAAAGCCGCCGTCGAAGAAGAAAAGGCGGAAGTTAGCAGCCGTTTCCCCCCCAATTCAACCGCCGCAGGTGTTTGGGGAAGTCAAGTTGAGCCCTTTGGAGCAAAGTTGACACCATGAAAAGCTTGCTTTGTGTTGGTTTATAACTTTGTGAAAAGGAAGAAAATGGAGCGTCTGTCACATGCCGGCACAGGTTCGGCCAAGCTCAAGCTGTGGCCAGAAATGTTGCTTTCCGTCCTCGTTTCCGCCGCAGCATTTGCGGCTGTCGGTGTGTTTTGCGCCTTGCTGGACCCAATACTGCAAGGTAACTAACATTTTGCCGCAAATACACGCGAGTGGGCTTCACAAGCTACACACACACACACACACACACACACCTGGACACTGTTTCCCATACGAAGCTCAGTCAGTTTGTGTTTTTTGCATGTTGATCATAATTAGAACAGGAACAAAACATAGCACAAAAATGATGGGGCAAGCAAAAAATCTATATTAACGGAATAATGTACACAATAACTATACCTCTTTATTCCATACAATTCTTCAAAAGTAAGTAGTGCCAAATGACAGACCAAAAGCTTTGGCCCTCATGCAGGTCCTTTGGCCACCTCCTGTGCCCACGTTTGTAAACAAACCTAACATCATCGATCACGTGCCCAAAACACTGATATTTGTGAAAAGAAAAAGAAACAATATCAATACTGTTGATGTTATAATAATCTGCCCACCCCTTGATTGAGTAGGTTTATCTGCTTTCCTTCACGTGCATACAATACAGGGAGTGCAGAATTGTTAGGCAAATGAGGATTTTGACCACATCATCCTCTTTATGCATGTTGTCTTACTCCAAGCTGTACAGGCTGGAAAGCCTGCTACCAATTAAGCATATTGGGTGATGTGCATGTCTGTAATGAGAAGGGGTGTGGTCTAATGACGCCAACACCCTATATCAGGTGTGCATAATTATTAGGCAAGTCCCTTTCCTTTGGCAAAATGGGTCAAAAGAAGGACTTGACAGGCTCCGAAAAGTCAAAAATAGGGAGATATCTTGCAGAGGGATGCAGCACTCTTAAAATTGCCAAGCTTCTGAAACGTGATCATCGAACAATCAAGTGTTTCATTCTAAATATTCAACAGGGTCGCAAGAAGCAGGTGTAAAAACCAAGGCGCTAAACAATTGCTCATGAACTGAGAAAGGTCAAGCGTGCAACTGCCATGATGCCACTTGCCACCAGTTTTGCCAAATTTCAGAGCTGCAACATCACTGGAGTGCCCAAAAGCACAAAGTGTGCAATACTCAGACATGGCCAAGGGTAGAAAAACTGGAAAACAACCACCGCTGAACAAGACACTCAAGCTGAAACGCCAAGACTGGGCCAAGAAATATCCGAAGACAGATTTTTCTAACATTTTAGGGACTGATGAAATGAGAGCGAGTCTTGATGGGCCTGATGGATGGACTCGTGGCTGGATCGGTAAAGGGCAGAGAGCTCCAGTCCGACTCAGACGCCAGCAAGGTGGAGGTGGAGTACTGGTTTAGGCTGGTATCATCAAAGATGAGCTTGTGGGGCCTTTTCGGGTTGAGGATGGAGTTAAGCTCAACTCCCAGTCCTACTGCCAGTTTCTGGAAGACACCTTCTTCAAGCATTGGTACAGGAAGAAGTCTGCATCCTTCAAGAAAAATATGATTTTCATGCAGGACAATGCTCCCATCACACGCGTCTGAATACTCCACAGCATGGCTGACAAGAAAGGGTCTAAAAGAAAAACTAATGACATGGCCTCCTTGTTCACATGATCTGAACCCCTTAGAGAACCTGTGGTCCATCAAATGTGAGATTTACAAGGAGGGAAAACAGTACACCTGTCTGAATAGTGTCTGGGAGGCTGTGGTTGCTGCTGCACGCAATGTTGATGGGGAACACATCAAAACACTGACAGAATCCATGGATGGCAGACTTTTGACTGTCCTTGCAAAGAAAGGTGGCTATGTTGGTCGCTGATTTGTTTTTGAATGTCAGAAATATTTGTGAATGTTGAGATGTTATATTGGTTTCACTAGTAAAAATAATTGAAATGGGTATATATTTGTTTTTTAAGTTGGCTTATAATTATGCACAGAAATAGTCACCTGCACAAATGGATATCCTCCTAAAATAACTAAAACTAAAAACTACTTCCAAAAATAATCAGCTTTGATATTAATGACTTTTTTTGGGTTCATTGAGAACATGGTTGTTCAATAATAAAAATAATCCTCAAAAATACAACTTGCCTAATAATTCTGCATTCCCAGTAATATCGTCTATCAGTTTTGCATCCACTAATGTTTGGGCGGTTGCAGAGCTGCGGGCAGAACGGGTCGTGGTGGGGGATGGGACTGCGGGACGGATGCTGGGTGAGTGTTTGGCTACAGTGGCTGTGTGACCCGGTTCCTTGAATCTTGAATAATTTAGGTTTTTGCGAAAAGTAGGTTTCTGGAGTATCCTGGTTCTGTCAGTACTAGCAGGATCCATTTGCTGTTTCTTCTCATGGACGGTGGCCTACCTGAACTACTACAAAGTGGGCACGGCGCCGCCAACAGTCACACTTCTATGCAGGTACAAATTTTGATTCATATGTCATCCAAAGTGCGAGATTTCCAGAGACCCATTTCAGTCGTCGTCTTCCTCCAGAGACACCCTGGACCAAGACTTGCTCTTTGATTACGGTGTCGCTATCCTTAACGGAGTCATGGCATCGCTTGCGGTCATCTGGAGCCTGACCTGACTATTTGTACTCATATGATAACCGCTTTCTTTCATCTGAGTGTGACAGTATGGGTCCTCTGCTGGACGACTCCATGCAGTTCTGGAATGGCTTCGAAACCTTTCCCGCTTTAAAGTAAATCTGCAAACCTCGGAAGAGTTGGACATTTGCCATTGTTTTGTGCATTGGTAGAGCCAACGAGTACCGCTAAAAACACCCTCGTATGCTCCAGTCAATCAAGAAGTTGTCAAGTTATGTCAAACATTCTGGAACTTCCAGAAACACTTGTCCTGAACCTGAATATTGTATTATTCTGATCCACTGTAAGTTGGAAAATATATCCAACACACATTACTTAAAAATTGTGCACCCAATAAAAATCACTGCAGATGAATGTTGTGCTTTGGAGAGTCACGTTCTTCCGCCTCTCCAGCGCTTGCAACACCATACAGGGGACACTGGAGGAGGCCAGAGTGGATCACCACCCGGATGAATGTATTTTGCTGAATCCCAGCTGCTCTCACCCTTCCTGCGAGTCGACTCTTAAAGGCTTGAATCACCTCGACAAGTAAACTGGACACTCTTCGGTGTGTGTGCTGGGCAGGTGGGTGATATGCGCCTTCAATGTCTGGGGACAGGGGGGGGGGGGGGTTCTGCAGTCCCACGTGCTGCCTTGTGTTAAAAATTTGAGTTGATCTTAATCTTGTGTCACAAACTGATGCTCACCGTTACACGTTGACGGCCGCAATGAACACAATAACACGAGCGTGAAGAAATAAATACTTTATTTTGCCAGTGGCATGGTAAAAGTTAAATGCTGATGCATTTTTAAAAAAGGACACATAAGTGCTGTTTTCAAGTCGAAAGGCTCAAATGTGCTATACTGGTACAAAAAGTGCTTTATATTGTTTTGTACTACTGACACTGATGATTGTGTTTATCACTGTGGCTTGAGTGACAGAAGTAAACTAGCAACGGTCATAATGGTCTGTGGTTGCGCCACCTGCTGGTCAAACCCTAGAAGTGCTTTATGCTGTACTTTGGAGGTGGAAAGAAATCCACGTATTTCATATACTTCGTTCTAAAAATGCTACCTGCAATCGTCTGTCAAAATCACCATAAACTGGTACAATATTGAACGCAGGAAGTGAACAATCAATAATGTCGCACACCGAGGGAAATAATTAAACAAAACAAGCGCTCTTCTTCCTACTCCCCGTGAGCCCCGTTTGTGGAATAGTAAACACGTGATGTAACCTTCTTAAGCATGTTGGGAACCAGCGACATGAGAATAAGAGTTGCCCACCATCAGCAGTCCAGACAAGCTGGAATCCAGTATATCTGAATGACCCATCACTTTGCACGCCGCATTCCTTGCATTTTTCCGGGCTTCATCAAGAACCCAACCGGCACCTGAAGCGTGTACAACCACACCAGTGAAAAATACTAAATCTCGTTTTGTATCGTCTCTCTCCGTGGATTGTCAGATTGGACCAGGCAGCAAAACAAAATGGCACAAGAATGAAAAAGTCCGTCTGCCATGAAACTCGTATTACGTGCCGTCCTTGACTGCTGGGCTTCCTGACGCGACATCCTGATCGGAGCGCCTCCTGCTAGCCAAGTTGTAAAGCCAGGCCAGGAGGAGGACAGCGGAGATCACAGCAAAGTATCCTCCGTAAATCAAGAACTGGTGTAGGAAAAGAAGGGCTGTCAATCACGCACATTTTAGGCACGTACGCCTCCTCGAAGGGCCTGCCTTGTCAACAGCGTCAATCATACAGTAGAAGACCTTCTAAACCGGAGGAGTGCATGGGCGTGTAGTTCCTTACCTGGGTGAAGATGTCGAGGCCAAGGCCTGCAGAGTCCACCACCACCAGAGTCAGCAAAGACTGTAGCAGCAAAGCCATGAAGGTGTTGACTCCAAACACCAGGGCATAGCGCTGCATGTCAAGGCTGGCCGCTATTTGATACCTGGCCAATCAGAAGGGACACATACTGCCATGTGGGAAGTTTTTAAAATACAAGTTATAGTCTGAATCGCTGTTATTAGTCAGGAATGTGTGACATCTCAAATGCTTCAGGACACACAATAAGTGTGCAATATCCAAAAAGTGGCAGCTCTTTGTACTTACGTGGCGACGGTGATTAGTAGCATGTAGGTGGCTCTAAAAAGGACGTAGGCGCTGTAACACAACCAGATGTTCCCCAACATGTCCATGATGAGCAGACACGCCGCCATGAGGAGGGACAGGAGACACAAAGCCAGTTCTCCCCACACCGCCCAGCTCACGGGCAGATAGCCCACCAGCAGAGCGGCAACCGCCCCTAAAAAAGGTCCCCCGTCCCATAACCGGTCAGCGTGCGCGCTCTGACATATCGGCATTGTGGTGTGGCAAGAATCTGACCTAGCAGGGTGGACGCCGTCTCCACGTAGCCATTGTAGATCTCGTACTTTCGGGAGGGGCGGACGTTCTCCCACAGCACTTGGGTGTAGTTGACCACTTGAAAGTACCCGCAGGTGGCCAGCGCCCACCACACTGACCACACAAGCAGGGGGCCGCGTCTGTAACAGTGCAGGAAGTCCGTCAACAACCTCCTCAGGACCTCCGAGAGACCACGGCCTCTCCCGGTCTCCTCGACGGGGAGAGGCACCTATTTGACACGCCACGGGTTAAACTTTGACCTGGACCAAGACATGGAGCAGCCTCAGACTCACCATGGATACTTCCTTGTGGTCTCGCGGTACCTCGCTCTCCGACTTGTCACCCTCCCTTATCAGGCCACCGCTGAAGTCACACTCCTCCACTCCCATGGGATTCTCGTGGAAAAACAAGCTCCTCTTGGGCATGGGCAGGAACCACGGGGAAACGAAGGCTACGGCAGCAGACGCGAGCGTGGTGGAGACGAGGTGCGCCAGCTGGACTTTGGCCACAGAGAGGAGCAGCTGGCCCGCCAGCGAGCCGGCGGCCGAGCCAAACAGAGCGACACTGCGGCAGTGGGCCGTCACCCTCTGGTAGCGGGCGGGCTCCACCACGCTGTAGATGTACGAGTAGTAGGCCACCTCGGAGGCCGTGGCGAGCCCGAAGAAAAACTCCAGCAGCTGCATGGCCAGGAGGCCCTGAGCCTTGAGCAGCATCACGTAGGTGACTACATAGCTGGCTGCCTGCAGCAGTAGCACGGGCTTGTAACACAGGAAGTCTGTGGCTAAGAAGACGGGGAAGAGCAACACCAGATAGGAGTAAGTCCAGATTGGGTAGATTTCACTCACAACCTGCGGAAAGCAACACAAGTAAATACATCATTTCCTAAACAGACATCCATACACACTTCCCGCCACAGCAAGTCCATCACACAAGGTTTGGGGCAGGCCCCGGACATCTCCCACGGATGACTTCGAAAACGGTGTGTTTGTCTGTTGTGCTAGAATGCTTTTTTGGTGCGACCCCTGCCAAAAAAAAGCAATCAAGTGCCATGTGTACTTGAAAATATGCCATTTTCTACTTTCGACACGCCCTGTCTAATAATGCTTACCTCGTTACAAACAATATCCTAAATCAGGGGTGGGAAACCCACAGCTCGGGAGCCAGATGTGGCTCTTTTGATGAGCACATATGGTTCTCAGACGTTTCTAAACACCATAACATTTATTTATTTGAATTTACTTTCTTAAAATATATGTAGCATATCTTGCTTTACAACAGGGGTGTTGTTGGCCCACGGCACAAATCAAATGAAAAAATTGGCAGTAAATTTACGAAAATGTCAATATTTGGAGAAAAAAAATGCAATCTAAGAAAAAAAAATAAGTCAAAATATTAAAGGAATAAAATCATAATTACAAGAAATATTGAAACAATGGAAACTTTTTTTTTTAAACAGCTGAAATTGAAAAAATGCTGTAAATTTACGAGTGGAAAGTCAAAGCATTAAAAGGGAAAAAAGTCCCAATTTGATGAGAATGTCATTTTAGTAGCATAGAGTTCATTTTTGTTTTTTCAAATGTCGTTATATTATGAGAATCAAACAAAACAATATAAAGTGTTTTTTGGAATATTAGGTTGGGGGAAAATGGATATGGGAATAAAGTTAAAATATTGTGAGAACAACCTCCTAATATTACAATTAAATGTTTTTTGATTTTTTTTCTGCTTACATTTTAAAGTAAAACATGACAGGAAATACCGTGTTGGTAATAAAATTGAAAAGATAAAACCCGGCAAAAATTGAAAACAGAGAAAAAAAGTCACCATTACGAGAATAAAGTAAATAAGTACAAATAAGTTCATTTTAGTAGCCTAGAGTTATTTTTTTAATGCTACATTGTGAGAAACAAAATATAAAGTTGTATTTTTTTTGGAATATTAGGTTTGGGGGGGAAATTATGTTTTTTGTGGCATTTTCAATTAAAACAACAGAACCGGTGTTAAAAATTACATTCCAAACAAACCCTTTCATCCGTCCAATTCAGAGACTTATCTTCTAAAACGGTCGGATTTGCTTCAAAATGCACACTTTTAGTTGTAATCACTGATAATTCAACAACAAAACCACGTTTGGAAACGTGACTTTCCTCAGCCCAAAAGGTTCCCGAGCCCTGGAACCAAAGCCCGAATGCTTTGTTATTGGGAGAGGGAGTGCTTAATCTCACGTCTAAGCTTTCTTCAAGATTTCTCTGCAAAAGCGCATTAAGTGAGGGCGCCAGGGCTGGCACGAGGCGGCGAGGTAAATAAATATTGTGAAACTAGAAACATGACGAGTTTAAGAACACATGTCCATCGCCATGAAAGAGGGCTGAGCTACCGATGCCGGAAGTTGCAGTTAGGCAAGGATTTTAGCGGGGAAAGGACGCAAGGCGTTGTATTGTATTGTATTCGTCGGCTGTCTGGTCCAATAATAATACTCGGGTTAGCTCCGGAAGCTAGCTCACCTGCGCCTCGGTCAGGTTCTTGTCCGGCCCCATCAGGTAGGCGGTGAGAAAAGGCTCCGACGGCCGGAGGTTGGAAAAAAAGCCGTAAAAACAGAGCCAGGCCGTGGGGTACAACATACTCACGCTGGCCGCCATTCACACGACCTCCGCATTTTCTCCTCGCAACCCGCGGTGACGCAAGGCCGTCTTCTTCGTTTGCTGGTCGCCTCCTACGTTTGGGGTGCTGCTGCTGCCACCTGGCGGTGAAGAACATGTAGCGGTCGCTGCTGTTTGGGGCAACTTTATTGATACGTCGATTAAAAACGTTCGTAGGGTACAAGCGACGTCACATAAAATATTGTAATCCGACATACGACAACGTGAGCAAAATAGTGTTTGTGCTGTTCATGATCCATTTGACACAAATATATGTTCTGTTGCCATGTTAAGCACACAAGCTACGCACGGAACCAGACATCTGAACCACCACACACGTTGTCCGCGTGTTAAGAGGGAAAACGACAGTTGCTAAGCCATCTTTGGAAATGTGCATTAGCACGGAAACACAGTCCTGCCTGATACCCTTTTGGTTAAGCCTCAAGGGCCGAATGAAGAGGAAAAAAGCGAGCGCCTTCAGTACTTTTGAGTTGCTGCTGAAAGCACAGTGTGGCGTGATATGGACCACATCAAATGTGAGGGAAAACGTTAGGCTGTGGCCTTGAGTACGTTTAGAAATTCTCTGGTGGTTACTGGTTAGCCCGGCTTCAAATCTCCCTTGGAACACCTCTGTGTGGAGTTCGCACGTTCTCCGGCGTCTTCCCATTTCCCCAAAACATGCACGTTAGTGTGTCAATAATTGATTAAAACCGGTCCAGGGTGTAACGCACCCCTGAGTCAGCAGGGGTGGGCGCCAGGTCATCCGCAACCCTGATGGACACGCAGTACAGACAACGGATGAACGGAGGGTTAGCCTAGCTTAGCTGGGCGCACGGAGGAGTGTAGCAGTTAAAATTGTTCTTAGAATGTTCCGATAGTGATTTACATACGTGCTAAATACATCATGTTAGAGCACTGAATGCGTCCCAATTTTATCTTTCCCCACCGAAAAAGTACTCCCATTAGAGTCTGACGTCCTACAGCCTCAAAACACCATTTTGGCGAGTCGCATCTTTCTCAGCATCCTGCACCAGTGCACAAACATTCCCAGGCCAACAGGTCAAATCCGATCACTTGTAATCATAGAGGCGGAATAACTGGTTTTCACAGTCCATGTTGCTACATAGTGAAGTTTCTTGTGTAGTCGTATTCTATTGTGGGAATGACAGCCTGGACAAATTTGAGGAAAATGAGAAGATACCTGAAAAGCACAGTAAAGGAAAAGGCAAAGTGCAAAAGGGACCACGCACAAAGATCTGTTCCTTTAAAAGACTTCAGGTCATCTGTTGGCAGCATCAACAACAACAACAAATGAAAAGGATACATGTGCACTCCGAGCTCACCACCTCCTTCAGCCACTGTCTCGATGATCTTTTTCATCACTTCAGCATGTCTGAAAATATGTATGTCATGATGATGAGTTAGGAAAAGTATTAGAGAAAAATCATACAATAACATACTACACAGTGGAGCAAAAAAGTAATTAGTCAGCCAAGTTCTCCCACCTAAAAAGATGAGAGGCCTGTAATTTTCATTTCAGTTTGGCCCATTCCTTCATGCGGATCTCCTCTCGAGCAGTGATGTTTTGGGGCTGTCGCTGGGCAACACAGATTTTCCACTCCCTCTAATGATTTTCTATGGGGTTGAGATCTGGAGACTGGCTAGGCCACTGCAGGACCTTGAAATTCTTCTTACAAAGCCACTGCTTCGTTGTCCGGGTAGTGTGTTTGGTTTCATCGTCAATGCCCTTGCTGATGAAAGGAGGTTTTAAATCAAAATCTCACAATACATGGGCCCATTCATTCTTTCCTTTACACAGATCAGTCTTCCTGGGTCCTTTGCAGAAAAACCGCCCCAAAGCATGTTGTTTCCACCCCCATGCTTCACAGTAGGTATGGTGTTCTTTGGATGCAACTCAGCATTCTTTCTCCTCCATACACGACAAGTTGAGTTTTTACTAAAAAGTTCTATTTTGGTTTCATCTGACGATATGACATTCTCCCAATCCTCTTGTGGATCATCCAAATTCTCTAGCAAACTTCAGACGGGCCCGGACATTGACCGATTGGCATAGCGTGTTACTGATGGTAGCCTTTGTTACTTTGGTCTCAGGTCTCTGCAGGTCATTCACTAGGTCCCTCCGTGTGGTTCTGGGATTTTTGCTCACCTTTCTTGTGATCGTTTTGAGAGAGCCCGAAATCTTGCTTTTTTTGCTCTTATTTTTCCACAATAATTTACAAAATAATTATTTAAAATTCAGACAATGGGATTTTTTTCTCATTCTGTCTCTCATAGTTGAAGTGTACCTATGGTGAAAATTACAGGCCTCTCTCCTATTTTTAAGAGGGAGAACTTGCACAATTGGTGGCAGACTAAATACTTTTTTGCACAATGTAAGTGTACATGTGTTTGCTATCAGAGGCAGAGCCGTTCCTTACACGGTACACTGTGTGTTGACTCAATACCTAAAAAAGGTGCAGCCCAGGGAATTGGCTGTTAATGATTGACAAACTTCATAAATCTCAAAATTGACTTATCAGGTTGACTTTGGGCATAATAAAATTTAAAAAAATTTTAAAGAAAAGTTAGGCATTCCCTCTCTCACACTTTTCCACTTCACTCACCTGCAGGGGTGGACGGAGCACATGGCTGGCGGGGGAAGGTGTGGATGGTTCTCGATGGTGACCGTCTTCTTCACGTGGTCCTGACTGATGTCTTCGTACATATGCTCCACAGACAGAGGCTGCCTGTCCTGAAAGACGCCGAGACAATAACGTCAGTGCCTTGCTCAAGGGCACCTTGCATTGCCCAGAAGTGTGCTGATAAGTAATAAAAGCAAGCAAAAAAGCTGAGATTGAGAGTCAACAATGATGCAATCATGTAGAGTATAATCATGTGTTGGCTCACAGCAGCCGGTTACATACTTCACCATATCCAAAGAGCCACAGCCGAGGGGTCTGGTAGTATTTATCATATGTAATGTAAAGGTCATATGTTCTTGTCTGAAGGATAGTGTCTTCACTCCCGGCCTCCACTTTCACTTCCACCATTTTACTGGTGTCTAAGGTCGCCTGGAGAGAGGACACAAGTGAGGGAAGGTAGCACCTTGACGAGAAACACCAAGTGGAACAAGGAGGCCTACCTCGTCAGTTTCCAGCAAGCCGCTTTCTTCGTATTCTGCAAGGAAGTGAAAAGACAGTGCAGCCATGAGACTTGATGAATGAACATTGAAATTCTAATTTATGTACCTTCGGTTTGGTATTGATCTCAGTCGATCAGTCGGTTCATTTTCAGTACACTAAGGGAGCAGAATACGAAACAAAAAAGAAGCCTAGTACCTTCCATATCCGCCGCCTCGCCATCTTCTTCGTCTTCATCCTCATCACAACATGCTGCTGATGTTTTATTCATATTCTTGTCCTGGAATCAAGACAATATAATGAAACACGGAGAGTGCCTTAAAGGAAAATTGCACTTTTTTTTTATGTTGCCCATCATCCCCAATCTTTTATCAGTGCATCCTGAAAATATAAAAACAGCTAAAAAGAGGCAGCTAAGCGTGCACCTAAACCTCCAAAAAGCGCCAACAAGGCTCTATTTACCTAATGTGACATGCATATTAACCAAGCTGCAGTGACATTGTTATTACTACGGGTATTAACGTTGTTACACTGAATAACTACTTCACTAGTGTAGTGACACGCCGGTAGTGACTAGATTCACTACTCACTTGCTCATAGCACGCCATCGTCAAGCTCAAGATGCCTCACACCACTACCAAAAGGTAACGCTACATATTGGAGATGCCGACATTGCTGCAGTGTGCTTTTATGTTTGGAAAAGTCAATGCGAGGTGTAGCGTTGCTTTGAATGCGATTATGTGAAATAAATGCTTCCAGGGATGACGTTTCCGTAATTATTGTAAAAAAAAAATATAAAAAAATCCATTATTGTTATTAATATGATATAAGACACAGTTGGGAGTTCATGGAGGTGATTTACTAGCAGCCTTTATGGCTGTTTTTATATCCTTACACAGAAAAAAAAGACATGTGCGTTATGTCTCACAAAAGGATTGTGGATGACTGCACTTTTGCTTTAAGGAGTGCCATAACGAACAACAACAGCAAAGGGAGCAGACACCTTGTTATTGTCCAGTGAAATGTCCTGTACAGCATCAGTAACGCCAAGCACACCTGGAAACAATTAGGAGTACTGTTATAAAATTATTCTAACAAAGACTTTGCCAATACAGTCTACATTTTTTTAAAGAACTATGTCTTAGGTCCAGTTTGTTTTTTATTTGGGTTGCCGACAGACAATTACTGCAATCGATGGTAGTTATTGTCAGCCACAGGAAGAAACATATGTAAGTTTAATATTCACTGTATTCAAGACATTACATCAAATTAGCAGCAGCTCTGTGTGATATCTTTATATATAATATCAAATCACAACAAACTGCTGTAGGTACAAATGCCCATAATTATTGCCCATTCAGCATGCGGCGCATAGTCTGAGCACTGCTATTATCAGTCCACAAAATGTTCCTCCATTTCCCTTTAGGCCAGTTGATGTGTTCTTTGGCAAATTGTAACCTCTTCTGCACAAGCATTTTTTTTAACAGAGGGACTTTGCGGGGGATTCTTCTAAATAAATTAGCTTCACACAGCTGTCACAGTACTTACAGGTAACTCCATACTGTCTTTGATCATCCTGGAGCTGATCATTGGCTGAGCCTTTGCTATTCTGGGTAATCTTTGATCCATTTTGATAGTTGTCTTGGGTCTTCTGTCACGTGTCTCTGGTTTTGCTCTCCAATTTAAGGAATTGGAGATCATTTTAGCTCAACAACCAACAATCGTTTACACCTCTTCATAAGCTTTTCCCTCTCCAATCAACTTTTTAATCAAAGTATGCTGTTTTTCTGAACAATGTCTTGAACGCCCCATTTTCCTCAGGCTTTCAAAGAGAAATGCAAGTTCAACAAAAGCTGGTTTCATCCTTAAATAGGGGCCACCTGATTCACACCTGTTATATCACAAAACTGACAACGGATCACTGATTGAATGCCACACTGCTGTTTTTGGAGCACACCCATTTGAACTAATTGCCCAATTGCACAGCCTTAAGAGCGTGCATATCATGATTGCTGGGTCTTTTTTGTTTTCTGAGAATCTACTGCACCTACTGGTAACAAAAAATATACTAATAACAGTGATTCAACTGGTTTGTCACATTGGACTGCTATTATTTGACTTCACTCAAATCACACTCAGGCTCAAATCAGCTCAGCTCTATGTTTTGTTTGTTTGTAAAAAGTGAAAAATAAAAGACTAAAAGATCTTTTTCACATTGGCAGCGAGTGAAAAATACATCAGAAGACAGAGCGGCATCAGACCTGCATTGTGGTAAGTGTCCACCCATCCCCCATCGCCGTCGTCTTCCTCGATAATGGCCTCCAGCTCGTCCGAGTACTCCATCTGTTTACAGCGCTTGTGACAGGGAACTGTAAAACCACAAAGAAAAGTGCAAACGCTCAGATATGCTTCAAAACCTGATGGTTGTCATTCCCATACAAACAGTCTGTTTCCCCCATACTATTATATTACAAAACACAAGAAGGTCAAGTTCATTTGGTTTTCTATATAGCGCCAGATCACAAAAGAAGTCCTTGAGGGATCGACATAGAACAGATGCTATTCTCTTGCAGACCAGGTGTGTCAAGAAGCAGTTACGGCCGCCACAAATAAAGTATTGTGTGGGAAACACTGCTTATGGCATCATGTAATCATGCATGGCAGCGTATTCAGCATAATCTTAACCCTAAGCGGGCCCCACACACACACTGCTCTTACCATTGCGTGTCAGGAGAAACTGTTTATCTGGGGGCAAATACGGTTTGACTTTAGCTTCTTCACCGCTGGCCCTGCAGGAAAATATTCATTATTTTAATAGACTGGAAAAGGTCAATTCATTGCACTTGTACTGTGACTGAACTAATTCACCACACATACTCAGAACCAGTTCATTCAGTCACTGTCTTTGTACCAATAGCAAATACAATTTTAACAACGCTTCAATGTGCTGTCGAAAGAAAATTTAGTGACCAGGCTGGATGCTTCCTGTTAGGTAAGTTGGGTTTCTCCAGTAGAACATTGCACCACTATGTGAAATTTAGCTAGACTTTCGTAACAATGGAATGCGCTTTTCCGAGTCACACATGGCCAAGCATCACTGCGATGCAATTCCTTTTTTGCCGCGGTGAACTCATTAAGCATGTGCACAAGATGCAATTCTTTTGCACACATTTAAGCAGACCGTTCATTTTTTTGCACAAAATGAAACCTACCATTTCCACGTGGGACAGTGGTGGACCAAGTGATCTCCAGCGGCAACAAACTAACACAAAAAAAAACATTAGACGTGCTGTTATGCTTCTTTTTAAGTCTGCATTGGGAGAGGTTTTACACGCCAAAGCAGGGGTAGGGAACCTATGGCTCGGGAACCAGATGTGACTCTTGATGAGCACATATGGTTCTCAGAAGTTTCCAAACACCATTAACATTTATTTATTGTAATTACATTTTCCCTTAAAATACATATAACATGTCTTGCTTTACAACCGGGGTGTTGGGAGTGTGATCTGAGGGATTTATTTGCCCGCAGCACAATCTAAAAATACAATTTAACAAACAACTTGAAGGACACTGAAAAAAAAAAAATTAAGTTTTTAAAAAGTTGTCATTTTGGTAAAATTAGGTTGTGGAATAGGATAGAATAGTAGGAGAATAAAGTCAAAATACTAAAGGAATAAAGTCATAATTATGAGAAAATTTGAAAAAATTGGAAATAAAAAAAAACCCCAGCATACATGGAAAAATATTGCTGTCATTTTATGAGCAGAAAGTCAAAAAATCTAGAGAAAAAAGTCACAATTTTATGGGAACAAACTTGTAATAATTAATAATAATTATGAGTAAAAACAATGTAATTTTTATATTCTTTTAAATGTTGCAATATTAAGAAACAAATAAAACAAAATAAAGTTGTAGTTTTTGGAATATTAGATTTGGGAATCAAATATCGTATCGTCATAATTTTAAAATTAAACATGTAATTTTTGTTTGACAATGTATAAAGTTTTTGGCTGCCATTTGAAAGTAAGAAATGACAGGAATCTCAGCGTTCAAAGTAACATTCAATAACAATCCATCCAAGATTCCCAACCCCTGCCCTAAAGGAAGCATTTGGAGATCAACATTGTCACCTCTTCTGGCGTGATGACTCCAGTTTCTTTGAATTTGGATTCCTGTCAAATTGTAAGCATCGTCAAAGCACAATCCAAAGTTAGCAGGAGGTTTTTGTGTCAAGGTAACAACACACGGCATGTACTAATCCGCAGCAGCCATTTTTAAACGGATATCGCCACATGCCAACGAAGCATCCCCGGCTAGCCGCGTGCTAGCTTGAGAAGTTTACCTTGAGCACCGGCGTGAGAAACTCCGCCACTCCGAGAGCCGTGCCTTTTACTGTGTTAATGACGTTCTGCATCTTGCGTGGTCGAATGTGGTAGGTTTCTCTACCTGACGGCGCGCAGGGGAAATGTGGCTACTTGTCATCCGAGGCTGGAGCGACATTAGCAGATCACATGACTTGCCCAAACAACTTCCGGGTGTCAAAGTATCGCGCGAAGACAGCGTGACTTCCGTCTCTCGTGCTTGGTTGACGTCCTGCAACATTATGAGCGTACATTTAAATGTGTGCGTGTTTAGTTGTTTTTTTTCTGTTCTTTACGAGTAATGAATGACCCCATCCTCGCCCTAAGGACAAACTTTTAGCATCAGCAAGTGTCTTCTAGGCCACAGCATGTGGAGAAGCTCAGGCAGGTCGTTGTTATGGCGAACTGGAGGACTCAATACAACCAACAGACGCCATGGATCCTGCCGCGGGGGTGCGCGTGAGAGGACGTGGGTCGTGCCCACGGGATTCGACACCGGGCTGAAGGTCTTCAACAGCCTCACCAAACAGAAAGAGCCCCTGGTTGTGGCTCGGGAGGGAGTAGCCACTTGGTACGGAGCCGGTTCGTCCACGCGTACAGTGTAAACATGTGCAGTAACGTGCTTGTGTTGGCACGCCAGGTACAGCTGTGGGCCCACCGTGTACGACCACGCCCACCTGGGTCACGCATGGTAAGTATGAAGATGATGCACACTCACTTTGCCAGTCTTCATAAGCCTTTCTCCTCAAAGTTCCTACGTCAGGTTTGATGTCCTGCAGAGGATTCTGTCCAGGTTGTTTGGCGTCACGGTCATCCATGCCATGGTCATCACAGACATCGACGACAAAATCATCAAAAGAGGCTGGGAGGTGAGGCGCCTGTTTGTCTGGATGACTTCCACAGCACAATGCAGCGCCTTGCCGGTACCTGGATGCTGCTGGGAAACGTCCAATGGGGACTGCGCAGTGGTGTTCAGAAGGGAATTGAGGGTCTCAAACCCGTGCCATGGAGGGCCGAGACACTGCAGGTTTTCCTCCTCAACCTCAAATTGATGAGCTCCTCTTCCTCAAACTGAAAGGGGTGTTGATCACTGAAATCACCTGCTGTAGTGACCGGCTGGAAAGGAAACCTGCAGGGTCTCGGGTTTGAGACCCCTGATGTACACCCCAAAATGGGAGATGTCCAAATTGGGCCCAATTAGCCACTCCCCCTTTACAGTGTCATGTGACTGGTTGAGCGCTACAGATTTTGTTATTTAAACTTTGTGTTACCGCTTTTGCACTGTCTCATGCTGGTCACTGGAAGTTCAACATGGCACTTGATGGCCAAGATCCGAGCGTATCCTGTCCATAAAGAGCGTGTTGCGTGTTGACTTATTTTGAGGGGACGGTAAACAAAACTGTTCATTGACTGCATCGTTTTAACGTATCATTTATTTTGCGTTGTCCCGTAAAAAGATGCAATAAAAAATTTGCATACACGTCGTTTTGGTGAGATACTGTACTGACGGATGTTTTCTTTTTTTTTAATTTTTTTAATCTATTCCAAAAATGTGCTTCTAGGAGAATATCTCCCCCACCATCATCGCCAGAATGTATGAAGAGGAATTTAGGAAAGACATGACGTCATTGAAGGTGCGCGTCAATCAAAAGCAAATACAATCCCAGGGTAATGAATCCCATTAGCAGAGAATTTGACACAAAAATGATCCATAAATCAAATGTATCCTGGTATTTTTCAGGTGATTCATCCTGCAGCGTATATACGGGTAACTGAGAATGTACCCCAAATTGTGGCGTTCATCCAGAGGATTATCCAGCACGGAAAGGCTTATGCCACCAAGGAAGGTGACTATTAGGAATGTTCTCCTCACTTCATTTTTTGGTCCCCTTCATCTGTTGTCTTTTTGACTGTAGGTGATGTGTACTTTGATGTCCAGGCCATCGGGCAACGCTACGGCAAGTTTGGTGGTGCTGTGGACTCTCAGGAAGAATCTGGTAGGAGCAAAGGTCCACAATGTTGTATTTTCTAAGGTTTGTCATAAAGGATAAATGACATACTGGAGTAAAGCACTACATTTGAGAGTGTACTGCTGTCCCAAATTGATTAGGGTCACTGTGTGCTTGGCGGAAATGACCACTGCAGTATTTACGCACTTCTTCTGTTCACTCCATTGTTTCCAGTTAGTCCTTCCGCTTCCGCTGTACAGCCAAGATGGCGACTGTTATGGGTGGTTAGTGTCCAGCACTGCACACATATTGGCCGCTTTGACTGCAACAGCTTGGTACTGATAGCGTACTGGTGTACTTTGCCGTGAGAGTACAATTATGCACTGGAAAAAAGTGTAGAGTACAGAAGTGAAAAAATTACACACAAATTTCGTGCAAAGCCTACACGTCCTTACAGTGAGGAAAATAAGTATTTGAACACCCTGCTATTTTACAAGATCTGTTGGGTTTAGGTCTGGAGACTGGCTAGGCCAGGCCAGAACCTTGATATGCTTCTTACGAAGGCCACTCCTTTGTTATTCTGGCTGTGTGCTTCAGGTGTTTGTCATGTTGGAAGACCCAGCCTCGACCCATCTTCAGTGCTCTGAGGGAAGGAGGTTGTTCCCCAAAATCTCGCAATAGATGACCCCTGTCATCCTCTATAATACAGTACAGTCGCCCTGTCCCATGTGCAGGGAAACACCCCCAAAGCATAATGCTCCTCCCCCATGCTTCACAGTAGGGATGATGTACTTGGGATGGTACTCATCATTCTTCTTCCTCCAAACACACTTAGTGGAATTATGACAAAATTTTGAGTTTTGGTCTATTTTTGTCTCATCTGATCACATCACTTTCTCCCATGACTCCTCTGGATCATCCAAATAGTCGTTGGCAAACCTAAGACGGACCTGGACACGTGCTGGTTTAAGCAGGGGAACCTTTCGTGCCACGCATGATTTCAAACCATGGCGTCTAAGTGTATTACCAACAGTAACCTTGGTAACAATGTTCCCAGATCTTTTCAGGTCATTGACCAGCTCCTCCCGTGTAGTTCTGGGCTGAAGCCTCACCTTTCTTAGGATCATTGAGACCCCACGAGGTGAGATCTTGCGTGGAGCCCCAGTCCAAGAGAGATTGTCATGTTTAGCGTCTTCCATTTTTGAATGACTGCTCCAACAGTGGACCTTTTTTCACCAAGCTGCTTGGCAGTTTCCCCGTAGCCCTTTCCATCATTGTGGAGGTGAACTATTTTGTCTCTGGTGTCTTTGGACAGCTCTTTGGTTCTGGCCATGGTAGTAGTTGGAGCTTACTGATTGTATGGGGTGGACAGGTGTCTTTATGCAGCTAACAATCTCAAACTTGCGCATCTAATTTAGGATAATAAATGGAGGTGGATTTTTTTAAGGGTGGACTAACAGGTCTTGGGAGAACTTGCAAAATAGCAGGGTGTGATCAAATACTTATTTTCCTCACTGTATATGGTATCGGGGTCGTTGTGAAATGCATACTCTATATTTAAATCTCTACAATTGGCCAGCATTTGAATTTTGGTGGTTTTGGCATGTAGCTAACTTGTAGCGGATGCAGTAATGACAAAGTGAGGCAGTGTCTCACATGGGTGGTGGTCTGCACTGTACAGAACATGTTTTGATTTAGCTCCTGTACTGGATTTGATGTGACTGTGCAAGAGTGCATAGTTGTCATGGAAATGCAGGTGAGCTGTATTTCATTCATTCATTCATTTTCTATACCGCTTATCCTCATTAACGTCACGGGGATGCTGGAGCCTATCCCAGCAGACTTAGGGCGAGAGCGTGGGGTCGACCCTGGACTGGTCGCCAGTCAATCGCAGGGCAAGGTGTATTTCATTCACTCTATTAAATAAGGACCCAGTGCATGATTTTCCAGGCAGTTCCAGTAAAAAAGATGTGCGGGACTTTGCTCTGTGGAAGCGAGCAAAACCAAACCAACCATACTGGGAATCTCCATGGGGCCCAGGAAGACCAGGCTGGCATATTGAGTGTTCTACCATAGCAAGGTCTGCAATCCCAACGGAATGTTGTCTTAGTACTGTTTTTTGTTCCATCTGTGATGCGACATGTCTCCTCTGGGCTGATTTCAGCTCTGTGTTTGGGAGCCAACTGGATATCCACTCAGGAGGTGTGGATCTGGCCTTCCCTCACCATGAAAATGAGGTGGCACAGAGTGAAGCTTATCATCAGTGTGACCAGTGGTCCAATTACTTCCTGCACTCGGGTAACTCATACGACAGGAAAACGCATGCGTACTAACCATAAATACCAAACAGGACAGGTTTTGAGAGTAAAAATGCATTTTACTCTGTTTAGGACATTTACATCTCAAAGGCAGTGCAGAGAAAATGTCTAAATCTCTGAAGAACTACATCAGCATCAAGGTAACGTGCATCATCCTGGCAGAATTTCCCAGAAAAATGCCTTAAATACTACAGTAGTTGTTAGTAAATTACAAGTAGACCTTTCAACATTTCACAGTCCGCGTTCATCCAAGTCACCCTTTCCCACCGTGGTGGTGGAGAGGTGCGATCACAATGACTTCTCTTTCCACAGGACTTCCTGCGGTCTCACTCTGCCAATGAGTTCCGGATGTTCTGCCTCCTGAGCAAGTACAGATCAGGTCTGTTCCGCCTGCACGCTTTTAGCTGCAGCTGGTGTTAAAAGGCTGCTCTGTAATGTCGCCGTAGCGATTGACTACAGCAACAGCAGCATGTCGGACGCTCGGGTCTCCCTGGCAACAATCTCCACGTTCTGTAGTGACGCTCAGGCCTACGTGAAGGGCCAGCTGCAGTGTTTGCCAGTGCGGGATGCCTTTCTCTGGGAGAGGTGGGTTGGTTTGTTCCTTTTTTTAATGGAGGGATTTTAGACTTTGCCGTGATCCCATGACATGTCTGGCTGATCATTCTTCACCTCAGGTTGGCTCAGACCAAAGCTCGCGTGACAGCAGCGCTGGCGGATGACTTTGACACCCCTCGAGCTATGAGTGCCATCATGGATTTGATTTACCAGGGACACTGCCAGCTGCAGCCCGTTTCCTCCGTAACGGCTCACACGCTAATTCTCACATAAGCTCAAGTAGTTACTGACTGTTCTGTCTCAGTCCGCCGGAGCAGGTAGAAGTCCAGCAGTGTTTGGAGCCATGACGGCCTATATCAGAGACATCTTGGATGTGTTAGGGATGGAACCGTCTCACAGGGTCAGCAGGCACTTGGACCCAATCAATAGAACAGTGTGTAGTGTTAAGAAAAGGTCCAGTTCTCAAATAGTTTTGTACTAGCAGGAGACTGAGGTGACGAGTCACTCTGGGAGCCTCGAGGCTGTCGTCGATCAACTGACCCAATTCCGTAGTGAAGTCAGAGCGTTTGCGCTCGCCCGACAGACGACTGCTTTCGAGAAGCCAGCGCTTTATCCAGAAAGAATCCCCCTCCTTAAAGCAAGTGACGATCTCAGGAATAACCTGGCACCCCTCGGCGTGCTCATAAAGGTGAGGAACCAGCTGGTTGCGACCCAGATGTTTTTACACTGATGGGCTGTTCTTGTGCTTTCAGGATCGAGGAGCCACCTCCACATGGGAGCTCACGAAGGGAAAAGAGGATCAGAAATCACAGGATGAAACCCAGCAGACACCAGTCTGAAGATAGCGCCTGGATGGACTCAAATGATGAGATTGCAGAAAGAAAAAATATTCCGATGTGAAGACATTGTGTCTTTACTGAGCAAGAACATCAACAACTTAAAAGACAAACAAGGACTCCTAAAGTAGAACATGAAACTGGACTCTTTTGTTTAATTTAAAAAGACCATAATCTTTGTGACAAATGTTTGGTACGTTGCATTACATCATTGCAACAAGAAGGTCCAGGATACTGTACCTTGTGCAGCTTCAGGACCACAGCGGAGCTAAGAAAACACGCAGCAGTAAACATGAAACTGCGCTGAAGACCTGCACCAAGGGGTGACATCGCTGTAGAACAATCCAATATTCAGCCGCAGATCAGGTCTTCTTCTCAGGCTGTGTTGCGCGTCACTGGAGTCAGATTGATCAAAGAGTTACTGGCCTGGGCCAGTTCCGTGATGGAAACCCTCCCTCTCTGTTTGATGAACTGAGCCACAGAATCCAGTTCGGCTGGCGTGATGGAAATGAACTTCCCCCTATCATCAATTACTCCTGGGGGAAAAAACCATACAATGATTATTTGTGTACAGGATTTAAATTAACAGCACCCTCCAGAATTATTGGAACAGTAAGGCTGATTTCCTTTCTTCTGTAGACAAATATGAGACCAGAATTTCAGCTTTTATTTCCCCGTATTTACATCGGGATCTGATGCTCACCTTAGAAGGTATCACCTTTTATTGGAACACACGGATTTTTCATGTGAACAAAAATACTGCAACATGTGACACACACGTATGTCTGGTTGCAATAATAGCACTGCCTCAACAAAACATAAGGGATGCGCGCATAACACAGCTATATTAATATTTACATATGTATCTATATACAGTACACATATGTATGCATATACACACGCGCACACACCTGACTGACTAGTTGAAAATTGCAAGGATTTAAAATGAGGTTGTAATTAGAGCTTAAAATGCAAAAAGAAGAAATAGCGTGCCAAATCATTTTGGGGAGTTTTGGCAATCATTAAACTAGCTTGAACAAAAAACATGATACGTATACATTTTACATATTCCAAAAACGTTATGTTGTCTTGTTTCTCATAATGTAACATTCAAAAAAATTATAACTTTATGCCACTAAAATGAAATTATTTCAATTTTTTTTTATTCTCGTAAAATTGTGACTTTTTTTCTGTTAACATTTGGACTTTCGACTTGATGAGTTTTGGCAATCTGTTCAATTTCATTTTCCATTTTTTTTTTACTTTTCTCGTGATTATGACTTTATTTCTGTAATATTTGGAATCCTCCTAATAAGAACTTTTTCCACAACCTAATTTTCCAAACATTACAACTTTTTTTTACTTAGATGGCATTTTTTTTCTCCTGATATTTTAAATTTATTTTCATTAAATGAATGCTGATTTTTCAATTTTTGCCGTTTACTTTGTTATTAAATTGTATTTTTAGTTTGTGCCACGGGCCAAAAAAATTACTCGGACCGCACTTTGAACACCCCTGTTGTAAGCAAGATATGGTACATATATTTTCAGAAAAAACTACAAATAAATCAATGTTGTGGCATAAGAAACGTCAGAGTCACACGTGCTCATCAAAAGAACCACATCTGGCTCGCGAGCCTTACCACCCCTGTGTTAGAACCTCCTAGAATCCAACAGCGCAAATGTAAATCCTTGGAATTTGTCCTTGTTATTCTGAAGGTAGATTGTCACAAACCTGTGAGAGAGCCTTCTGCTAGCAGGTCCTGCAGTCTACCGATGGCATCCTGTGTTCTCATCCCAAAATGAGAGGCTAAGTCTTCCAGTAGAACCACTTTAGAGCTCTGGTGGACACGGTGATGCCGTTTAGACACAGTACATCGTATTGTTGAAGAAAAATTGGATGGTGGGACATCACCTCTATGTAATGTATGAATTCTTGGAGTAGGTTGCGTGACTGGAAGATAAAACCAAAAATAATGTCAAATAAGATAACTTGGATGTCATATCCCAAGTGACATTACCTGGTCTTCAGTGAGCTCCTCCTCCTCGCCCTGGTCTTCTACTACAAAAGAGGCTTTGAGCCTGAGGTACTCCTCCTCCTCACGTTTCTCCTGCTCTTCTTTGGCCCGCCGCTCCTCCTCCTCCTGATTAAACCTCAATGAGCTGTGCATGCACAGATGAAAGAGGACAACATCAAATGATAAAATGAGACCTGTTTCTCTTCAAGCAGCCTCTCTTTCTCCTCCTCCTGCCGTCTCTCCTGTTCTCTTAGTTCCTGCATCCTCCTCCTTTCTTCACGCTCCTCCATCTCTGCCTGGAGGTAGAATCATTGCATCAACATCATCTTAAGCCCATGGTTGGTGTTTTTTGTCCAATTATTATTCAAGCACAGCCTTTGACTCCTACCTCCCTCTGGGCTTTCTTGGCCTGTTTCTCCTCCAGCTTCTTTTGCTTTTTAGCTCCAATTTTTGCAGTTGGCTGAAAGGTCTGTTGCTCCGGCTCAGCTTGCACTTCCTCCTGCTGCTGCTCTTCTCGCTCCTCCTCTGAAATCACCGCCGATTTTTAAAGGTTTATTTTCTCCAACCGGAGCAAACATGCCCATAGACTTTCCAGGAAAATGCAATGAAGTGTTTAGCAGGGACCAGGGGAAACACCTTAAGCGCTGGTGCTCACCCATGTTAAGTTTGGATCCCAAAATTGTACATACACATTTGTAAAATTGCCCAATTTTTACACTCCATTTTCAATATTTTCCTTGATTTCAATGTCAGTATGTGACTAATTCGAACGACAAAATTCAGGTACGTGTATTTGTGAAGACAGGCCATGACGCATGTGCAGGTAATATCCAAAAAGATGCCGTGGGAGACCCAAACAATGGGGGGAAAAAACACAAAAGGCAAAACAAACATGTTTAGAACTCCAAATTAACTTTCTCCTGTGACTTCTTTTTTTTTTTATGTCGCCAGCAAGAACGAGCAGGCTGTGAGTGGCTAGGCCGCGTCCACATGAATACGGATGTTAAAAACGCCTACTTTTCCGTGCGTCGCAAACGTAGGATTTTGTTTTGGTAAAAAATAAGAAAGATATGTTGCTAGATAATCAAGAGGTCTCGGACTGCTCGCTTTGTATAGCGACAAAGTTGCCAAGCTGGCTAAACGGATTCCTCCTGCCGTTCTTTGGCAGAGCAGGCGCGTCAAGAAGCAGTTACTGTCCCATCTACCGTTTACGAGCAAGGGCGAACAAGTAGTGCCAAATCTACAAAATATGTACAAGAAAGACAAACAAAAGTACCGCAGATGTATCTGTGGCAGTCCAAATGTATTATTGGCGGGCCGCAAGAAATAAATAAATGTAAGGGAAACACGGAAGGTCTACTTGGGGTAGTCTAGTTGTCCCTGACTTGAAGTGGTCATGATGTCGGTAACGTTTAGGAATGAGCTACAACGTGACTTGTTTACCGAGCTCCTCTGCTTCCCGCTCTGGTCGTCTGTTGGCCATCGCCGCTGCAAGGTTTCTCCTCCTGCGCGGCATTCCGGCGCCTCGCTCCCCCACAACCGCCCGATGGCGAACAGCTGCAGCTCGGACGACGGCTTGCTCATTCTCTCTGTCGGCTGTGTGGAGAATCAAATGAACGGTTATTGTTGTGGTGGCAGTTTTCTGTGGTGTGGACCTACACGGCATCATGCTGAGGAGGCGTGCGTCGTGGTTACAAGCCACATCAAATTACAACCTCAATAACGCAGGTAAAGGTCTCTGTCCGTTTGTTTGTCAGTGTCACTAATTCGAAATTACACAATATTACAATTACACAAGATATAATTGTAGTACAATTATACAATACAACCTGGTCCTTCGGTGTACTCAGCTGACCTCATTCTTTGAGCAGGCAGGCAGGATTATTGCCACGGGTCTTTTGGTGCCATTATTGCGGTTCTATTGGTCCTGCTGACACTTGCTGACGTAGTCTAAACCACACGCGCCGAGCTTAGGCAAGTACGGTAAATCAATAGCTCCATAGTCGAGGACTTCCGGGCATAAATGCGCAGAAAAGGGCCCGCTGCTTCACATCCTGCACGGTTCATTTGACAAACGTAGCGCGCCGTGCTGCTATGCTAACAGTCGGGGGGGCTGCCACGCACGTCTATGCGTGCTAGCGGCTACCTACCTTCCTGCGTCTTTTTCCGCAACTTCACAGCGAAAACGATCAACGCCGCGAGGATGGCGGCAGCTATTAGGTAAAGTTCTATATCCATGGCCGGGTCCCAGTTTCATACGCGATTGTATCGCGCGTGTGTACGCAAACGAAAGCCGTCACGTTGTTTCTTTTTAGCCTTTACGTCAACAGCTGGCAGGTTTCTTCTTCGTGGGTTTTACTCGCCAGGCGATTATTTGCCGGCTTTCAGCTCATTACCGCCCCCTATCATTTTGGGGTGAAAACATAGGAGTTCCCATTTTCAGTGCATTTTCCAATGTTCTTCACCATGAAAATGCTTTCATTTCTATTTCATGGAGAGTCAGTTGCAATGGACAGCAGTCTGTACTGCAAAGCTAACTTTTTTTATATATAATATTTTCTACTGTTTTAAGGAGAGGAATAACATATGTTTTATTATAACACAATGTTAATATCCATCCATTTTCTATGCCGTTTAACCTCACAAGGGTGGCAGGGCTGAGCTGGAGCCTATCCCAGCTGACTTTGGGCGAGGCGGAGTACAACAACAACGGGGCTACAACGGAGTATCAACAGTGTAAAACAGTTTATACTTGCTTGCATTGTCATATTTACATGTGTCCACCTGGAGCAGGGGTCGGGAACCTTTTGGGCTGAGAGAGCCACGAAAGCCAGACATTTTCAAACATATTTTCCTGAGGGATAAATCATGTCTTTTAACAGTGAGCGTGCAAGTAATTACTTTAATAATTAGTCATTAGTCTTTGGATTGGATGGATTAAAGCACCCACACTGTGATTCCTGTCATGTTTTAATTTAAAATGTCAGCAAAAACAACATTATACACTGTAAAACAAAAATTCTACATTTAATTGTAATTTTTGGTCTTTATTCCCACAATATTTTAGCTATAAATCTTTATTTTGGTTTGTTTGATTGTCAAACTATAACGACATTTAAAAAACAAAAACAAACTTTATGCTACGAGGGCCAACTTTTTACAAGTTTATTCTCGCAAAATTGTGGTGTTTTTTTCTGCTAACAACCTACTCGTAAAATTACAGCAATTCTTTCACTTTCTGCTGTTCTTTTCTCGTAATTATGACTTTATTCCTGTAATATTATGACTTTATTCTCCTAATAATATAACCTTTTCCGCAACCGAATTTTCCCCAAATTACATGGACTTTTTTCTCCTAATATTTACACTTTATTTTCGTACAATTTGCTGATTTTTTCCATTTTTTGCTGTTTCCTTTTTTTTAATGGTATTTTTGCAGTGTGCCACGGGCCAATCAATCACCAGCACCGCACTTCGAACACCCTTGTTGCAAAGCAAGATGTGTCGCATACATTTTAAGAAAATCATGTATATGTATATATATCATGTATATGTATATATATCATGATATATGTATATATATCATGATATATGTATATATGATATGATATATGTATATATGTTATGGGGTGAAGAAAGTCATATGTGGTCATCAAAAGAGCCACATCTGGCGCTGGCGCCGTAGGTTCCCTAACCCTGACCTAACACTGGAGCAACATCGGAAATGGAAAAAAAAAACGTTTTAAAAAGTCTTTTTCATTGATATTATGACTGACGCTGCAAGATGCAATTGTTCCTCTTGGACACATGCATTTCTGCATCTTAATGCATTTGTTGCATGTTGCAGCAGTCATAGTACATATACATACTCAATCATTTTTTAATTCAATAAATGTTTTCATTATTTCATTCTTAATTATTTTCCCGAACACCTTGTGTAATGGACTCTGTACGTGTAGTTATGAAAAAAAACAACTAGTGCTGGCCAAAGAATGCAACACGGCTCCTTGAGGATACACCGCGTGAAATATTGTACATGTGACTTTTGCCTGCCCACAGGCACGCTATCGCTCCGTCATGGCGCCGACGCTCCTTTGCATACACATAAGCTTGTTTTGGAAACATACACAAGGACTTGCCAGGGGCGGGGGTACCCTCACTTTGTCATTTAGGACTCAGTGCATGCAACGTATAACCGTCAACCTCATGTCATCCCAAAAACAGCCTCATATGCATAGTAATATTTTTTAGACACGAGTAGGATAAAACATATATTCATATTTTTCTCTACTCTTCATATCATACCACAAAGAGAGAGAAAGACTGGTGAGGTTTAAGGGAATTAAGCCAAATATTGACTTATTCTTACTTGTCGTAGACGAACACTCCCTATCCATCACTCAACTATATATAATATAATAAAAAAATATAGTATATATAATATAATATATAATAATATGTGGGAAATTGGTTCTGCACCAAAAAATAGGTATCCTCATAAATATTAACAATAAATAATGATTTCTTTAGTTTTTTAGAATCTCAAGAGGGATGATAAAAATCACGCTGCTGTCCGCAAAAGGCCCCCGGGCCGCACCTTTCACACCCCTGGTCTGTCGTGTGCGGCGGTACTTTTCCGTCACGGCTGACAGCTGGAGGACACAGCCTCCTTTTGGAGAAAGGACACATTGCAATCGGATACGCTCCCCCTCCCTGTGCACATCCTGTCTTGTATTTTGTTTATACTGACAACACATTTCACGTGCGTGCGTGCGCGCGCGCGTGTGTGTGTGTGGCTTTTTTCCCATGCACGACCTTAAAAAAGTACACGCAACCGGCGTTGCAGTCCAGCAAGAGTGCAGCAAAAAAAAAAAAAAAGGAGATCCCTTGAAGGACGTTACAGCTTGCCGCAGTCTCTATTTCCTGGTTCCTGATCCACGTAGAGGAGGGGGAGGCGAGTGCGGAGAAAGAACCGCATTGTAGAGGTCACCGAGGGCCTTAACCGCCGCAAGGCAGTCGCAGGTGCGGCGGTGACAACAAGGTCATGCAGATGTGAGCAGGAAGTAGAGTCAGGAGGACACGGAGGCGTGACAGGAAGTGGTGCAGCGCCCCTCTGTTGGCAAACCAACAACTCTGCCGCTGTGTACAGTTTATACAGAAGCTGACCTCATCAGTACTCGACTGCTGCTTAGAAAGGTCCATCCACACGGCCGATTCTTGGTTCAACTGCTTCCACCCCGGGAAATGTGACATTTAGCGCTTTACGTTTCATGCTTCCATTTAGGGGAACCACATCCTGGATTGGTCACATGACAGCCGCCCCCAAAATGTTTCCTATGCGTCATTTCGAGACTTAATGGGTTGCAGTCGAGCGGCGAGCTGTGACGGGCCTGTTTGAGGGCTTTGAATGTGTTGGTGCTCATGATGGCCGCCACGCTGGATGGAGGACAAACCAGCAGGTCTAGGTCAGGGGCGTGGAGATCTCACCTTATTTTTTCCCACCTCAGTCTAGCTTCTTTCCGAGACCTGCTACGAGGCAGCCTGCTTGTCTCCGTATGACTTGCATTAAGACGCCCCTCAGGCCTGCGGTTTACAGCCCAGTGTTCCCACAGCAGTCAAACAGTCTGTTAATGGTTGTGTGCTTTATATTGCTGTGGTGACATGCCAAATGACCTTGTGCTTCAAGGGCACTGCTTGTTGTTCTACCTATGCATAGGTGCTAATACAAGGTTCACACTCATCCATGTGCCGCACAAGCCAAGTGGCTTTTGGGGTAACTTTGAAGAAGTCGTCCTACAAATGAATAATACTTTTATTTTTGTATTACGAAATAAGGGCAATATTATGGAAAAAGAAAGAGCGCATAGTTCCCCCTTATTTTTACCTGCGACACGTAGGTTGTGTTTGTGTTCAAAATACATTGAAAAGCTCTGAATGGCTTTAGATGAAAGCTGTAGGAATTGGTAGGAATAGGATATGGAAGAAGCGACTGCGTTTTGGATCCAGAAATGCTTTAAAGGATTCTTTAACCTTGCGAGGTGGGACCATTTGTGCATAAAAGTCCACAAACAAAGGGCAGAGAAAAAATACAGGACAATTTTCCAAGGTACGAATATGAGACCTTTGGAATTGCAATTGAAAAATGTAAGATTATTTTTTGCACGGCCGATGGGTCTCAGTGCTCAGGCCCTAATTATTATAGATGGTTTCATTTGTTGTATCATATGTTGTTCCATTCCATTTTCTTCCGCTTATCCGGGTCCGGGTCGCGGGGGCAGCAGCCCCAGCAGGGAAGTCCAGACTTCCCGGTCTCCGGCGACCTCTTCCAGCTTCACCGGGAGGACACCAAGGCGTTCCCAGGCTAGCTGTGAGACATAGTCCCTCCAGCGTGTCCTAGGTCTTCCGCAGGGCCTTCTCCTGACTGGGCATGACCGGGTCACCTCACCAGGGAGGCGCCCGGGAGGCATCCGGATGAGATCAGCCGAGCCACCTCAACTGGCTCCTCTCGATGTGGAGGAGCAGCGGCTCTACTCTGAGCTCCTCCCGGATGGCCGAGCTCCTCACCCTATCTCTTAGGGTGAGTCCAGCCACCCTACGGAGGAAACTCACTTCCGCCGCTTGTATCCGCGATCTCATTCTTTCGGTCATGACCCATAACTCATGACCATAGGTGTGGGTGGGAACGTAGATCGATCTGTAAACAGAGAGCTTTGCCTTCCGGCTCAGCTCTCTCTTCACCACGACGGTCCGGTACAGCGCCCGCATTACTGCTGACGCTGCACCGATCCGTCTGTCAATCTCACTGGCCTCGGATTTGAAAGGCCTGAGTCTCATCCCAGAAGCTTCACACTCAGCTGCAAACCGCTCCAGTAAACGCTGAAGGTCACAGCCTGATGAGGCCATAAGGACCACACCGTCTGCAAATAGCAGAGACGAGATCCTAAGGTAGCCAAGCTGGACTCCCTCAAAGCCTTGACTGCGGCTAGAAATTCTGTCCATGAAGATTATGAACAGAATTGGTGACAAAGGGCAGCCTTGGCGGAGGCCACCGTTCACCGGAAACAAGCTCGACTTACTGCTGGCAATGCGAACCAGGCTCCTGCTTCGATTGTACAAGGACCCAATGGCACGTAGTAGCGGGCCACCAATCCCGTACTCCCGGAGCACCCCCCACAGGACACCACGAGGGACACGGTCGAATGCCTTTTCCAGGTCTACAAAGCACATGTGCACATATGCAAAGCACATATGCAAAGGACATACCCTTCTCTCCAGCACCCTGGAGTAGACTTTCCCAGGGAGGCTGAGGAGTGTGATCCCCTATAGTTGGAACACACCCTCCGGTCACCCTTTTAAAAAATGGGAACCACAACCCCGGTCTGCCTGTCCAGAGGTACTGTTCCCGACTTCCATGCAATGTGGTAGAGGCGTGTCAACCAACACAGTCCCCCAACATCCAGAGCCTTGAGGAATTCTGGGCGGAACTCGTCTACCCCCGGAGCCTTGCCATTGGGGAGTGATTTAACTACCCCAATTACCTCAGCCCTGGTGATAGAACTGTCCACGTACGTATCCTCAGACTCTGCTTCCTCTACGGAAGGCATGTCAGTGGGATTGAGAAGGGCCTCGAAGTATTCCTTCCACCGACCAACTATATCCTCAGTCGAGGTCAGCAAGCTAATAGAAACATTTGTACCTGATAAAAGGGAATAATTGCATGTAAATAATTCTGTTGTTATTGTTCCACGGTCTTATGTTGTTGTTCATCCCTTGTTTATTGGGGTTATTTGCTTCCAGACTGTGATACGTGAATTTCCACAAAGTCGGTTTTAAAATGTTATATATTATAATATACAGTATATATATATATAATACAGAAAACCTGTTTGTGACTTCCTAAATGCAGTTTTTACATTATTAGAGCCCTGTAGACACAATATAACACCCCTATCCTTGTCTTAACACTTCTCTTATTCTTTGTTTACACCAGTGGTTCCCATCCTTTTTTTGCCGTGCCCCCCTTTTGGAGATAAAATTATTTTCAGCGCCCCCCTCGACCCTAAGCACAGGTTTCCAGTTCCATAAACAAGACACTTTGTTATCAAAGCCGCCGGGTTCTAAGGAAGAGAAAAAAGTAGCAGCTTGTAGTCCGAAAAATACGGTACTAATGAAGCGTGTTCATGGTGTTTGTGGCGCGCCCCCCAGTTTGAAAACCACTGGTTTACACCATACTGGGCAGGCTACGGGATCACTGAGACGAATTCTAGCATGTGGAACATGCTATGGCTGATTCCGTGCAGTGTGGAGGTAATGTAATATAACGTCATAAATGTCACATTAGGCTTCACGGTGGATGAGTGGGTAGCATGTTGGCCTCACAGTCAGGAGATCAGGGTTCGGATCTCCGTTGGGCATCTCTGTGTGGAGTTTGCATGTTTTCTCCGGGTACTCCGGTTTCCTCCCACATTCCAAAAAACATGCATGTTAGCTTAATTGGAAACTCTAAATTGTCCTGTAGAATGTGAGTGTGAATGTTTGAATGTCTGCCTTGCGATTGGCTGGCGACAAGTCCAGGGTGTACCCCGCCTCCTGTCTAAAATCAGCTGGGATAGGCTCCAGCATAGCCACGGCCCTAATGAGGATAAGCGGCATAGAAAACGAACAATGTCACATTACTGATGGCATACTATAATATATATAACTACAGTATATATTTCTAGACTAATTATAGGTCATAGTCGTTTGTTTTGAGTGGGGATGCAACGTTCCAGCAGCGAGCTAGCGAGGGCCGACCGTATTTCCATATTGTTTAATGATTCACTCATTGAATTTTATGTATCAAATATTGGTAGGAGGCCAATAAAACGGAGCTGCAGGCACAAACGGCCCCCGGGCTGCACTTTGTCCACCCGTGCTCTTGTCACTTCAGGCCACTGTTGACAGAGAAGAAGACAACCAAATAGGCTGTGTCAACACTTCCAATGGTCCTGCCCAGCGGTTTCCCCAAAATGCTGAACTGTTTCCTGGAGCGCGGCGTTTCCTCTTTGCTTGAAAGTTTCATAACTGCCGCGGGGTCTGTGTCACACACAATGTGTCTCCACTTCCATGTGCTCATCCGTCTTGCTCAAATATTAACCATAGCATGAATTATTGGAAGAATCGGGGGCTAAACTTTGGACTGGTGTAAGTGGCAGCTAAATGTGAGGGAGTGGATTAATTTGTAACCAAATGTTTCGCAACAGCCTCAATTTGGCCGCCAGCGGGGCAGCCAGTCAGGACTGGAGGAGCTTGGAAGCACAAGCACCTCCAGCCAGGGAGGAAGTATGAATATTTAACGCAGGGGTGTTTGTTACGCGGCGGATACAAGCCAAAGCTCGCCATTAGGATGACCACAGCGACATTTCTTTTACTTCCACCGTTTACAGACTAAAAGAACAGAATTATTTATAACATCATCGCTTGAAGTTGAGTTTCCTTGGTACCTTCCTTTTCATGTGCTGCACACACTTTCTTTTTTTTTACAGTTTGTTTAAGAAGCATACAGTGACGAAGCATCTTGTTGCACCTTTTTTTTCTTTGCTTTATTGCCGTCCGAGTAACACCTCATCCACAGATAGTAGAGGTGTCTCTAAATAATAATATAATAATAAGTCAAAGATGCGCACGGCTAGGTTGGTATATTTTGCTTTCTTCATTCATTCATTTTCTATGCCGCTTATCCTCATTAGCGTCGCGGGTATGCTGGAGCCTATCCCAGCTGGCTTTGGCCGGGCCGACCCTGGACTGGTCGCCAGCCAATCGCAGGGCACATATAGACAAACAAAGACATACAACCATTCGCACTTATGGACAATTTAGAGTCGCCAATGAAGCTAACATGCATGTTTTTGGAATGTGGGAGGAAACCGGAGTACCCGGAGAAAACCCACACACGCACAAGGAGAACATGCAAACTCCACACAGAGACGCCCAACGGAGATTCGAACCCTAAACCTCCTGACTGTGAGGCCAATGTTTACTTTTCTTGATTGTATTTATTTATTTAAATTAAAAAAAAAACCCTAAAACCACTGCAGACAAGTTGTTACATATTTCAGTTTATTTGATCATTGTTAGTGCGATATCTTGCTCAAACATTCAGTATGTCACGTTTTTCTCTTTCCAAAGCAGTCTTGATCCTATTTCAGGAGCATAGCTCTTTTTTGTTCCACATCAGAATTTTTGCCATCTTTATTGTTTACAAGCAGGCCTCCCATTTCCAGACATTTTCTGTGCATCGCGACAAAAGACGATGACATAACTGCACATTGTCAACGTGCTGCCATTTTTGTAGTGATAATAGCAAACAGGAAATTGGAGCTTTGAACTTTCACCCCTGAGTCCATTTTTATCACGTGTCCAATTCTAATAATCAAGGAATCGTTGATGCAGCTCAAGTCTATTTCAGACTCGTTTCGGTGGAAGAAGTTTAATGTCGCCAAACATTGTTTTGAACGGCACACATTAACCATGTTCGTGTGAGAGGGAGCATTTAAACTTCCCATAATTATCTGTCAATCATTGACCTCCACCATTATGAGGCGGCCTTGGCTTGTGACAAAAGGACAGCCAACGTTTGTATACGGTAAATCCTCGCTCAAGGCCGTGCACGTCAGGCTTGTTCCGGCGCCATATAGAGTATTAAATAAAATATGCCGAGAAATGAAGGGCAGAACAGTAAGCCACCATCTCAGTTAATTACTAATTAACCTATCGGACCCTGCACTGTGTCACTGTTTAACTCTTCAATGGCAGCCTTTGGCAAGAACCAGCATACACAAGCGCTCATTAGAGCACAGAGCTTGGCTAAGGGAAATCAGATTATACAACAAACAAACCCTCAGCGAGCAATACCACACTTCCATCAGGGATGACAAGAATGAGGCTCATAATATTCCCTGCTTCACGCAGCTCAGAGGAGCCTCAGTATCTCCGCAGACGGGAATTATTTCCAAGTTTTCCTCGGCCTTCTTGGGGCTTTACCGGAGGGGCGCCGTAGTCAACGACAGGGCACCTGAAAGGTCTGGGGAATGCTGAATACCAGCCAATGACATCATCTGACTGCCAGTCAGAGCTGGAGCTTTTTCTCCGACCAAAATCCAAGAAACGTCTGACCTTTGTGCTTGCCAACAAGGATTTCGGCTTTGCCTTTAGGATCAAACACATATTTCCCTCAATCAAATACAATTGCACCTTTATTGATTGTTATTTTGTCCCGATGTTTTTTACACGCAACCACGCTACCATCCAAATTTGACAGTGACCATTTTTTACAGTGGTATGCAAAAGTTTGGGCACCCCTGATCATTTTTAAGATTTTACTTTATAAAGCATTAGTTGTTTGGATGAGCAATTTCAGCTAAATATGTCATATAGCAGAGAAACACAGTGATATTTGTGTGCAATAATTAGGTAGGTGCATAAATGTGGGCACCCCAACAGAAAAATAAGGTCAATCTTTAGTAGATCCTCCTTTTGCAGAAAAAACAGGAGGGTGTGGATTCTGGTTGGCGGTATCTTTGACCATTCTTCTTAACTAAACAGTCAGGTATGGTGGTTTCCGAGCAGCCCACTTTAAATCACACCACATATTTTCAATCATATTCAGGTCTGGGGACTGAGATTCCATTCCAGAATGTTGTACTTGTTCTTCTGCATGAATGCCTTTGTAGAATTTGAGAAGGGTTGAGGGTTGTTGTCTTGTTGAAGTATCCATCCCCGGCCCAACTTCAACTTTGTCACTGATTCTTGAAGATTGTTCGCAAGAATCTGCTGATCCTGACTGGAATCCATGCCACGTTCAATTTGAACAAGATTGTCAGTACCTGTACTGGCCACACAACCCCACAGCATAATGGAACCACCACCACATTTTACTTTGGATAGCGCTGTGTTTGTCTTGAAATGCTGTGTTCTTCATCTGCCATGCACCGCTCCTTGTTACGTCCAAATAACTCTATTTTAGTTTCATCAGTCAACAGCACCTTGTTCCAAAATGAAGCTGGCTTGTCCAAATGTGCTTTAGCATACCTCAAGCAACTCCGTTTGTGGCACGTGAGCAGAAACGGCTTCTTCCTCATACAGCATCACCTTGTGCAAAGTGTGTTGAATAACGATGATGATCCACAGTGACGCCGTCTGCAGCAAGATCATGTTGTAGGTCTTTGGAGCTGGTCTGTGGGTTGGATTTTACTATTCTTACCATCCTTCGCCTCTGCTTTTTTGGCCTGTCACTCCGGGCCTTAACCAGAACTGTGCTTGTGGCTTTCATTACCACACTATGGTTCTCTGACAGCTAGAATTTCTGAGCTAGCTTTTTGTATCCTTCTCCAAAACCATGATGCTGAACAATCTTTGTTTTCAGGTCACTTGACAGTTGTTTTGAGGCTCCCATGTAGCCACATTTCGGAGAAGAAGAGGAGAACAACTTGCAATTGGCCACCTTAAATACCCTTTCCGATGACTGGCATGACTTGTGTATGTATGTCAAGGGTCAATGAGCTTACTAAACAAATTTTGTGTTCCACTAATTCAGTGGTTCCCAAACTTTTTTTGCCGCGCCCCCATTGGAGATGAAATTATTTTTTAGCCCCCCTACCCCTTCAATATCTCAAATATATCTGTGTTTGTCTGCTATGTGATATATTTAACTGAACTTGCTGATCCAAACAACAAATGGTTTTTAAAGGGGTGTCCAAACTTTTGCATACCACTTTCAGGAGGGGAAATATCACAAAAAATGCTTATTTTCGTCAATGTAAATGTTTTTAATGAGTTTTGTACAGAATTACTATTGCAACAACACATTATCAGTAGAATAAAACTGACGTGTCTCACACAATTTCACTGTGTCATTGTGTCATTTATTTAACATCAGAGTGTTTTATATTTGCACCTTTTCTAGTCTTTACTCACTGGTCACTTTATTGGGCACCCGCACACTTCCATTATTCCGAAGGAAGATATTACTGCGACCTTACTGAATGACTTGTGGGTGTGTTTTGTAGCTTGTGCAATAGAGATGCCGAGACAGTGAATGTTCCATGCAGGTTTTGCTGCACTCCCGGATCAAGGGCCTCTTCACTCCCACCTGCTTTCATGCCAACTTTCATAACCAATTTGTCTATTAATCAACATATTTTGCCTTCATGTCATACCAGCAATGCACCCAACTTTTGATGAATAGTTTTTGCATCGCTATCACTCCTGAAGTGCAAGTAGTAACCTTATGTGTAATATGAGACATTTGGGCCAAACTGGAAACAAGAACCACTCTCACCCTGCTGGCTTGCACCAGCCCCCTTGCCCGTTGCACACACACACACAACACCACAAAATACGTTTATTGTGTACACAAGCAGACAAAAGCTGGTAGTTGCCGGTCTCTTGTATTCGGTGTCTTCATAGTCGCCCAACATGTCTAAAGGCCTACAGTGTGTTCGGAACATTTTTGGGTGAAAATGGGAATTTTGTTGCATTTTGCATGTCTGATTACAAAATGATCCGACCTGAAATGAAATGTAAACACGTAAACGGACGCAGACAAGTGGGTAAGATGAAGGCAGTACGCCAGTGCTATGATCTGAAACTTATAATGCTGCACTTCAGCCAACCAGGAACTTGATTACCTACAAATTAAATAATAATTCACACATAAAGAAAATAATACCAAACGAGAAGGATGACCTGTGTGACTGAAGAATAACAGCTTGCCTTTTTGCATGTTGCATTTTTAAAATCTTTAAAGATGTTTTCCATTTGGTTCCCTTGTTGTACCAAAAATGAACCGAACCGTGACCGGGTGTGTTCCAAACCGTGACCACGGTGTACCGTTACACCCCTTGTCTGCACGCAGGCGTGTTTTAGCGGTAACAACACCACCAAATACTTGCTCGGCATATGTAAGACATTGTTTCTGGGAGATTGTTTTTTTTGAGAAAGTCACTTGCAACTGTTTTGGAAACGAAGGAAAAACACTGTGGAATGGGCCTTACTATGAAGGGCAGTCAAGGTGTGACTCGGTTTCCAGCAGTCCCTGCTGAGCTTGGCTACTTAACCCCCGTCCCAAGTCAAGGTGAGATAGTCATCATCTGCCCCCGTACCCTTAGTTGGCTAGGTAGGGGGTGATGATAAGGTAATTCATTCATTAGACAAATACAGTAAAGAACAAAAATTCTTGTCCTACAGGTGATATTTGAAGGTCAGAACCCCCATGTGCAGAGGCCTCCGTACGCATCCATGTTTACATTTAAACAAACCATCCAAGCGCATTGCTGAGCCATTTTACACACGGATGCACATGAACGCACCAGCACTTCAACCAGTTTTAAGCAGACAAGAATTAAATGTCTAAAGATGTCTCTGGGTGTTGCTAACTGCACACTGCTTGGTTTGGGGTCTTTTGGCGATGACCATTGATAATCAATATGGTTGATTATTTCACTCTTAAGGTACTGCAACACACCAATGTATATTTGGCTATGGCGTGTAGGATTTGCATTTCAAAGTAAGGGACATTAAGGGAAAGTAATGGAAATTCTGGTCTTTCGGTTCCTCCACCAGAAACAAAACAACACCTCACCCCGGTGCAATACAAATTTGGGTTACAGGGCGGGTGCCGGTGGAAAGACCCTTATTTTACTGATGTGGTTTTATTTTGAAGGCCTGATTAGACCGCCTATTGCATGTGTTTTGTAGATGCTGCCCGAATGTGGATGAGCGGACGGGAAGCTGTGCTTTTTCCAAAAGTTAAAACACAAGAAAAATACAGGAACCTATGAAAGTGGGAGGTGCGTTGGAAAAGAAGGGTAAACTGTGATAGTTTCCCGCAGCAAACAGGAAGGTTGACGGTGTTTTTAACAATTTACAGACATAGACAGGTGACCAGGAAGCAGTACCTGGGGCCTGGGGTTCTCCTGTCTCTGGGGCTGAGGTTACCAAGGTGGTTAAAAAGCTCCCCGGTGGCAGGGTGGATGAGATCCACCCAAAGTTCCTTAAGGCCCTGGAGGCTGTGGCCGTGACGGGGTTGACATGACTTTGCAGAATCGCGTGGACATTGGGGCCGGCCCCCCTGGAATGGCAGACCCGGGTGGTGGTCCTGTTTTTTAAGAAGGGGGATCGGAGGGTGTGTCCCTCCTCAGCTTTCCTGGTAAGGTCTATTCAGAGGTTCTACAGAGGAGAACCAGTGTGGTTTTCATCCTGGTCATGGAACTGCAGACAAGCCCCATACTCTTGGCAGGGTTCTGAGGGTGCATGGGAGTTTGCCCAACCAGTCTACAAGTGTATTGGCATTCAACCGTGTTCCTTTAGGAATACTGTGGGGAGTACTTCGGGAATGTGGGGTATCGGTCCATCTAAATGAGGCTGTTTGTTCCAGTCAGACCTGTTTCCAGTGAGGGCTGGACTCCACCGGGGCTGCCCTTTGTCACCGATTCTGTTCATTATTTTTATGGACAGAATTTTTAGGTGCAGCCAGCGTGTTGAGGGGTTCCGGTTTGGTGGCCGTAGGATTGGGTCTCTGCTTTTTGCAGATGATGTGGTCCTGTTGGCCAGATGAGGTGGCTCGGGCATCTGGTCAGGAGGCGTCCCGGATGCCTTCCTGGGGGGGTGCTCAGGGCAAGTGTGAAGGGTAGGAGGCCAGGACATGTTGGAGAGACTATGTCTCTCAACTGGTCTAAGAACACCTCGGATCCGCCGGCAAGAGCTGGATAGAGAACCCGGGGAGATGGAAGTCTGGGCCTCTCTTCTTAGGCTGCTGACCCCATGACCTGACCTCGGATGCCAAATGTTGTGTGTGTTTAGATGACGTTTTACACTGTCAACCTTATCCAGCCTCTTACGTCACTACCGCCACGCTGCACCAAATATTGAATTTTGATATGCTTCTACTTCATAGAGTTGATCTACTTGACTGACATGAGATGTGTGTGTTTCCTGAATGAGTTTACAGCTCGAAGATGCAAAAATTCCCTGTATTTCCCACAGTACTTTTGCTTGTCTTCGTCGGGGTCACGGGTAAGCTGCAGCCCGTCACAGCTGGATGCAGTAAAATCCAGATATATTAATTCATGGTATGAATTATCATGAGCCGTGCAGCGGAGGAAGAGCGGGCACCACTTCCTGCAGGTGAACTGGGTTTGAGACCCCCGAAGCAAAAATGCTCAGTTTAAATGGACATTTTCTTTTGCACGAGGTTGTAGTTAGGCTACCAAACTCCAAACAATGAACATGGGTGCTATTACAAGATGAGCGTGACTATCCATGCAAATGCAGGGTTTTGTGTTTTAAGCTTGCACCCTCAACCTGAGGCGTCATTGTTACGCATGGCCTGCCGGCTTCCCGATTGGCGCGCGCTGCTCCGCCTCCTCGTGTAGGTAAAGCTCGGCGTGTTCGGGGAGGCGGGGCGTCGGGAACTACTTTATATTGGGGAGCCTTGCGGCAGTCGGCTCTGGGTGTCTGCGCAGCGGCTGCGACACGGAGGGCCCTCCGTTAAGTAAACTACCGAAGGAGTCGGCTCAGCAGGGACATACGTTGCGATGCCTCCAAAGAACGACGACGGCGGATGGAAGAAGTTTCTGTGGGATTCGGAGAAAGGGGAGCTGCTCGGTCGGACCGGCGGCAGTTGGTGTAAGTACGCCGCGCGCCTCGTGCGCCTTGACACCTGTCAGACGCGACTGTGCCGCGTTCACGTGCCTCTCGCCAAGCTCGTGACGCCGCCGCCGCTCGGTGCCTTTGGTCGCCTGCAGACCCTAAAAAGCACCCGCTGTGCGCGTGACTGCCCGGCCGGAGTTGGGCGGGCTTTGAAGTGACCACCGAGACGGGGTTAAGAACGCATCACCGCCCAAGGTGAGTCAAGGTGATGTGGCCTTGCGAGCAGGCAGAGAGGGGAGCTTATCGATCCGCGTCGGGCTCCTCTGATCACATGTCGGTGTGGTCGTAACAAAACCGCTGATGAGCTGCCTTCGACCCTCTCTTCTTTCTCGCTAGTGCGCATGCCCTTGCAGCGCCTCTCAATGTCACGAACCCCGCGCAATGCTCGGCAAAGATGGGTACCCAGGACGCGGACGTCTCGTGTTTGACCTTCCGGGGTCGCACGAAAACGCTGATGCATGGTGTCGGCACGTGCCCAGTGCAGCTTGTCAGGAGAGGACGTTTTGCACGCACGTCACGTGGGAAGATGCACTGTTGTGGCAAATATTCCTACATGCATATTAGCTCCTTGACCGTAAAGATGGCAGAAAGCGCGGCGACAATAATTGCATGTTGCTAAACACAGACTTGGAATTGTTCTCCCTGGGAAAGCGTGGGCGGTCATCTAGAAGGTAATGTGTCATTTATTAATGGAGTCTGGCGTCCTTGCCCTCTTTGTCATTGCTTCCTGCAGTCTTGACTGCTTGGGCACACCTTGCTGGCGGCCGTGTGGCCTCCAGATTTTGTTCATTTTAGAAACCGATGATGATTTTGTTTTTTTAAATTAAAACCGGAGCCCCCGGTCTGCATCGTTTTTGACGCTCTGGTTTCACAATTGAATTTCATTCAATGTGCACCGACAACAGCCGCCTTTGGCGTATTCGCCCTCACAGGAGCCACGGATGTTTCAGTCCAGCGTGAAACCTCCGGCCTTTGCTTTGGTCGCCTTCCCGTTTTCTCCTACTGCAACTTCACATTTGACATGGTGCCATGTTGTGTCTAAAATCTTTTATTACAGTAAAAACTCCTAGTGTACAAAAACCGTCCTATAGTTTACACTAGGGTATAATTCCAAATTGTTTAGGGTAGGTAAATATTAGGATTGATCGTCAAAGCCAGGCACAGGCTCAGACAGCTAAAACGTTTGCTATGTGCACAAAGCAATAATGTGTCCCATCCCCCAAAATCGTCCCCTTCGAGATAGACGAATATGATGTCACGCAACATCCAGGACTGCCAAGAGGAAGAGTCGAGTCGCTTTACGTTAGATACCCACTGTGTGGCAGCGTTTACTTACACTCGCCCTTCTCTCTCTGCAACCAAATGGCTGATGATGGGTTGGTCGAAGTGGAACTTTTTCCACCAGTAGGAGGGTGGTGTCAAATTTCATTGCCTGCGTTTACTTTCATTTTGCAGTCCGTCTGCTGATCATAAATCCCGCTTTACTCGTCTGATTTACACCGAATGCAGCTGGAAGTCTGCACTAAGTTGCGTTGCTTCTCTAGCTATTCTATGTACAAGACGTGCTCCGTACTCGAGCCACCAAGATTTCGTCCCGTATTGTCATTCATGCAGACTTCTAAAGAGCATTTTTTCCGAGGATATATAGCGTGGTTCCTAATAGCTTTTGTGTGCTGAAGCGATGGGTTTTTCACTACGCAACAGAGAATGAAGAACATTCCTACCAAACTAGTTTAGGACCTGCTGTAAAATCTGAAGGAACACCGAGTGACTTCCTTTCCCATCTCTTCTTCTGCCCGCAGTCAAAATCCTGCTCTTCTACATCGTCTTCTACGGCTGCTTGGCCGGCATCTTTGTTGGTACCATCCAGGCCATGCTGCTCACCCTGAGCAACTACAAGCCCACATGGCAAGACAGGGTTGCACCTCCTGGTAAGTACGTTGCATCCTTTGCCACCTGGTCTCTGCAGAGCTGACTTAGCGTTTAGCAACTAATAATGTAGTTACTAATGAACTGCGTGTTTTGCATGTGTGTGTGTGTGTGTGTGTGTGTAGGCCTCTCACACACTCCGCGATCCGACAAAGCCGAAGTTTCCTTCAACCCCAAAGACGTGGAAACCTATCTGTCCTACACCAAGGCCTTGAAGGACTTCCTGGTCCAGTATGATGATGAAAAGCAGAGCGATCAGATGAAGTTTGAGGACTGTGGCGGTATGTAGGTGTGAAACATGCACGTAAGACAAATGGCATCCTTCAATATGCATTTTCTTCAGATACCCCGGCCAACTTCAGGAACCGTGGAGACCTTGAGAGCGACACAGGCGTTAGAAGGGCATGCCGCTTCTCCAGGGAGCTCCTCGGCCCCTGCTCCGGCCTGAACGACCCGGACTTTGGCTTCAAGGACGGCAAACCTTGCCTGATTGTGAAGCTCAACCGGATTGTTAACTTCCACCCGAGGGTGAGCAATCATGTCCGTTTGTGGTTGAGATGATATCAGCACAGCCCGAGCATCCTCTTAAGAGCTAAAGGGAGTTTCAATTTCAGTTGTGACCCTATTTTTCCCTGAAATGTCTTCTGAAACCGCCGTAGCACGGGTCATTGCCATGTAGTTACACTTATGTCAACAACCGCTCTATGTCCATCAAGTCCCGGTCCCACTAAAACTGAAGGGCTTTCAGTTTTAGTGCAGACCCGCCAACATGTATGACTTTGTTGTACTCGGCATGCAATTTGACTTTGAATGCGTCACCGCTCTGCCCTGGTTTCATTTTCAAGCTCAGTCTGTACAGTCTGTACAGTACAGACCAATAAATAGATATTATCGGTTTCTCAACTGTATCTCAAATCGGGGGCCACGATCATTTGTCGCCCCAGTGGGGGCACGAGAGAGAACCGCAGGTTTAGTGCCAAAGGTTATTAACCGGCCCGTCCTTTTGCGTTCAGCCTCCTTTGTCAAATGAAAGCATCCCCGAAGACGCTCAACACAAAGTGCAGCCCAATTTGATCCCCATCTTCTGTACAAATAAGGTACTTCAAGTCCACACGCAGACCTTGTGCCAGAAATTCCACGTGGAGCACTGTCCTGTAAGGAATGTCTCTCACTTTCAGAAAGAGGAGGACGCTGGGAAAATCGGCGAGATTAAGTACTACGGCATTGGTGCAGGCTTCCCCTTGCAGTACTACCCCTACTACGGCAAGCTGCTGCACCCCCACTACCTGCAGCCGCTGGTGGCGCTGCATTTCACCAACCTGACCATGAACACCGAGCTGCGTATCGAGTGCAAGGTGTACGGTGAAAACATCTCGTACAACGACAAGGACCGCTACCAGGGACGCTTTGACATCAAGATCCAGGTCAACAGTTTATGACCGCCGCCGGGACCATAGAGTGCTTTCACGTTGCCGCACCCCCCAACCCCAGACCCTTCTTCCCCCCCCTCCCCCTTTCAGTCCTGACATGAAGTAGACACGTAGGTGGGGCTAAGTTGATCAGTTAGTCACTTGGCTTCTAGCTTGTGTTAGGACGCAGTTTTAGTGGGAAATGTAGCTGTTAGCCGCCGCGTATTTATTCTGCTGTAAGCGACATTTGGACCCTTGTTCCTTCATGCCCGTGCAAGTGGATTTCCATTTGCAGCCCCCCACCCTGACCATGACCATTAACTCCCCCTCCTTGTCACATCACTGCTAGATACCTCGCTTTTCCTTCATTTTCCCAGCGTGATGGTACACGCCACCGCAATGATTCTGATCTTTAACGAAAAAGGCTGCACTCCAAGGAACGTCCTTCCTCGTTTTTGTCTTTGAAGTCTGATTATGGGCCTTGTTTTAGTTTGCCCTCTGTTTCTTCCTTAAATCACTCAAAGTGTGAAGGGGTTTTACTAAATGCCTTTTTAATTGATTTTGTTTCCCAGACCTAGTTTTCTGTTTTTCCAGCCCGTTTAGATATTTGAATCCTCCTGCAGGGCTCACGGTGCTGACTCAGCTTTATTTAGTTTTTCTGGGCTCCCATCACAGTATTGTGGCGGGTGTGTGCCTCTCTGAATGTTTTTAGCCATCAAACATGGTGGACGAATTGTATATTTATACAGTTGTACATTTTGTTTCTGTGCAAAAATATTGTTAATGTATACATGCAATACCAAAGGGACCATCTGTTAGGGGTCCAAATGTGTTGCCTTGCAACCTTTCAGTGGCTCACTCGGGAAATTCGGGGTTGTTTTTGGGCCATGAATGTAGTTGGAGCCGGGCCGCTGGAATACTACGAAGTTCAAGCATTTCAACCAAAAAGAAAACAAACTTAAAGGCTCTTCGGTCTGTTGGTGGACTCGGGTAAGATCATGTCTGAAACACTTGAACTTGTACAACCATCATTTCATGCACCCTTTGCCATTTAATCCATGATAGAAACAAATAAAGTCGTAACGGAGCTCTTTTGTGCTTTTTGTTTTTTACGACTACTGTGACCTTCACCTGCCAACCATAAGACAAACAGGCAAAGTGTATACAGTACACTCATTTCTACGAATAATAAAGAAATATCCCCGTGGCGATCATAAGAACACAATAGCTAAATTGAATCTAATTAAAAAGGTCACTTTTACCAACCAGTGACTATGGCATGGCAGCAACTGCATCTTCATTGTCCTGTGATGTGAATGAAGCTGCTGTTGCGTCTTTCAGCGCTGGTTCTCACCTGGAACGGTATCCAGTTTCTCTGTAATTCCAGCAGCTAAGAAGCCGAGCCGGTCTTGACAGAGGGATGTTTTCAGACTGGGCTGTTGCTGGAGAAGAGTGTTTCATTCGACCAGAGTCAATGGTGTTCTGGGAGTCTGACCCATCCGTGTTTGATTGCACGTATTCGAGTTGCATGGCTCACTGCAATGCACATAATTATCACAAAACAAAAAATGGGATGTCCAGGATTGGCTTTTTTTTTTGCTGATACCTGATATATATCATTTCCGATACCGATAACGTCACATATTTCCTGGCGTGAAATTAACCCACAATACTATTTTAGACGTTCACCAAATGTACCTCCATTTCCGGGTCATGGGGTTGTAGACACTCAGCTGCGGTATCACATTTTATGCCAATATCGGACCAATACTGTCATTGGGCTGATATTATTGGATGTCCCTCGTCATCCTTCACCCAGTTCACACCAGTGTGTGTGACGGGAACCCTTCCATTCCATTATGTACAACAATAATTTTCTATGCCGCTTATCTCATTAAGGGGTACGATTGGGGTAATGGAGCCTATCAGCTGATTTTGGGGGCGAGAGGCGGGGTACACCCTGGACTGGTCGCCAGCCAATCGCAGGGCACATACAGACAAGCAATCAAACTCACATTCATAACTATGGACAATTTAGAGTCGCCAGCGTTTGAATCTCAACTCGGACCACTCGGTGTCCAAAAACATCCATATTAGGTTTACAGGACATTTTTGGATGTCGAGGGAATTGTCCGTCAGTGTGGTTGGAAGTGTCTGTGTCCATTTGTGTGTCCTGTAATTGTCTGGTCCAAGGTGTACCCTAGGGTGTAGTAGGGTAAGGAGCTCGGCCATACGGGAGGAGCTCAGAGTAGAGACGCAGCTCCTTCACATCGAGAGGAGCCAGTTGAGGTGGCTCGGGCATCTAGTCCGGATGCCTTCCTGGTGAGGTGTTTCGGACATGCCCAGCCGGGAGAAGGCCCCAGGGAAGACCTAGGACACGCTGGAGGGACAATGTCTCACAGCTTGCCTGGGAACACCTTGGTGTGAAAGAGGTCGTCAGAGACCGGGAAGTCTGGACTTCCCTATTGAAACTGCTGCCCCCGTGACCCGGATAAGCGGAAGAAAATGGAATGGAAGGTGTATGAAGGTCAGATCTGTCATGATTTTCCCAGACCACTGTGTAGATTTCACCTGAAGTCAACTGAAGTAGGTTCCAGCATACCCCGAGACCCTAGTGAAAGAAGTGGTATAGAAAATGGATGGATGGATGGATGTTGTAATGTCATGATTTACACTCTGCTCGGTTTGCTGCCCTCTGCTGCCTCTTTTCAGTTCTGCAGAGGAACGCTCACCAGCTCCTCGACTACTGCAGCTGCAGTTGATTACCAATCCGTCTCTTCCTAAGCAGTGCTGGCCAGTCAGACCATTGCCAGGTTGTTGCCACACCTTCACCAGCATCGTGCATGCTTTGGTTCTTCGGCCCATACCTGCTTTACCTTTTACCCTTGTTGCCGAATGCAGTTTGCTACTTTGCTTTGCTTGTTTGCTACTTGTTTGCCGAGACAGTGCAGAACTTTGAGAGATGAATAAAGTATTTATCTTTGTATGTATATTCTGATTGTAATCAGGATCAGTGACGTCACTGCAGTGAGAATCGTTGCTAGTGAGGCACTGACTCCTTTGGAGTTTTGTTTTTTTAAATACTCATAGGCTGCTCATGAAGAGAGAAAATATTGATTCAGTCATACTTTTTAGGCTCTTTATTTTTTTTGTTTTTATTTATCTAAAAAGTAGCCTTATCTTTGGATTTGCTAGCTACAAAAAATATGGAGCTAGAGTGGTGATGTTCTAGTAAACTCCATGCCCAAGAGTGTTGGAAAATAATGGTGCACACTAAATATTTGCACTTTGGACATGTTCATGAGGGGTGTACTCGCCTTTGATGCCAGCAGTTTAAATATGAATGTTCGTGTGTCCAGTTATGTTGAAAAGACAGCAAATTTACACTCTTATTCAAGCTGTACACTGACTACTTTACATGTCATCAAAGTGTTATTTAATATGATCTTCGATTGGCTGGCCACCAGTCCAGGGTGTACCATGCCTTCTTCCCAAAAGTCAGCTGGGATAGGCTCCTGCATACACCGAGGATTAAGCAGCATAGAAAATGAATGAATTAATGTTTAATATGAAATATTTGCTGAAATGTCAAAAAAAATATTTTTTAATTTGAGAACATTTCTGTATTTAAAACTAATTCAGTGTTTATGTTGTATCAATTATCATTACACACTATCAAAAAAAACGGTTCAAATAAATCTTCAAGAAACCCAAAAGCTCATTTTCATTCCGGCCTGCATCAAAAATGTGTTTATTGTTTTATTTACATGTAAATTCTACCCTCCATTCCTAGTCTTGTTTGAGCATCCGGGTCAGCCCAGTGCCCAACAGACCCCCGAAGACGCTGAGTGCTTTGGGTGGGTGGTGCAGTCTTAGAGAAACTGGCACTGGTTAACGTAGGATGTGTCTAAAGTGTGAGCGAGTAATCTGATGAGCAAGTTGCCAAACGGTTGCATAACCCGTATCACATCACCGTCCTCATAAGGCCTTTTTTACCAGTTACGCCTTATCATGTGTCACACAAGTGGTGCAGGGGGTGGAGGGTGGTGGAAGGGGGGGTTGTGGGGGGGGGGCAGACTGTCCTTGTCTTTGCAGGTTCTTGTGCTCACTTGAACTATTTGGAAAGACACAGTTTCATAATATTAACCCATAAGAATGTCACCAAGATTAAATTGAGTGTGATACAGCTTTGTCCTTGACTTGAAATCATTAAGTGACGTACAGGTAATATTATGAAGTGATTGACATGTGACACTCATGCGGCACCTCCCAGAATATGGCTTACCCAAAATGCCAGAGTTGTGGTTGAGTATGATCTATTATTAGTTTTAAAATGTGAATATTCAAGCAAATTGTGCATATTTATGGACTACTTTAAGCATTTTCAAGCATAAAAATGTTCAGTGAACAAAACTACAGAATAAATGGGCATTCTAAAAATCATAACATGAAGTGTAACACGATATATGTTGACTTGTTGTCTACAGCAGTGTAGAGAGTGGCCAACAGCAGCTCCTGTGTGAATGTTCACTGCTTGTTAATAAAGTAATTGAAGTGTATAATGAGTTTCTCTTAATCCACAAACAGCAGCAGTAGAGTGGTATTCTACACTGGTCTTGTAGCAGTGTTCACTGGTCTTGGTCATTGCAGTTTAAGCGCCTCCCATTGGTCTAAAATGCTTGAACCTGCCGGTTCAATGGAGAGCCAACATGTGGCACACACCTTGGTTATTTGTAGGGGTTTCTCCCCATAGTTGATTGTCTAATATATGGCCTTGTGGGGTCTCCCTGTGCTTTGGCGATACTGAAAACCAGTTTAAAGTCTCCCCTACCAAGCACTCCACACTAGAAGGAATGGTGTCATTGGAAGCATGACTTGAGGCAAGCTGCACAGAGCAACAGACAGTGAATGAGCACCAGATTTTGGAGACCATGCTTCTCTTTCAGCATTCCCTTATTATTCCCTGTCATAATGGTGGCATTATCTCTCCCTATTCCCAAGAAGTTATATTTTTAAGATCACACTTCTGAAAGAACGCTAAAACAACTCTGGTTGTAGGCTTGGTATCGCCTCCCTCCAGGTCCCCAAAGATGTAGACACAACGTGTTTTGTATCACAAAAGTACCTTATCACAACCCCCAGGTACTTGGAAACGTTGAGGAGGAGGAGGCTGAAACACCGGACACCTACATCAGCAACCAACTTGTTGATCATTTCGGTACTAGTCGTCCTGTGCATTTCAAAGAGAGTAGCAGCGGTGGAATCTGAAAAATCACATTTGATCAGACGCCAGCAGGGAACAATGCTCTGCAGTAACCGGTGCTGTTGTAGCTTCAGCCTTTTTTTGCTGAGTCAGGTATTTTAATCACCCACCGGCAGCTTGGTTGGACTGGACCTATTACAAGAATTTGCCTGTTGAATGTGCTTTTGTGTGTCATGTGTTTTTTTAATGTCACTGATTTTTGCATAAAAGTCAGCCTTACAAAAGAGGCAGTGTGCTCTTGTATCGTCCCCAATATCTGGCTTCAAACAGCCTTTAAAATCAGGCTTTGGCTCCTTTTCCTTCCTGTGCTTATGGGTGTAGCGCTTCGACTGGGACATGCTCAGCCACAGCTAGCAAGTTCAAGATAAGTGCGTCCGAATGCGGCTTGAGTGTAATAAATTGACGTTTTAGATCCACCCCGTGTGTGATTTATTTTTACTTTGGATGCGGCGTGGTGTAGCGCTCTGTTATGCTCTCAGTGTGTTGCGGGAGCTGATTGCGCACCAAATTCTGCTGCTGAGTGACAACAGAAACTGCAGAACAATACGTGCTTTCACTTTTACATCTCCGAATATCAGAAGTCTCCAAAATTGAAAAAAAGGAGAAAAAGTGGCTACAGGTGCGCCTCGTGGCACCACCCTCTAATGAGGTCACAGGATCTTAGGGGGATCAGAAAAAGAAAGGTAAAACAAAAGAGGGGCAACATAACAGAACCTAAGAATAAAATAAATATACATATATTGTATTATAAATGTATTTTCTGTATGAGTCAGATTGTTCTAAAGCAGTTGTTTTCAAACTGGGGGGCGCGCCCCCTAGGGGGGTCCCCGGCGTTATGACAAGGGCTGCCATGAACACGTTTCATTATTACCTTATTTTATCTCCAAAAGGGGGGTTCTGCAAAAAAGTTTGGAAACCACTGTTCTAAAGTAGAAATTGCTGATTTTGCACATTTCCTGATCAAATACTGGGCAGATATCTAAAATGACCCATTGAGTGCCAAGAAAAATGTGAGATCTTTAAAAATACAGGCGAGATCCCCGGGCTGGCCTGTCACCAAAGGCGGTCACACTGTGGATCCTGCAGATATTGCTCCGGTTAAAGCTTTGAAGCATGACATTTGCACCACGAGAAAGCAACAAAGATTTATTTTCAAATTGCAAATTTCTCGTTGATAGCGAAGCCCACAAGAATGAAAAGGGTAAACAAAAAAAAATACCGTATATGACAAAAGAACACCAAGCAAAGGGGGCACAATTGCTGTCATCTCACCCATTCAGATGTTTAGGGTCCAGGCTGTGACTGTTGAGATGCAGGGGAACGAGCCATGTCGTGCCGGCAACCATGTCAATGGTGTTGGTGGAGGAGAACGAGAAAGTGAGAATGTTTGCAGTGGAGAGCACAGCATTTCTGAGAGAGGCGAAAAGGACAAGACCCTGTAATGGGAGAAGAACTGACACTCGGCAAAAGTAGGGCACTTTCCTTGACAGAATTGTGGCATTGGCTAATAAAACAGAATTCACTTTCAAATGCAGAATCTTGTAAAAATTGACATAACAGGAATGAAATGCTGCCATTGTGAGGAGAAGGAACGTGTTTGTGTGGGTAAGTAATTCCCCCGTGGATGGCTCAAGACACTAAAACGCCTCATCCAAAACTAAACATGTTGAAATGATGATGAACACCGGCCAAATGTGGCGGAAACTCCTTAGCTTTGCCTCCATACACACTCGTGAATGGGAGCTAGCGGGGTTAGCTTAGTTTAGCATGCTAGTGTGGTTGTGTATGCAACCCGACCTGGATGAGTATATTTGTATATTGCCCCTTTAATGTAAGGAGCATGTTTAGTTTTGCACCCAGCTTGACTTAGCCGTACATTTTCAGACGTAGAACATACTTCCTGCCAAATGTGAGCCCCTTTTGCCATATGCCGTCTAACCGTGTACACAAAAATATCTTACATGTGCAGTTGGCATTGCATGGGTGACTACATCTTCGTTAATCGCAAGCACAGGCATTGCAGTTTGTTTATTTTGTAGGAATTTGTGCAGAGGCTGACATACCATTAGAAAAGTTAGCCAAGCTACATCTATTTATTAATTGGTGGGCAAAACTTTCCATTGATAGATTGCAGCAATAAATGTAAAGGTTTTGCATTTGTAACCAAAAAGCACACACTTCTTACTGGTAAAGATAAGGGAAAGAAAAGTGTAAAATGTAAAAAAAAAAAAGTGGCGAAACCAGAATTTGGGTAAAAAAAAATGAAACTGATTTCATAGGACCCTAGAAAAGGTAGAAATTAGGGATCAGCGAGTACACCACAATCAAAATCTGTATCCATTCACCCATCTAAATGAGCTGTAGCTGTCTCTGTACTTGGAGTGGGCAGGGCATAATGGGTACGGTATTTTAAGTATAAAATTTCCATGGGTTTTATGTGAAAACAATTTACGGAACAGCCTCAAAATTGAGATTCAAATTGTGTAAATGTGTAAGTGATCTGTAAGACTTTATTATATAATTATTTTTTTAATGATCTGTGTGAAGTTGGTGATTCAGGCAAACATCCAGTAATGGCAAACAGGAAAATAATCCGTCAGCCACGGCACTGTATTTTTCTCAAAAGCGCCCCAATCAGTACTACGAGCAAAGTTTTCCAACATATAATACCAGCCAAATTAGAAGCAGGCGGGTGAAAGAAAACAGGCAGTGATTGACACAACACAAGTCAAGTTTACAAACAAACTTTAAACATCATACAAAGCAAAATAGCGCAAAACAGACAATGCAAGCTTACTCCTGCAGCGACAAATTGGCAAAAACGTCAGCATACATAAACTGGGGTGACTTTGTGTAGCGGTTTGATTACATGACCTTCACCATGATCAGGGTAATGAGTTTCAGAAAAAAACTGTTAGCCAAACTGCTAGAATTCAATAAGGTCAAGGGGTCAAGGATAACACCACATCACTCACAGGGGAAGGGCCAGGTGGAAAGACTTAACAGAACATTCCTGGCAATGCTCAGGAACATGCTCAGAAAGTATCCCTGGGCAAGGTGGTCCGCGTGTATACAGTAATTGCACATCTAGTGAGGCCACTGTTTGGCTCCTTATTTCTGATGCTGATGACTTCTGATGTTGAAAAAAACAGGGTTCATCCTACTGAGCATGTGTAGAGAAATGGGGAGCATGGATGGATGCATCTAACAATCTGGCAAAAGTTCTACCCTGGATCCAGGGTGCTGGAATGACCAGGAAAAAAACAGACAGAGGAACCAGACTACCATCCTGAGGCTGGAGCAGCAGAAGCAAAGGACCTGGATGATGGGAATTACTGCTAGCCAGCTTTCCCCCCACGTTCTTTTTTAATTTTCCAAATATTTCAACATTTTTCTGAACTCTATGTAAATTTTCTTCTTGTAATATTATGACTTCATTTCCATAATATTTTGACTATATTTTTGTAATTATTCCCCAACCTATTTTCCCCAGAGTTACAATTTTTTTTTTGTTTTATTATAATAACATTATAACCTTTTAAAAGTTACATTTTTATAGGATTTGAACTTTGTGCAAATCAAATGACATTTTGTTCCTCTAAATATTACAAGATTATTTTTGTAAAATAAGTTTTTTTTATCATTCTGACTTTATTTGTCACGGGATGCGGAGACAGACGCGTGTGGTACAAAATAAAGAGACTTTCTTACACAAAGTGTCCTCAAAAGAAGGAAAAACACAATACAGTAAAAGGCAAAAGAGTCCAAAACTGAGGATTGGATATGCCATGTAAAAAGGAAAAAGCGCAAAACACTGCCAGGAAAAAGGCCTGGCAGGAAAAAATGCTAATGAGCTACCAAAATGGAGACCAGACAGGGACTACACAACACGAGCAACACACACCACACCAAAATAAGAGTACAGGACAGGAAGCTATGCCTCTTGCAGACATGACATTATTCTTGTAAAATTATTACTGACTTTCATGTTTTTTCTGTTTCTTTGCAGTTTTTCTTGTTAATTTTAAAATTTGCAGACCAATAAAAAAACAGCTGTGGTCCACAAATGGCCCCCAAATGGCACTTTGGACACCCCTGTATTACATTTATTTATATTACATATACAATTTTAAATATCGGTATCACTGCTGGCCTTGTATTTCCTTGGTATTGGATCGATACCACCATTTGTCCATGCCTACTGCAAACCCCAACCACATTAATAAACACACCTATAAATGAATACTGTAACAAAATGGAGCATTTCTGTATGTTTGCAAAGGCAAAGTGTTTTAAACTTTCAATTCCGAGGGAGAGTGAGAGTCAAATTCCGGTCAAAACTTAATTGATTTGATGTGTCAAATTAATTAATCACGCTCACAGGTGTTGCTAATCACGTGACGTCATAACCGGCTGCAGTGATTAAAAAAAAAAAATCAAATGATGTTTCCTTTTTCTTCACTCCTATCATTAAACTTCAAACTCAACCTGGATGACTTAAGGAGATCAAAATGGGGTTGGTGTTGCAAAGTCTGTTGATAAGATCACTCATGTGTCGTATCAACTTGTACTAAGTGAAGAAGTATGGGAGAGAAATTATGGTGAATGACGGCTTTGGGTTGGACCGCCATGTCTCCCCCCGCCCCCATCCGGGATGTCCAAACTTTTCCCACCAAGGGCCACATACTAAAAAATGAAAGAATGCAAGTGATATTTTGTCAAAAAAAATGCATCTCAGCTTTGTGAGGAAGTGCATTATTAGTATGAATTTTGGTATTTGCTATTTTTTACACATTTTTGCAGTTGTTTTTTTTAGGGGGGGGACTTTTCCAAATAGTTCAACATTCTTCTTCAATAATCTTTGTAAATTTGTTTGTTGAAATTCATTTTCATTTTCATTCATTCATTTTCTATACCGCCTATCCTCATTAGGGTCGCGGGTATTCTCGAGCCTCAAACTTTTTTCCCCAGCCTAATTTTTACAATTATTTATTTTATTTTTGTCTAATAATATTACAACCTAAACATTTTTTTCTTTAATATTTCCACTCTATGCTGCTAAAATGACATTATTTTTGCTCCTACTCTTAGAAGTTTTTTTTCTTGTTAGAACACGACTTTTGTCTCCTAATATTCTCACTTCATTCTTGTAAAATTACAGCAGTTTTGTCTATTTTGTTTATTTTACTTTTACTTTATTCCCATAATATTTGACTTTATTCTGGTAACATTGTCACTTTTTCTACAATTTTGTTTTGTTTTGTTTCTCATTATATTATGGCATTACAAATAATGTATTTTTTCCCTTAATATTGCATCTAAATGCTACTCCAATGACATTTGTTACCTTGCAACTTTTTTCTCTTGATGACTTTATTCTTGTAAATCTAGTGATGATTTTGCATTTTTTACTGTTTTTTGTTTGTTTTTATTTGTTTTCTTGATTTGGCTTCATAATGTGCTGCAGGCCAACAAAAACACAGCCGCGGACCACAAATGGCCCCCGGGCTGCACTTTGAACACGCCTCCTCTACATGCTTATTTGCTGTGTATGGAAATAAACAACAAATAATCGGTTGTGTGTTTACGGTAGGTTAAAACAACGTCATTATACTTCATACTACAAAAAATCCTATCAAAAATTTCCATCCATCCATCCATTTTCTATGCCGCTTATCCTCATTAGGGTCGTGGGTATGCTAGAGCCTATCCCAGCTGCCTTTGGGCGGGAAGCGGGCTACACCCTGGACCGTGCATAAGAAGGTTTTATAAGTAAAACGTTATTTGTCACACTGTAACACTTTCCCTTTCAAATGTCTTCCCAAAAAAGTTGAAATAGATTTTATGGCGCCTGAGAGCCAGATGCAGGCATCAAGGGGGCCACGTCTGGCTCGCAGGCCCCAGGTTCCCTAGCCCTGCATTAAGGGCTGCGTATGCCATGATGGCGTGTGTGTACATGTGCAGCATGTACGTGTACGTCGGATCGCAGCTGTATGGCTTTCAGTGTGACCTACAGCATCGATCACCTGCGTGCCTCCCAAAGAGAACAGGTAAGTGAACAAGGAAAGGAGGCGAGGAGACACAAAGGGGAATGAAGTAGGCAAGGATAGGAGGCGTGCGTTCATTTAGTTGACTTTGGCTAAAACTGCGGGCTTGCACGTGCTGCGTTGCTCCTCGTGCTCCTCCTCCTCCTCGGCTATTTCCTGACTCGTTCCTCTCGAGGAGAGAAGAAGGACGGAGGCTGAGCAAAATTAAAAAAGGACCTCACCGGAGGACCACCGAGATGTTTTTCCGCCAGATATGGGTCGCGTTGGGGCCCAGCTGATGAGGATGAGGATGAGGATGAAGACGCGTCGAGTCCACAGAGAGTGACGACGATCGCCCGACACGCGCACACCCGACACGCGCACACCCGGCACGCGCGGATCAGAGCTCAAAGGAGGTAGGAGAAAAGCTGAACGAAGTTTCACGCTTTATTGCTCTTCGTATGTTGTCAGTGACTTCATTTCGGTATACTTTAGTACACATTATATATACGTAAATAAGATATATGTATATTTCATGCAACAGCATGAAATAAAGTACACTTTCATGGCATGTAGTCAGTGTGCAGCTTGCATGACAAATGTAAAGGAGTCAGTGTGCAGCTTGTATGGCAAATGTAAAGGAGTCAGTGTGCAGCTTGTATGGCAAATGTAAAGGAGTCAGTGTGCAGCTTGTATGGCAAATGTAAAGGAGTCAGTGTGCAGCTTGTATGGCAAATGTAAAGGAGTCAGTGTGCAGCTTGCACAGCAATTTAAATTGGCTGTACAACCATTAATGTCCAAACAACCATTTTCTCATGTGTTGTCATCATGGTGTTCACACCATGATGACAACAGTTTGATATATATCAATTTGACAATACCGATTTTAATTGAACCTGGAAGTAATTTGATGAAATGACGGCTGTTGCTATTCAGTTTATACTTAGAGAGAGTAAAAAGGCCAATATCCAAAATATCGCCGATTTGTGAAAAAAATCATTGATATACACAGGATACATACTGCATATGAACATAAATTCTTATAATGCCAAAAATACAACTCAACTCAAAGAAGCAGAAGACTAGTAAATAGAACTACATTTTGGTAATAAGCATAGAAGTTGATATTATAATTGACCATTTTAAAATTAAAAAAAGAAGCTGCGATGGGCAGAAAGTGATAATACATCGGCTAATGTGAGGTGTTTGTAAACCTACACGTGTTTATAAAAGGCCTATTCGCAAAAATAACTTACCAGTATAATTAGCCATATTTACCAGCTATTGAAAAGTTCATTCTGATTTTTACAAACAGCTCAAAAACAAATGCTAAAGCAAACATTAAAATGTGGGGGAAAAAGTTGACTACAAACAAAATAAGAAATAACGGGCCAAGGACCTAGGCAGGGTGTACCACGGAGACACAATGGTATACTGTAGAGTGACAGAATCTTCGTGCAGGAAAAAAGTTTAGATCGGTTGCATATTTACAGATGTTGATTCCTTGGTCATGCGTCATAATCGGCTGCCGATTAATCGGTCGGGCTCAACTGTTTACACTGGCAGCATGTAACGTTTTGCAGGAGTTTGGTCAAACAAACAATTGTTGCCTGTTCAGCTAAAATGATCTCCAATGCCTTAAAATGAAGAGCAAAACCAGAAGCTACCTGTAAGTACAGTTAGAAGACGTCTATGTGAAGCTAATCTATTTACAAGAATCCCCTGCAAAGTCCCTCTATTAAAAAAAGGCGTGTACAGAAAGAAGAAGTTAGAATTTGCCAAAGAACTCCTCAACTGGCGTAAAGAGAAATGGAGGAACATTTTGTGGACTGCTGAGAGTAAAATTGTTCTTTTAGGGTCCAAGGGCCGCAGACAGTTTGTGAGACGACCCCCAAACTCTGAATTCAAGCCCCGGTACACAGTGAAGACAGTGAAGCATCATGATATGGGCATCTTTCTCCTACTATGGTGTTGGGCCTATTTATCCCATAGCAGGGATCGTGGATCAGTTTGCATATGTCAAAATACTTGAAGAGGTCAACAAGACATTGACCCCGAACCCACGATAAACCAGCAAAATCTTGTTTCCAAACCAACAAAAATAATGTCATGGAATTGCCAGCCCAATCCCCGGACCTTATTCAAATCAAGAACTTGTGGGGTGACATAAAAAAACTAAATATTAGTTTAGTGATTCACAGGATTGCCAAACAAAACAACACATTTTTTTCAAAAGTGTCTTGAGTTTGTAAAGCCAAAGGCAGACACTGCAAGTTTTTTCAACTAATTGCCCAACTGCACAGCCTTAAGAGCATACATATCATGAATGCTGGGTCTCTGGGAAGGCTGAGATGGAAAAAGTAAGTGTGTGTCATGATTGAGCCGCAAATGCTCACCGATATTTCATCCAAAGATCTTCCACATGAAGGTGTTTGTGTGTCCATTAGTAATGATGCCGATCCAGTGTCTGTTGATCTCGGTGCTGTTCATGCTGGTGCTGGCGACCGCTCATTGCACTCCCGCCACCGTGCTGAGAAGCTCTACTTGTCGAGAAGATTATGGCCTCCTGAAACTGGTGGGACACTACTTCAGTGAAAGAGTTGAGATGGAGCCAAGACTACTCGATGGACACTTGCGAGAAAGGAAAAGCAGGAGCAACATCCAACTAGGTCAGCAGTTCTAGTTGAGTTAGTAAAGTTTGTTCTCTTGGTTCATTGGTTCAGCAGTCAGTCAAATGAGAGACAAAAGTCTTTGCGTGTTTGCCACTGTCCAGAGTGCTGTCGAGTGGATCAGGTAGCTTTGTTCCATGTTCCTGATTGATCACATTTTAATTTCCTTTCAGAGGCTCAAAGCAGAGCTCTACGCCACAAAGACAAGCTCATCAAACAACTGACAGGTCGGGTTCCTCATGTTGTCGGAATTGCACGCTAAATGATTTGAGACGCAAGTTGAATAAAACACACAAACAGGACCGCTAACATGAACCTTTTCTGTCTTCAGGTCCTCTGTACTTCCACCCAAAGTGCAGGAGTCACTTCCACAGACTTTACCACAATGTCAGGGACTGTGTGGTACCAGCCTGTGAGTACAAGAACCTATTCCACATGTCAAATAAGACGCCAAAGGATATGTTAAGATCATAATAGCTACGTAGTGAAGGTAACAGTAGACTTATAATGACTTCTGCTGTTGTAAACATTCTTATCTTGTCTCCATGGAGCAGATTTTAAACGATGCGCTCGTCTCCTGACTCGACTGGCCCACAGCCTTCGTTGTGCAGAGAGGTGAATGCTGCAACGGTACAAGACTCCTGTTTCTTGCCCATTTCATCCATGACCGGAAACTTGGAACGGGCAACTGTAACCTCATCCCATTCAGTTTATTCTAGGGCTGTCTCTAAATTACAATATTTAATTTGTTTAGAGGTAACCCATAATTAATCACACCTAATTACAGATAGAAATACGTATTGATCTATAGTATAGTATGTGTAGGGATGTAATATGTGTGGCAAACGAGAACTACAGTGGTGTGAAAAAGTGTTTGCCCACTTCCCCATTTCTGTTTGTAAACCTTACATGTTTCAGATCATCAAATAAATTGAAATATTAGTCAATGACAACACAACTGAACACAAAATGCAGTTTTTCAATGAAAGTTTTTATTATTAAGGGAGAAAAAATCCAAACCTATCCGTATGAAAAACTGATTGCCTGTAAACCAAATAACTGGTTGGGCCACCGTTAGCAGCAACAACTGCAAACAAGCATTTGTGATAACTTGCAAAGAGTCTCTTGGAGCGCTGTGGGGGAATTTTGGCCCACTCATTTTTGCAGAAATGTTGTCATTCAGCCACATTGGAGGGTTTTCCAGCATGAACCACCTTTCTAAGTCCATACCACAGCTCTAAAGGACTGAGGTCAAGACTTTGACTAGGCCACACCAAAATCTTCATTTTGGTGGACTTGCTAGTATGTTTTGGATCTTTGTCCTGCTGCAGAACCCAAGTTGGTTTCAGCGAGGTCACCAACAAATGGCCGGACATTCTTCTTCGGGATTTATTGGTAGACAGCAGAATTCATGGTTTCATTTATCACAGAAAGTCCTCCAGGTCCTGAAGCAGTAAAACAGCCCCAAACCATCACACTACCACCACCATATTTTATTGTCGGTATGATGATCTCTGAAATGTGCCTTTAATGGTGTAACCTTTACTCCAGATGTAATGGGGAAACACACCTTCCAAAAAATTTTGTCAGTATTTTCCCAAAGTTCTTGGTGGATCATCAAGATTTTTTCTGTCAAAATTGAGACGAGCCCTAAATCATCTCTTCGTTCAACAGTAGTTTTGGTCTTGGAACTCTGCCATGTAGGCCGTTTTTGCCCAGTTTCTTTCTTATGGTGGAGTCATGAACACTGACCTTAACTGAGGCAAGTAAAGCCTTCACTTTTTTTGGATTTTGTTGACGGGTCTTTTGTGACCTCTTGGATGAATCATTGCTGTGTAAATTTTGGTTGGCTGGCCACTCCTGGGAAGGTTTAACACTTTTTCCATGTTTTTGCCATTTGTGGATAATCGCTCTTACTGTGGGGCTGCACGGTGGATGAGTGGGTAGCATGTTGGCCTCACAGTCAGGAGATATGTGTTCAAATCTCCGTTGGGCATCTCTTTGTGGAGTTTGCATGTTCTCCCCGTGCGTGGGTTTCCTCGCACATACTCTGGTTTTCTCCCACATTCCAAAAACAAGAGTGTTAGGTTAATTGGCGACTCTAAATTGTTCGTAGTTGTTGTTTGTCTGCCCTGATTGACTGGCGACTAGTACCCTCCCCAAAGTCAACTGGGATAGACTCCAGCATGCCCGCGAAAATAATGAGGACAAGTGGCATATAAAATGGATGGATTGATGGCTCTTACTGTGGTTTGCTGGAGTCTCAAAGCTTTACAACTTTTTTGCAGACTGATAAATCTTGTGTTGTCATTGAGTAATATTTTATTTTGTTTGATTTGAAAATGTAAGTGTGTTAAACATTTAAAAAATCAGGTAGGGGGCAAACACCACTGTAAAGAGATTATGTTCAAAAAAAGAATATATTGTTAGAAATCCCAGAGTTTTTGCATGTTTAATGCAAGCTATGTTTTGTCCCACTTAGTTAAGCTGTCCTCGAACGCAACTTCTAGCTTGATCCAACACTGTACAGAGACTACTATTTACTGTATTTCCCCCCCTTTCTCTCACCTCATATTTGCTCCCAAATGCCGATACTACGTGGGAATGCATAAAGGTAAGATTTGAATACCTTACTGAGTGCTATATTTGTTTGGTGCACTTTGTAAAAAACAAACCTGGGTTTCCTCAAACAATGCTGTGGGCCAAGGGTCAAACAGGCACGTTAATCACTCTTAAAAAATAACAGTGTGAGAAATGTTCTCAAAAGCAGCCTATGAATACATGTAATAGAAAGCCCACTATTGAAACACGTCCAAAAACCTCCAACAAGGTTTTATACACATGCTGTAAACATTCATGACAACATCACTTTGCCGTACTTTCATTTTAAGCTTTACCAGAACTTCCTTCCTGGGTGCATGGATGTCACTGTGGTGTCACTGTGCCATTAAGGTAGTTCTTTGGCGTGTTAAGGTTAATTACAATAACAATGTCGCTGTGACATATATATTATGCAGGTAATAGTGATTTAGTTCATCGGCATCTTGCTTTTCCCACTTGCTTTTCAATTGATGGACTGATGGAGTTCAAGCCCCTTTCTTCGTCCGCAGAACAAAGAGTCTCAATGATTCAGCTCTGATGTCTGCAACCACCGCCGATCACCTCAGCTGGACTGACAGGCAGCAAACAGAACAGCAATGGATTATCATATTACCTACTGACTTGTCTCACTGTGTATTTTTATAAATACATTATTAATCACAAGTGCTGATCTAATTTGAAGTTCACTCAATGCAATTGGACTTCTTTAGCTGTTCAGTGATTCACGATTGTTGGATCTTTTGGTGGAGCTCTGGTAATGTGGTGAGAAGACGATGAAAGTGTTCCAACAAAGGATTGAACAGTCAGTTGAGGGCAGCTCAACGACGACAGGCAGAACCACATTGCTGCACGCTTGTTGTCTTTGGCCTATCAAATGTTTCTTTTGCATGAATATCTTGGATCAACACACTGAAGCTCCTCCCGACATGAACGATCGGGTTAAAGTTGTGACTGTGAGTGTGAACGGTTGCTTTATCTACTGCATATGGTTCTTGTGATCGACTAATGACAAAATGTCTTCTGGGATAGGCTCCAGCTTCTCCGTCTCCTTGACCAATAGCAGCAATAAAGTCCAGCACCTTTCAGCTTTACCTCTGCTGACCTGGTGTTTTGGAAATATATACATTATATATATTTTTTTAATACCATCAATGCTGATATTTTTTAAAGCTGATCAAGACATTCATTTCTGATCACCTTCTCCTGCCAACACTGGAGGAGGTGCGCAAGAGCAGAGCAGAGTTCTGCAGCCCAGATCTCTATAACAGGATACTCAACTGGTGTGGTGCCACCCAAAAGTGGGTCTCGTTATGCCGGAGCTATTCACTTGTTTATGGGCGACCCGGTCAAGCTTGAGCGGGAGGATAAGAATAATGAATGCATTGTAAAGTCTTGTGAGCTGAATGTCTGGTCGCACCCAATAGGGAACATGCGATTTCTCAATGGTCAGTCGTGTGTTTGAGAGCATAGAGCTATATAATGATGCATAATAATGCATTATTTGTTTACTGTAACTTTATTCAGCACAGTATTTCCAATATGATGGGAAAAGGAAGAGCCTGTATTAAATGTACAGTAACCACTCCCAAGACAGACCAGCATCAGGACCAGTGTCTTTAGCACCCCAGTGGTAGTGACCACAGGTCTGTGTCAGAGAGCAGATGGTCCTGACCACACAGAAACAATAACAATAATAATTATGATATGGTGTACCTTAGAAACAAAAGAATATCATCCCTGACCTTATCCAGTTAACACTGCTGCCAACATGTTCAGATAAAGGAGTACATACTAAAATCGCTTCACAGACCATGATGACCATGCGGTCTTTAGCGCCCCTAATGGAAGTGACCACTGGTCTGTGCCAGACACTGTGGCTGATATGGACAGACCCCAGAATTGGCTGAAACCCCATCTATTGACCCAGACAAAAGCTACTCCTATTATACTCAAACTTATCTACTGTGTTCAATCACAGCAAATGTTTCACTCTTTCTGTCCCTTTACGTCCAATCCAGGTCCATGCCCAAATGCACTGATCAAGGTATACTATGTACTGAAAACTTTTTGTTGAAATGATTTTTGAATCTGTGGATAAAAACGCATCCTTACCCTGAGTGATCATTAAACTTATTTTGTGCGTGGACACGGTGTTGTGTTGTTTTGCAGTGACGGACCTCAAATTCAAAATGCACTCTAATGTGTTTTCATTAAAGGGACACTTTGCAGCCGGCTCAAAATGACACCTCTAGGGGGACAACAAACACTCCCTTTAAATGTAAATGTTGAGTAAATACATGTAGATTATTTACATGGGTGTTTTTATGTGTGTGTCCATCCAAGAAACATCTCATGGATGCACTGGGATGCATCATCAGTGATGTATCCATCGGATCATTGGGTCTTGCAACATCATACATGCTCGCCCAGGCGACCCAGGCTGGGTTGATCCAGTCCCGGTTTGCGTCCCAGTAGCAGTCCACGGATCATCGCTCCTAAAGCAAAGCAACCTTGTGGCCTTTTCAGCAGCCAAGACCCTCTTTTTGGCCACCGCCATGATGCCCAAACGACCAAAGACTTTGGAAAGTAAAATACATGCAAATCTCTACAGCCAGCCCCTATAGGCTCATAGAGGGTTCTCCAGCCTCTCTCCCTGCGCTCCTCCACTCCTTCCTTTCATTGACTTCCTCAATACGCTCTTCCCAGGGCACCGTTAGTTCCAGGATGATCAGATGTCTTGAAGCCTCAGAGGTAATGATCATGTCTGGACGGAGATTTGTTTGTTGCAATGTGTTGTGGGAACCTCAGCTGTTTTCCCAGGTCCCCCTGCAATTGCCAGTCAGAGGCCATGTGGAGGAGGTCTGTTGATAATTGTGGTCATGGCCACCATCCGCCAAGGTCTTTGAGCAGCAGCTGAAGAGATGTTCTAAGGAGCCTCTTTCTAAGCAAGGGCAGGAGGGGGACTCGCTGTTATCCCAAACGTGGAGGTTCGTCGGGCTCTGAAATGCTTTATTGACAGCCAGCACCAGGAAACGGATACGTCTGCCCGTAGGATGTTTGCCAAGGTTCTGTGCGCTCTACCACCCTGTTCACGCACCCTGCTGAGACCTCTTTCTGGAGTAAGCTGTGTTTCTCCTTGCCGCTGGCCTTGCTGACTAGTGTCTTTGGAAAGTAGCCAAAGCCCGCTCTGCCTGACGTTACGATGTTTGTGGAGTCCCTGTACTGTAGGGGCTTCTCTGGCACATACCACCATAAATTCTTCAAGCAGGACACAGGAGGGCAGCTATGCTAAAACTAACCTCATTTTATGGCAGATGCGGCATCTTTTCCAGATTTTGAGACAAATCTGATTTTTATTATTTTGTTGTTGTTGTTGTTACATCATACGTTGCTAGCACAGAATGTTAGGGGCACAAAAAAAAGCTGACATTTCAAGATTCTAACTTTACGAATAAAAAAGCAGAGTATAGATATAATCTGATTATATAATCTATAATATTATTATATAATCTTATTTTCATTGATTTTGAAAATAAATAGTTTGTCATAAATTTATGAGAGTAATGTTACATGAATAAAAGTTGCAACTTTGAGACAGCTTTGAAAAGGGGGGCCTTGTGTGAGCACTTGAGGGTGTTACAGTATCTTTGATGCAACCCACAATAAGAGGTAGTGGTGTGTGCAGTAAAAAAAAATAGAAAAGTAAAAAAGGGTAAAACTCCAGGCGTAGCAAGAAAACTAGTGAAAAGGTTTACAAAAACTAAGTGCAAAGCACCAAGGCTTGAGAGTCTGACAAAGCAGAATGCTAGCACCACAAAATAAAAATGGCAGTTGGGCAAAGGAAACACGCGGGGATGCCATAGCAAAACAGAAACTATGGTTACTTGCCAAAGAAGACCAGAAGCTACTATGATGCAATTGAGCAGGTAAACCATTGAGCAGCACCAAAGCACTAGCATGTTCTGGAAAACAATTCTGCACACTCCCTCTGTGCAAACTGATTCATGTAATTAAACCAATTGCCAATCTGCCACAGGTAAGTTCCCTTGCCACGCCTCTACTTAGCCCTCAGGTCGTCTTGGCGTGAAGAACAAACAATGAGTGCACGGAAATCGGCAACAACACAAAGTCCAAACAAACACAAACAGGAAGGAAACGTTCCTCTTGCTTCAGGAAGCTTTTATTTTTTAATGGGCCAGCAAAACAGCGTAGTTGGCCAAAAACAGATTAGTATGGGTAAGCATCATCTCACCAGTACTCACCAGTACTCTTACGTAGCCTGCCCCCTCCACGTAAGCCCCTGCTTTTCATAGCTGTCTCAGGCAATGCCTGTAAGGTCAAGTTACAAATTTTATTCTCCTAAATTTCCAACTTTACTCTGGTAATATGGTTTTTCTCGTAAATTTATGATTTCATTGTATAAAATGTATGGCTTCATTCTCAAAATCTCAAGATTATTGTGATACTCTAACGTAGCAGGCATTGGTAATATTGCGACGGGAATGTTACCAGTATTCTTGTTAAATTACATTTTTTCTCGTAAAATTACGACTTCTAACCTAAAAATCTCTGACTTTTTTATGTGGCCCTAATACTCTGTCGTACTTGGCAAACGCGACCAACACTTTTCAAGAAAAATCTGACTTTGACCTCTCTAATGTAGGTCAATGCTAAGATATCTAAACAACACATCTACATCTTAGCTTTGTGTTATCGGCGACAAAGCAAATCACAGAAATACGTAATCATCTATTTTATTAATAACTAATTTATTTTAATATTACAATACGTAAATGGCCACAAAAAAAGCAAGCTGCAGAACAAAAATGGCCTAAGGTGCTGAGTTTGGACATTCCTGACTTCTAGCAGTTTCTGCTTTTCTGGTATTGCTGTACCGATACGCACATGAGTTTTTAGCTGTATTCTTTGAAAGACACATTTATACAGTTATGCTAGGTGATAGCTAAGTAATAAAAGATGCCAGCACGCTAATAATAACATAATAGCATTTTTAGCCGTTTTGATAGATAAAAACATTTACAGTATAAACACTGCAGCAAGTGTGTGTGCGTTTGTAAAGATGAGTCAATCGGGAACGAATCGGCTCTTTGAAATGAACGAAAAGAGCCGTTCCTTGTCCCAAGAGAGCCGATTCGTTTTTTCTCTTATTTTTTACTGTCTTTTTCCACCCTTTTGACAGTTTTCAAGCGATTCCAAAATGTCAAATTGTGCGCATTAGAGCACTGCAAGCACTGAATAGTTTAGTAGCCTTTGAAACTGTTTTCTGAATGGGATACATTTATGTTGTTAGGCTAGGTGTTAGCATGCTAGCGTTAGCATGTTAACATTGCGTTCACACGCAGTTTCTCTCGAAATAGCCCAGGTCTAGTTGGAAAATAAAGTCTTGTAATTTGTGGGGAAAATATACATGGCCGGTATTTGTTACCTGTTGGACTCAAAAACAGAATCGTCATCACCAGCTGCGCCTGTCACGTGACCGACGGAGGCCCCTGCGAGTGGCTCATGAGTGCGCGCGCAGCTGCGAAAGCCTCACATGAGGCGGAAGTGAGGCGAATTGCGGGAACGCAGTGCTCGTGCGGAGCCTCACCTGTCGCAGGTAAACATCCTGAGCGCGAGACGGAGAAAAGTAAGTTTGTTCGGTTTTTTTTGTAATAATCAAGTAACGTCTTGATTCATCGTCGTCATTCCGTTCAGTTTAGGTTTTGTTTGCTTCTGTTGGTCCGAACACGCAGCCACGATGCGGAAGTGTCATTAGAGAGTTCTGACATATTCACCCATTCGTCTTCTACACCGCTTATCCTTATACTGTAAGCTCTTTGCTGTCGAACTACGGTATTCACAATAACTATTCCACTCACTTGAGATTGAAACAACCTGATACGCCATTGCTCACTTCCTGGCAGAGGTTCTTGTGGTCAACAGCAAAGTTATTTTGATGTAATGAGCTTGTTAATGACCGAGAAAATAATTGGCCGCAGGGCGGTACCGCTTTGTTGCCATGGCAACACCTGCCTTGTTAGTTTCTCCTCACGACTGTAGCTCATCTACAGGCCGAGGAGGCTCTCTCGGCCCCTAGAGGGTATTTGATGCACTGCGGTGCCCAAATGTTAGAATATCCATATTGTGAGAATATCATACTTGCAAGAGGCCACGAGAACCCTGTCAGATTTTTAAGTAAATATTTACTGATATGTCTGTGACCCAACAGCCACACGCTAGTGACCTCTATCAGACCCAGAATAGAAACACTAGAATTGTTGCATAGAATCAGCCAGAACTGTCTGGTGGGATTGAAACTACACTTTGTGTGGTGATCTCGTACTGACGGGCTCCTCTTTGAACTGGGACAGCGGATCCGGCCCAGCCAGTCGGCCAACATTCCCCCTTGCTGCAGCATGCGCATTCCTTTGGAGCGCCCACAACACACTGTACACAGGGAGTCACCCTGACACATTACTAGGTCATTTTGGCCATGTCCACATGGACACCATTTTTTTGCATTTTGGCCTCTCGACGGTCGGGTGTAATGTCAAGCCATGCGGCGCTGTACAGCCCATGTTTCATATACATAACATTTTCACATGCTCACATGTATATCATAAGTCATTAAGATCACTGTTAAAAGGTTGTAGCCTAGCATTATTTAGTCAGATTGTACTCTGTACTGCAGTTTTTCATAGTATACTGCGGTTAATTGGTTCCTGACCGGACAACAAAAGGTGAATTTTCACGTCGGATTCAATATTAATAAATGGAATATCTTCATTGTTTGAGCATAGAAAACCTGTTCATGATTTTCTCAATGCGGTTTTTAACATTATTAGAGCCCTGTAGACATGAAATAGCATCCCTAAAGTCACCTTTACATTCCTATTCTTTCTTTACACCATATTGCCCACTGTTACGGCCACTGTTAGCTTACCAAGCTACAGAGATTCTAGTTAGCCTCTCCAATTTACTTATTCTGAGCTTCAAACTGTGTGGGAAGTAGGGACAAAGTAGTAAGCCAAAACGTACTACTTTCACACGGAACGGGATAACTTCACTTCACTGTGTCACGTCAGACATGCCATGGCGGACTCCTTGCAGATCATGTAATCATAATGTTGTATGATATATACTCAATGTAACGATAGCGACCCCTAGTGGCCAGAATACTACATACTGTATACTGTAACCTGTCTTTCAATATTTTTTGACTAATAATAGGCTTTAGTGAACCACAAAACAGTGGTCGTTAATTGTTGTAACTATAGAGTGAGTGAGCGATGTTTAAGGATTGTCATTCCAGATGTAATACAAAAGACATTTTCACTTCATTATGTAGTAACGCCACATTTCGTAAATGCCGTATCTTGTATGTACATGATATAAAGCATAAAAACACACACTGTTGTTGTTTATTACATAAGGCACCAAACTGTTGTTTCTTCCCCCCAAAAAGTACAGCATCTGCATTTGGTAACTTGAGCTGTATTATTAGTTATCGCAAATGGTTTATTACAAAATGCGCTCCAGGTTTTTAAGACAAAATACAGCAATTATTAAAGGTGAAAATGCGTTACATTATTACATAATGCATCATTACTACATAATGTGGTGCTACACACTTTGTCATGTCTCTGTGTGCAGTGAACAACCCAATTCCTTCCAACCTCAAGTCTGAGACCAAGAAAGCAGCTAAGATCCTCAGAGAATTCACTGAAATCTCCAGTAGGAACGGGCCAGACAAACTCATCCCATGTAAGGTTACCTGCAGCAGCCGAAGGGAAGTCACTGCAGATGAAGTCTCTGGAAATGTAGAGTAAAAATTGAATTTAAAGGCTCCTAATGAGACAAAGCAAACATATGTTACTTATGCCAGTGAGATCTTCAGTGTAAACACTGTTGAATGTGATGCTGCCCCTAGCAAATCTTTTTCCACAACACTACACCATTGTCCATTTTTTTTTAAATCAAAGGCACAGTAACATAAATGAATGATAATGAATGAGGCATGTTGCATCACAAGTTGTTTATATAAAATTGTCTACCCTTTTGTGGAAGAAAGAAAACCCACAATGGTTACTGAAATAACTCAAAACTAAAAGATAATAAAACATAAAAGTCTGTCATTTGCTAAAATACATACTGACAAGCTACAAAGCTTCTGAAAGGCAAGTCTGGAGCTTTTTGCCAAGTCACATCCGCTTTATCTTTATTCACACTAAATTGAAGCATAAAGAAAAGAACACCATACTTACTGTGAAGCATGGCGGACACTTGGTTATGTCCTAAGGCTGTTTTGCTGCAAGCAACACAAGGTGCCTGTGCACGTTACAATGGAATTTTAAAGGGATAGTTGAGGTTTTTTTTTTTACATGTCATGGCAATTGTATGACATCCCTATCAACAGTGACTTACCCTCAGTTGGTCCTGTGAGTCCAGTTCTGGTTGGATTTTGGTGATGAAGAACATGGATCCAGTTGGTTGCTGGGGATACTTCTCAAAGCAATATGCATTGGAAAAGAGTCATACATTTGCATGACAAACACGCATCCCCGAAAAAAATCAGACCTCACAAATCACTCGGCTCTACTTTTCTTCTTTAGTCGTATTAATACATGCGCAGGCCTTGGCCTACGAGCCCTAATTTAACTCCAATTTGTGGAAAGAGGTGAAAGCTCCCATCAAACCTGAGCAAGCTGAAGAAATTTGCTCAAGACAAGTAGTCCAAAATACCTGTCGACAGGTGCGGGAATCTTATTGAGTTCCATGAAGCATTTGATTGCAGTTAATGTTTCAAAATGTGCAAAAACATGAGGGGTTACGGGTACCGTCATTTCCCTTCTTTGGCGTAACATATTCTACCACATGTGTATCAACCAGGACATCTAGGCTGCCGAAGTGAAGAGAAGGCAAAGCTGTCTAAACTTTAGCCACAGAAAAATTGAAGGATGCGGTTGGCCATTTTGCTACATTAAAGATGCAAAACCAATCAAATGTAGGTCTACGACGTCGGCATCTTAGCTTTAGGTGCGAGGTGACAAAGCGTATCGTTAAAATATTGAATAAGTGTATGTCTTATTAGTAATTCTTATTTTTTTAGACTTTGCAGAGCGCTAATAAAAAATGTGCTGTGGGCCAAAAAAGCCCTTCCGGCCACACTTTGGACATCCCTGATGTAAGGTATGTGTGCTTTGCAGCTCATGTGATCGCAAAGGCTGAGGGGCTCGCCATCATCTCTGTGGTCAAGGCTGGCTTCGTGATCACAGCAAGAGGGGGTAGCGGCATCGTCATTGCCAGGCTGGCTGACAGACGTGAGTTGCAGGGGGGTGTCAATAACCGTCTGCAGGGGTCACCACTCAAAAGACTTGAAAATGTTGCTCACGGCGATTGTCTTCTGTGCTCAGGATGGTCCGCTCCTTCTGCAATCGGGATCGCTGGCCTGGGTGGTGGGTTTGAAATTGGCGTGGAGGTGAGTGGTTCAGGAACGTTACTGAAAAGTCGCGACAATAACACATCGCTTACCTCCCCGCTTTCCTCAGGTGTCTGATTTGGTGATTATCCTAAATCAGCGCCGAGCCATTGACGCATTCACAAAAGGCGGGAACTTGACACTGGGAGGAAACTGCACAGTTGCTGTGGGTCCGGTTGGCAGGTTGGTTTTGACCTGAAGGGTGACGCGAGTGCGATGGGGTCGGTGTAAATTCCTGCAGTGTTGACAGGGTCTGGGCATATTTGCTGTGTCCCATCAGCTGAGATCTTTTGGTGATGGGTCTTCTGTGTGTAGTTATTTTGGTTAGTTTTTCTATATAGCAATTGCATCGCATAAATGTAGCTTCTACAGAGCTTTTGTGTGGTTTGCTGTTGTATTTATAATTTATTCCTATAATACTCGTTATTACTATGAATATTTGGTGACTTATTTACAAGATTTGTACTTTGTGTTGAGGTATTTCTATTGTAACTTACATGTTTTGTATTTATTTGTAATTTCAGTAAAGGTGTACATCCTTGTTTTCTATCCCAAAAATATAAGCGCACCACCACCAGCAGTGAATTAAAAGAACAGATTGATCTGAAAAATGTCCGTTTTTACAGTTACGAGTGGTACTGCATACAAATTGTTTGTTCAGCCAGAATAAGTCACTCATTGCTTTCACTTTATACACACACACACAAGCAGTCTCAGTGATGCGATCAAAAAGGCCGCCTATTAAAGACTGTGTGCTTTCTGACCTTAATAACCGAAATATGGATTACAAGAATCATAAAAATGTTTGCTTGCAGGAATGTGGAGGCCGATGTTGCCCTGCGCAACATCTCTGCCATCTACACCTACTGTAAATCCAGAGGCTTGTTTGCCGGCATCTCTCTGGAGGGCTCGTACCTGATTGAACGCAAAGACACCAACCGCAAGTAAGACAGCAGAACGACCTGCCGAGTACTAGGACTGTCTAAGGATTTTCATAGTCGAATCTGATTCTGATTTTGCCCATAGTGGACTAATTGTCGAATGTCGTTTTTTTTAGCACAGCTAATGGATCCTTACAGATAAAGACATCTCACTCGCGACACCTAAAAAGAAAAAAACTGCTGAAACACAAAGGTGTTCCACAACGGTATCTTTATGTAGTGACACAGAAAGCAAGATGACCAAAACCTTGTCACTTTGGCCAAGTGGGCATATCACACCTTAGAAAAGTGCACATAAAATATTTGTAGTAGCCGTTATGAGCCAATAAGGCCATCAAAGGTGGATTAAGGCTAAAGGTCGTCTTAGCGCTCACCTTAGCTCTTTTGGATTGTGCAGTTGCAGTGGGTGATTTTCTTTGTGCTTATTAAGTATAAGTCTTTTGTTCAATACATGGCATTTTCAGGCCTTAACAAAATAGGCTGAATTTGTATCTATTTAAAAAACAAAGTGTAAAAAGTGCATAACTGAGTCCCCTCCATGCTTCACAGTAGGTATGGTGTTCTTTTCTCTACTGTATGCGTCAACAAAAATGGAAAAAGAGCAGTCATTATGAGAAGAAAATAGAAATATTAGAATGATCAATGTCATATCAAAAGAAAACTTTTGACTTTTGAGAAAGTCAGAAAATATATGTAATAATACAATAATAAAATATAGTCACAATGTTACAAAAAACTAATTACGGGAAGTAATTAATATCTTCATCACTTATGACAGAAAGATGAGACTGCAGGCTGTTTTTTCTTTACTGTGTATCACTTGTTAGCATATCTACATAGCTGAGTTTACAAAATTTTAAATTTTCAGTAAGCACCCCTCGCCTGGCTATTTTTGGACAACCCTGTTCTATGACACCCCTACTGTACCAGACTGCCCAACACTATTTGAGCGCCAATACAGCTGTTGGTTTGCGCTTGCAGGTTCTACTCTCGCGATGTGCGAGCGTCTGGCATTTTGAATGGCGACGTGGAGCCGCCGCCGGAGTGCTACGACCTCTACCACATCTTGGACACATACACGGAAGCTTACATAGATGACTGGACCAGCAAAAATGTGCATGCAACGGTAATAAAAAAAAAATAATCCTGTATTACTGAGTTATTTTATTCAGTTCTTTCTTAAAATACTGTACTGTGTGTGTAACATACCTTGCTTTACCACAGGGGTGTTCCAAGTGCGGTCTGAGTGATTTTTTTTTTGCTCGTGGCACAATCTACAAATACCAAAAAATTTAAGGAAACAGAAAAAAATTGAAAAATAAGCAGTAATTTTACCCAAAAAATCCAAAATATAAGGAGAAAAAAATTAAAATCTAACCAAAAAAAGTTGTCATTTTTGGAAAATAAGGTTGTGGAAAGGTTATAATATAAGGAGAATAACAGGAATAAAGTCATAATCACAATAAAAGTTGAAAAGAATTGGTAAATAAATTTTTTTTTACAAGAATAAAAGTGTAATATTATGAGTAAAAACAATGTCACTTCAGTAACAGAGTTCATTTTTATTTTTTAAATGTCGCAATATTAAGAAACAAAACCAAAATATTTTTTTTTAAATTAAAATAATTCAGAAATTAATATTGGATTAAAATCATAAAATTACAATTAAAAATATAATTGTTTTATAATGTGTAATGTTTTTTTCCTGACACTTGAAAGTAAAACATGACAGGAATCAGTGTTAAAAATAACATTCCAAATACAAAACCTTCTCAGCAGGTTCATCCATCCAATTCAGAGACTTATTATCTTCTAAAATGTTGGCTCACTTTGAATTGTATTCACTTTTCAAAAATAGGATATGGCTCTCAGGAAAATACATGTGAAAATATGTCCTTCACGCCTCTTAGCCCAAAAGGTTCCCGACCCCTGCATTAACAGATGCCTGTTGTTCTTGTCTGCTTTTGCCCCTTTTTCGTGTAACTCTACTCCTTTGCTACTGTACATTTTTTGAGCATGTTTCTGTTTTCAGTCGTCACGTGCTCCTGCCAGACCTCCAGCTCCTTTTAAGCAGCAAGCAGCGACCAGCTTCAAGAGACCAGCAAACACTGCCGGTAAAACGGAAGAAGTGCACTTGTGCCCTACTTGCCCGCTAATGACATCCACATGTTCCATGTTTCACTGGATGGCCACCTACTTATTACCGTAACAGACCACATTCATGTGTGTTCAGGTGCAGCAGAGAAAAAATCCCTCTACCCGAGTGTCTCCATCTACAAATCTGAAAGCTCAGGTGAGTTTACCGCCTGACTGTGCTCGTCATTGAGATCGCAGCACCCCTCAGTGGAAGTTCAGAATGAACTGATTGTCTTTCTTTGTATTTCCAGGTAAAGGAGCATCACAAGCTGGAGCTACTGGAGACCTAGTGGTAACTGCAGTCCACCCATTTACTGGTCAGAACCCGGGTGACCTGAGCTTTGTGCCTGGCGACCGCATCACTGTCATCACCAAAACCGAGTCCCAGTACGACTGGTGGGAGGGGCAGCTGGCTGATGGGCGGGTGGGGATATTTCCTGCAAACTTTGTCACATATTGAGCACTTCCACTTAGTGCATTTCATCACATATCAGACATCACTTCCCTCAAAATGCTTTAAAACGGTGTCTCCATAGATGAAGGATTGGGTTTTAACAGGATTTGGTGAGCATTGAGTTACAAATAATAAGTGCATTGTGTTTTTTGTATTAAAATGAAGAACTGTTCAAAGTAAAGGTGTAGTTTAAAAAATGCGTCTGTCAACTGGGCTGCTTATTCATTGATTTGTTCAGCTTGCTAGCCTGTGAGAGAATATTGGATATCAAGTGGATCCCAGTACTTCCTCATGTATTGCGGTTAGCTGGTTCCAGATAAGTGAACTTCTGCGAAGGAGGATTTGTTTGTTTATAAATGGAATATTTTTGTAGTTATGGCATGGAAAATGCATTCACGGTGTTGTAAATGTATTTTAAACATTACTAGAGCCCTCTAGACATAAAATAACACCCATATAGTGACCTTTACATACATTTTGGTTTCATGATCAGATAAATATAAATTCCGAACCGCGCCATATGTAGCAGCATGAACGTTGCTTTCATCTGAACCCAGCAACACAAACAAGGATGGTCAAAATGAGACCATTTTTGTTTCATTCGGAGCTTGTTGAAAGGTGACTGACCTCAGTTGACCTTTAATAAATGTGTAACAACTCAAAAACAAAAGCAGCACAAACGTTCATTTTAACCGCACTAAACTCCACTAAATGAGACAAAAAAAATCGGACTATTTGAGCAGAGTTTTGCGCGGGGTGGGGCGGCCACCTTCACACAGGTTCCACACCTTTAATGGTTAGTATCTCTAAAACAAAAGCAGCACAAACGTTCATTTTAACTGCAAAAAACTCCATTAAACGAGACCGGGAGAAATTTGACTAATTTGGTTTTATACAGAGCATGTCGGGGGGCTGTGTGACCTTTGGTTGACCTTTAAGAAATGCATAATATCTCCAAGATGAAAGCAGCCTGAGCATTGATTTCAACTGAACCCAATAGCACAAACGAGGACGGTCAAAATGAGACTATTTTGGTTTCATTCGGAGCTTGTTGATGGGCCGATTATGTAATATGTCCACACTTTATTTGTTAATATCTCAAAAACAAAAGCAGCACAAGTGTTCATTTTAATTGCACAAAACAGCACAAACGCAGCACAAACAAATGGGATTGTTTTGGTTTTAATTTGGAGACAATGGGGGTTGCGTGACCTTTGGTTGACCTATAAGAGAAACTGTAATAACTCAGAAACGAAAGCAGCACAAACGCAACACAAACAAATAAGACTATTTGCGCAGAGTTTTGCGCGGGTTGGGGGGCCACCTTCACTCAGTTGTAGTGTGGAGGTTCGGTATGGTCTTGAATTTCTCACAAAGCAATTCGTTTTGCACTCGTTCTACTTGGCTCAGCGGCAACTTTACAAGCATCAGCGATGACCGGAAAATTACAAAATGTAGTTCTGTTACCATGAATGAATGCTCGAAGTTGCGTGCAAACATGTAAATCGGGCGTATCGATGATGATGTGGATGTACAGTAAAATGTAGATTTGTGTAGGGATTTTAAATACACAATATGTAATAAATGATTTCCAAAACAAAAAACGTCTGTTTCAAACGGAAACTAAGTCTACAGCATTTGGTTCTGCAGCTTCCTGCAAAGGTACAAATGGAGATCCTTCATTTGAACCGTGTTCCTGACACAATCTTTCTGTCTGAAGCTGCAAAAAAGGGTCTGCTTCATTGGCAAAAGCCCTATTTTCTCACCTTGTCATTTAGGGGACACACATGCTGGCTTGTCACAGTCCTCCAGCGAGTCAGGAAGCGGGGCTCCGCTAGTTTAGGGCAGCAGAAGACACAAGCCACACCCTTTAATTGGTCCGCTGCTGTACACAAGCAAGGCGACTAATGAGATGACGACTAATGATAGAAGCATGGATATGAAAACAAGCCGTTTGGAAGGGAAATACGCAAACGTCATTGCAAATCTGCTCATCATCAACCAAGACGACACCTGACCACCGTGGGAAACGACTCAACGCCATACAGAGCCAAGATGAAGATGGTGGCCAGGATGGAGGAGCCGATGTTCATACAAATGCCAAAGTAGGTCAGCGCCGATGCAGCACTGACCAATCAAAACATGGGCCACAGTGGTTGCAGCCAGGAATTCCGGATCCCAAGACAACCCCTTCTGTAATTAATGAATTCATAATTCCCTATTTTTTGGGTCTCGTGGCAGTCGATGGACATTGGAATTGTCCTGACCCCGGTTGCTGGCTATGAGATATATGAAAAAGAAACCGTAAATGCCCTGATTGCTTAGACAAGAACATATTGAACTTCATTTTTGAAGGGGGTGACTTTGGATGCGGGTGTACATGATGGTGATGGTGGCCGATCAATCCCTAGCAATATCAGTTTTCATTTTTATGCCAGTATCGGGCCGATAATATCCAGCATCCTGGCCAGATCCTCCCGGGCGCCGAATCCTCCCAAAGCATTCCCAGACCAGCTTTCCCAAGGCAAATGTCAGATGTGACCTGAACATCTCCCCAGAGAGGCTTTTGGTAGGCATACTGACCAGATGCCCAAGCCCCATGGCGTTTGGCGCCTCTTGATGTGGAAGAGTAGCAGTTCTACTCCAAGCTCCTCGCAGATGACAGATCTTCTCGCCATATCTCTAAGTGAGAGCCAGGCCATTTTCTCCGGTTTCCCCCCACATTTCCTCCCGCATGTCAACTGCTGACCAGAACTATGGATTTGGACATGGAGGTGCTGATTCTCTGCTGCGAACCAATCTAGCGATAGCGGAGCATCGATGAGCCATTGTCCACAGTTTTGGTGTTACCATCAGGACAGGCACTGAGTCTGGGCCAGGTCTGACTGTGGTACCAGCTAAAAAGCTCAGGCTGTGCCCCGTGGGTTGGGTGGGGGCCTGGACGCTCCCAGTCCTGGCACTAGAGCAGTGGTTCTCAGTTGTTTTCTGTCACTCCCCCCCAGGGGCCAGAAATGTTGTCATGCCCCCCAATTTGAAATACTATGACATCCGATAATATGTATTTATCTGTACAACCTGAATTTGAAACTGAAAGCAGATCCGCCCCACTATTTGAGAACCACTACTCTAGAGAGAGGCAAAAACCTGATCCAATGTTATGTTATTACTTATTAGGGTCTTTTGAGCCCACCCCTCTACTTTTTGGACATAATGTTTGTTCTGGGTGACCCGACCAGGGGCATGTAGGCCCCCGACATGCAGACTCCTCTCTCGCGATATGACGGTATTGTACTGAGCAGACAAACCCGTTCCTACGTCCCAGTAAAGTCCATTTTTGTCTCTATGGTCCGACCGTTTATGGCTTTGCTTAAAGGAAAACTGCATTGAATTTTGCCAATAATTAAACGTGGCTATGTAAAAACTGTAACAGATTTCAAAAGAAGGGAAAAAAGTGGCCCAAATTGAATAGTTAAACTGGCCCCAGTGACTAGGTTCGCCTTGGGCTTCCAAATGACTAAATACGCCCCCGTGTGTCCCATCATGTGCATTAATTAGCAGCCCCTTTTTAAAGCTGTTTTTATGTCTGTATAACGTATAGAAATTTCCCCAAAATTGGGCCAAATTCCAAAAAAGTGCAGTTTTTCTCTAAAATGTCGACGAGTACTGCAAGAATCTTCCGTCTTCCTGCTTGGAGTACAGAAATCTACTTAAATACAGGGCAGTGCCACAATTAACTCTGTTGTAACATAGTTGTGAAAAATAGAGACATACGATCTGTTCTCTTAAAGCACCATTGTATGCTACCTGCGTTCTTATATTTTGGGTTGATTAACAATATCTCCACCAAAAACATGGTAAGTAAACGGTCAATAAAACATTTAACCCAAACAACTGTGCATATGCCATCCACTACACTCACGTCTTGGGTAAGGCTGGCAGCCATCCAATTCGATTCGTCACCTAAAACGTTCACGAACTCTGAGTGGTTGATGTTACGAGTGACTAAAACGGTTTAGAAAATAATTGTGTTGTGTTGTTGCTGTCATAAAAACTTTTTTAGCGCTTTCCGCCATGCCTTCGTATACAGCAGGGGTAGGGAATCTATGGCTCGGGAGCCAGATGTGGCTCTTTTGATGAGCATGTATGGCTCTCAGAAGTTTCTAAACACCATAACATTTATATATTTTATATTCTATATTATAATATATTATATTATATCCTTATATTATATATTTATATGGACTTTTTTCCTAAAATATATGTAACATATCTTGCTTTACAACAGGGCTGTTCCAAGTCCGAATGATTTACACAGTCTAAAATTACAATTTCACAAACAACATTAAGGAAACAGCAAAAATTGAAAAAAACGCGCAGTAATTGTACCAAAAAATAAAGTCAAAATATTAGGAGAAAAAAGTTGTAACCCAACCAAAATAAAGTTGTCATTTTTGGAAAACGAGGTTGTGGAAAAGGTTATAATATTAGGAGAATAATGTCCAAACATTACAGGAATAAAGTCATAATTACAAGAAAAGTAAAAAAAAAAATTGTATAAAATGAGTACAAACAATATCATTTTAGTTCATTTTTAAACATTGCAATATTAAGAAACAAACAAAACAATATCAAGTTGTCATTTGTGAAATATTAAAATTAATATGGGATTAAAGTCATAATATTGAAATGTAAAATATAATTGTTTTATGTCTTGTGCAATGTTTTTTGCTGACATTTTTAAGTAAAACACGACAGCAATCACAGTGTTAAAAATAAATTTCCAAATCTAAAACCTTCTCAGCACGTTCATCCATCCAATTTAGAGACTTCATTCTTTCATTCATTTTCTATGCCGTTTATCCTCTGTAGGGTCGCGGGTATGCTGGAGCCTATCCCAGCTGATTTTGGGCGAGAGGCGGGGTACACCCTGGACTGGTCGCCAGTCAATCGCAGGGCACATATAGACAAACAAACATTCACACCCACATTCATACCGATGGACAATTTAGAGTCGCCAATTAAGCTAACATGCATGTTTTTGGAATGTGGGAGGAAACCGGAGTACCCGGAAAAAACCCACACACGCACGGGGAGAACATGCAAACTCCACACAGAGATGCCCAACGGAGATTCAAACCCTGAACCTCCTGACTGTGAGGCCGACGTGCTACCCAGTAAGCCACCGTGCGGTCCAATTCAGACTTGTTATCTTCAAAAATTGTTGGCTCACTTTTCGTTGTATTCACTTTTTTCAAAACAGGATATGGCTCTCACAAAAAGACATTTGAAAATATGTGGCTCTCTTAGCCCAAAAGGTTCCCAACGCCTGCGAGGGGTGCACACATGACCCAATATTTGGGTTTGAAAAGGCAGAGGTATTACCCAGAGGTAAAATACATGTTTCAATAGGGTTATTGGTGTTCACATGGCCGTGCGCAATCATATGGTTGTTGGACTGCATGTGACTAATATTTACATTTGTTTGATTGTCTGAAACAACTGAATGTAAATGTGACAAACATGCAAAGAATAACACTTTTTCATGCTTTGAGGGTATGAGTTTACATGCTCCCCTCTGCAGGCTCCCCTTGTTTGCAAACACTCAGAAAAAAGGCATCCATAATGCGTAACGTAATTTAGATTTATTTTTTCTTTTGAACAAAATGTTAATAAATACATTTGTTTTACGTCCAAAAAAGATAATGACTTGTGGGACGCACTTTATAAATAATTTCAGTCTTTTTGTAGAAAAAAAAGGAAAATAGCAAACTAAAGCATCTCTAGTATGACAATTTGACAACGTTATCGTAATTATTTTCTCTATATTTGAACCCTTTTCTCAATTCAAGTGTTGTTTTTTTGTATGTTTCTCTCACCTCCTCTTCATCACATCTTTTTAAACATCCAGCTTAGTCCTACTCATCGACTCACACCACTGCAGTAGACAACAGAAAAATGCGGCAATAAAAATCTCCAAAGCAGACAAAAAACAAAGAGGCCAACAGAAAACACGGTGGGATTTAAACAGTGGGTGGGAAGGGGAGTGGGTGTGAGTCTGCAAAAGGGGAATGGGCAATTTTTGGGGGGACATATTTACAACAGAAAGCAGCAGAAGGTGTTTGGTGCTGGCGGTGGGTGGGAATCTTCTGCATAGATCCACGGAACATGAACAACTACAGATCAGAGAAACGAATACATCCACTGCTGTCTTCCAGGAACAAAAAACCGAATCATATGTCACTCCAACAGGAGGACAGGAGTGGGCGAGGGGGGCGGGTTGCATCGTTTGCTATGAGTGACATCAGTGGCTGTTTTGTAGACAAATAAACCTAACAGAGGCGGGAGGCAGTTTGGAGTTGGGTGGTGGCAGCTGGACCCAGTACATTTTTCCAAGGGTAAAAAAAAAAAAAGGGAAAAAATCAGTGAAAACAAGTCAAGTCGGTCATTCACACAAACTAGATTGGACGACATAAAACTGTTTTGTATCAGGGACGCAGTGGGAAGAAAACCAGATTGGGCTAAAGTCACAGATTAATGGGATATCAGTGTAATTACAAGAGAAATCCCAATCATCTATTTTTTTTACCACGTAACGAGCCGTCTTAAATAAGCAACCTACGTTTGTCATAAAATGACGTTCCCGCCTTACAATTGCACTTGAAATTATTCAGCCCCCATAGCAAATGACGTTTATTTTCAAAATGTATAAACATTGAAGAGATGGTCAATTGAAAAGGTAATGACCATTTGTAATACTGGATGTGTTGAGCTATTTACATGTATTTTCTCTGTGGGTTTATTGCAAACTACTGCTAGTTTATAAACTTTGCAAATAAAAACAATTGATGAGTTTTGAATAATTGGGAGTGCAACTGTACATGACCTTTTTCACCTAAAATTACAAACTCTATTATTTTTTTGCTCCTTAAAATGTATCTTTATTTGCATCCAAATAAATTTGCAATTATAATCCAGCAGGTCTACACTTCATCGTTACAGTCTACTTGCTTTGGGGCAAACCCGATCCTGCAGATGACGCTGCAGGTCTGGAGTGGAGCAGCATTACTTTGCATTTCATTCCACCAAAGATGAAATATAGTCAGGAGTATTCTGAGATGGAAATACATTTCAAGTAAAAAACATACAAGTGGGATGGATCAGCCCTTGAAATCTCCTCACATGCTGACGCAAATTCAGCCCTTTGCTCATCAGCGTCTTCCGTTTATCTACGAACGGGTCACATGACTTCTTCCATAATAGCCTACATAGGCGGCGTTTACACTTGCACGCAGTTAGCCCTGGCAAGGTTTCCTCGAAAGCATGGACTAGTTTGCACACTGCTGGTCTTCTGTTTAGACATAAATCACGCAATTGGTGGTCGATGGCACGACATGACCAAACTTTAAACCTTGTCACGTAATGTCGACGTCTAGCGCACGGCAAAAGTACGCGTGACGCGCTTTGTTCCCTCACGGGTATGGCATTGTCATCACCGTCCGTAATCTCCATTCACTATTCCTCTATTTGCAGGGGGAGGTTGCAAGATGTTGAACTCCGGAGAAGCAGCTCATGCAATAAAGAAAGCTAAGGTGTTTTCTCGCAGCCGCAGGTAAAGAATGCGCAAAGAGCAGGAAACAGACACGGACAGTTGGGGAACGGGGGATGCTGACTAGAATTGCTTTTGGTGTTATGATTACTTATTAAAAGAAACTCCAAGATGATAGAGAGTTGACTTCATTTCCCCCCAACTTGGTCCAGGACGTGGCGTTAAGGGGACCCCATTCATGTGAATGAGACACACAGAGGCACGCTTTGATATGCACCGCCCACGAAAAGTTTCTAGTTTCTTTTTTTCCTGCATGTTTATCACACTTGGTGGGAATGTTTGTTTGTCTGCCCTGCGATCGACTAGCGACCAGTCCAGGGTGTAGCCCGCCTCTCGCCCGAAGTCAGCTGGGATAGGCTCCAGCACACCCTGCAACCCTGATGTGTGTGTATGTGCACACATACGTATACTGTTTATGTACCCCCCTCTCGCCCGAAGTCAGCTGGGATAGGCTCCAGCAAACCCACGACCCTAATGAGGATAAGAAAATGGATGTTTCAGATCATCAAACAAATGTATTAGTCCCTGACACAATGCAGTTCTTAAATGAAACTTTTTAATCAAGGGAACTACACGGGCCTGTGTGAAAAAGCAATTGTCCCCCCAAACCTAATAAGCGGCTGGGCCACCCTCAGCAGCAACTGTGACGTTGTGTGTTGCTGGATGCCAGATGCACAGGCTGGCGGCAGGAGGAGTGAGGCGACGGTGGCAGAAGTGAACACCGTGTGGGGGGAGTCGCTTGATGAAGAACCGTTCAAACGGGAGAAGCTGGAGTCCGCCAGGCATACTTTTGGCGCAACCAGTCCCAGAATCCCAAACTCCGGCTGGAAAAAACCAGCAGACGGTTTGAAAAGCAAAAAGTCAGCATGGGAGTGTGCTGCGAGAGACACGGAGGTGCATTGTTCAGCTGTGAGCTGAAGAGGCTGCTGGTGCAATCACTTGCAGGTGTGACTGGTGGCTCCACCTCCAGCCAGACAGCCTGGGTCTGAAAAAAAAAAAAAAACAGAACGCAAAGCCAAAAACAGGAAGCGGGAGGGTAAATAAAATAAGTACAGCCACATAACATGACGTGGCGTGTAACAGCAACACCTAACAGCAATCAAGCATGTGATCATTTAGGCGTCTTTGCAGAATTGTTGCAATTCAGCCACAGTGGAGAATTTTCCAGCATGAAGCACCTTTCTAAGGTCATGCCACAGCATTGTCCTGCTGCAGAACCCAAGTTTGTCCTAGCTTGAGGTCACAAAACGATGGCCGCACATTATCCTTCCGGATATTGTGGTAAACAGCAGAATTCATGGTTCCATTTATCACAGCAAGTCTTCCAGGTCCTGAACATTAAAAACAGCCACAGACCATCACACTACCTCCACCATGTTCTACTGTTGGTATGATTTTCTTTATCTGAAATGGGGCGTTACTTTTGCGCCAGATGTAATGGAATAACACACCTTATGAAAAGTGTACCTTTTGAACTCCGGAGAGTTCAGCCAGCCCACAAAGTATTTTCCCAAACATCTCAGGGATCTCTGAGATGGTTTCATTTTGCTCAACCTTGTCTTTTTTAGGGGGGAGTCGTGAAGACTGACCTTACTGAGGCAACTGATTTATGCAGTGCTTTGGATGTTGCTGCGGGGCCTTTTGTGACCTCTTGGATGGGGTAATTTAGGTTTACCACTGTTTCATGTTTTGGCCATTTCTGGATAATGGCTCTCACTGTAGTTCACTGGAGTCCCAAAGTTTTAGAAACGGCTTTCTAACCTTTTTTCCCGACTGACAGATCTCAAATTATGTTGGGGGCAATCACTCTTTCACACAGGTTTGGATTTTTTCTCCCTTAATAATAAAAAAGTTTCCTTGAAAAACTGCATTTCGTGTTTAGTTGCGTTATCATTGACTCGTATTTTATTTTATCATATGAGACATTGAAGTGTGACAAACATGCAAAACCTAAGAAATCAGGAAACACTTTTTCCCACCACCGTACGTTGCCGTGCGTTCGTGTTGCATTCATGACCAGTTTTACATTTCTTTCACGCAGCCCCGGACAGTTTACACATACTTCCCACCTGTCAACGACCGGTTTACTCATTGGCATGCAAAATGGCACACCGCTGTGGAAAGAAAGTGTGTGTAAGTGTATACGAGGCTGTAGAGGCACTCAAAATGTGGGGTCTCAATTATCAATCTAAACCTCATCATGGGATTTTGCCCAATAATAATAATAATAATAAACAATTGTGCACATACTGTGTAGTTGATAAATGAGGCCCCTGGGGTTTTGGCTTCATGCTGCTGTCTGTCTTTCCGTTTTTGCCCCATTCTCCTTTGTTTAGCGACACCAGTGATTTCATGAGGTAAACTGAACACCGCCGAGCGCGCGCTGCTTCCTGCTGCTACTTTTTGTATCAGTGCACTTGAGGCCCAAACTGTTGAGGCGTGTGTCATCAAAAGGGGTGGGTGGGCTAAGAAAAGATCTCCACGCTGATACCTTACAATCCACTAGAACTGCACGCGATTTGTGTTGAAAGAAGACCCACGTGAATGATGGATGAGTTAGTACGGGGTAGCGAGGAGGAGGAATTGTGGCTGACAGCAACGCATCAAAAATCTAATGGTGAAGACAGGCGAGGGCGGGCGCACACTTGACTGATGTCCAGTTTGATGTGCAATCCATACACACAAGAGAAAAATGAACAGAAAGAAAGGAAGGCGGGAGAGACGGAATTCCCCAAAACATAGAAATGGAGTAGAAACAATGAGCAGGTGGAAAGAGGTCAATGCGTTCGAGGGGTGGTCCAATCCACCTAAACTCCAATTAAACCCACTCACTTCCTGCACTGGATGGTACGCTGGCAGCAGATAGAAGAGACGATCAAAGCATGCCAACATCAGATGTATCCCCAGCGTGACATTTGCAAAAGCAATAAAACGCTCAGGCGTCATCCAACCCTGACGTTCAGTCCTCGTTGGAGGCGCTCTTCTCTGGCAAAAGGGTGACAGCCACACCCGCCAATGTGGAGTTATGAGAGGCTGATATAACGATGACAGTGTGCAGGAGCACAAGCGCTAGCAGGCAGATTTTCAGCCGCCCACTGCACAGTCTCGAGCTGGCGGTGGAGGTGACTGACGCCCCCTTGGGCTGGCAGGAGGAGGCAGTCCTTTTTAGTGTTTCGCCTGAGGGGCCATTCATGTTTGAGTCCCATCGGACGTCGCAGCACGCTGCTTCGCTCTCTGATGGATTCTCTCTCAGAAGTCCTGCGAAGCCAAGATAAACATGTCAATAACATTTGAGAAACTGTCACACGAAACATCTAACAACATCTTCTTATTCACCTGTGCAGATGAAACTGGGGCTGCCTCCGTGGATCAAGTCATCGTTGTCTGGCAGGATGAATGGACAGCTCTGTTGGACCTCCAGACAGTACTGGTGGCACGATACCTTTCTTTGACATGACTGCTGGGTTGTGGGGAAATACTGAGCACACAGCCAGGGCTTGTAGGCCCTCTGTGGAGGACAGAGAAGATTCAAAGGCTCAGGTGTAAACAAAAAAATGGACTATAAATCTGCATAATTGACCTTTGCAATTTTAATTAACTTGGCCACTGTCAATGAAACAGGAGGAAAGCAAGATTAGCAGCAATGGGAGCAACTCAAGTATTCTGTAGGCCAAAATAGCACCTAAACTGAACCCAAACCCAAACGAAATTTTTACAACTTTTACAATCACCTGTCTGCCTTGCCTGTACTTGCGCCTGTATGACCAAAAACATGACACCTGTACATAATGCCAAAAAAGCACACTGAGTGAAGATGTGCTTTAATAAATAATAATGTGCTTAATAAAAGTGCAATTTAAATGTTGGCAGTCACATAAAACACAAACAGATCAAGGCAAAGGAGATGTAATAGTGCAGCAAAGTGGATACACCAAACGTGTAGTGTCCATACGTGCAAGCTGTTGTACTACTTATGGGGTTATGATATTCATGTTAGTGTGTCAGAAATGTACTTATATGGCGGTACCTGCTTACGTATTAGTTAGCAACATGGCCAGGCCAGACACACTCTAGATAGTAGTAGATAATAACTGAATCATCGACTGGACTGGGTAGGAGAGTTGCGGACATTTTGCTTCTGTTCGCAGAGGCTTCGTCAGCTAGAGTCTTCTTTAAGAGAAGTACAACTGAGTCCACAGGTTGGAGACTTTATAGACTAGACTCCTCTAGACAGAATAAGCTCTTCTTGAGAGGAATGGCCAGAACTTGTTTGTCCCACCAAATAAGCATGGCCTTTGTTAGGGGTGCACTACATTATCATTATCAAAGACCGACCGCTCCCAAGAGCTGATATTCCCATTGTTTAGGAAGGATAACTTGTAACGCAATGCCGCCATCTCGGTTGAGGCTGGAGTTATGCTTCTTGACAAAATAGGCTTCTTGCACACCTCTTTCAAACCAGCGCTTTTCCCTAGCTAAAATCCTGACCCCACTGTCTCCAAAAGTGTGGTTTGTGGCCTTCAAACATAGAGTGACTGCTGACTGTGGACAACTGCTGTTCTGCCTCCGGTGTTGTGCCATTCTTTTGGACAGGGGTTGCTTAGTTTCACCTATGTATTCCTTACTACACTCCTCTTGACATTTGATGGAGTAAACTACATTGCTCTGTTTGTGACTGGGGGTCCTCTCTTTACAATGCTGTTGTGCTGTCTGAAAATCCTCTGAAGTTTCTCCTCTAAAACCATCAATAAAGTTGTCGACGATTCAGAGCTCTACTATTATGGATGACACCTGAACGACTGAGAGCCTGCACAAGATTACACACTAGATGTACTCTTACATCCAAAGTCAGCTCATCCTCTATCTGTGTTGGTCTTATGTAACTTGCCCAATTATCATTTATTTAGTTAGTATATTAAGAACATTTTGAACTAGTTTCTTTACTTTTTTTTACTACAGATGTTTTAATGCTGGCAAGTTAAAAACAACATTAAAAAATCGTGACTAATCCACAATGGACAATATGAAAACATTTATTGTGGTATTTTTTTGCCATTTGCACAGCCTTACTATGACGTCATGTAAATCAGAAAATCTCTCCGACTAGACTAGAAGGTGTATGCTGGCAGTTGCCAAGGTAACGCCTGTCTCTGCTTTTCGTCTGCGCTCAAAAGGGTGCTTCCCCACTCACTGTTGGTTTTGTGCTCGTGTGCACGAGTGCAACAGGGCAAACGTGTGTCTGTGTGTGTGTGCGGTGTAAAGTGGGACGTAGGACAGCAAATTGAGTTAGGCTAGAAGCTGCTCTGCCGTCTGATTTGATTGAACCCCGCAGAGTTTGACAGTACAAGGCAGTTTTAAAACATATGGTGTAGTTGAAGTAGAGTGTTAATTTTAAGTTCAACAAGGTTGTGTGATTTAAAACAAAGTAAGAACCTTGTTGTCCAGAATGTAAATTATAAATGTAATGAGCTTACAATTATACAGTGCTTTTCTACCTTTAAGGTACTCCACTTTGCCACTGCCGGCTCGTTCCTTCAAATGTTACCAATTATGTGAAGCAATAGCATCCTTCCACTGGATGGCAGTGTATCTACATTGCTATTGAAAAAAATGCAGGGTTTTTTACATTTCCCACAATCTTTATGTGAAAAAACACATTTTTTTCCCTTTTGAGTGCGTTCTAATGAGAGAAAACATATGTAAAGGCTGTGATCACGCATTAACATTGGGAGGGGTGTGGATTCGATTAAAACCAATTTGATTCATATCATGATTCGTGGTTGCCGTGGCCAAGGACGATACTGGTTCATTTATAACAATACAGCCCGAAATGATTCAGTAACATTTAGTTTCCTAGATTTCCATTGTTTTTGTAAATTAATTATGGATATAAACAAACAAGTAACAATGACTGGGAAATGCGTGCACATTTCCATCAATCCTTTTTCTATGCCGCTTTTGTCAGTAGGGTCGCGGGGTTATGCTGAAGCCTACCCCAGCTGACTTTGGGCGAGAGGCCGGCACCCTGGACTGGTCGCATATAGACATGTGCAGTGTTAAAAATAATAGTAGTCCAATGTGACTAACCAGATTAACTACTGTTATTAGTATATTTTTATTGCTACATGGCAAACAGTTTACCAGTACGCGCAGTAGATTCTCAAAAATAAAAAATACCCAACATTCATGATATGCACCCTCTTAAGGTTGTGCAATTGAGCAATTAGTTGAAAGGGAGTGTTAAAAACAGCAGCGTCTGCCATTGACTTTACAAACTCAAAACTATTTTGTACAAACTTTTGTTCTTCTGTACAATGTCTGGAACGACCCATTTTCTGGCTTTCAAAGAGAAATGCAAGTTCAAGTGCTGGCTTCATCCGCAAACAGAGGCCACCTGATTCACACCTGTTTTGTTCACAAAATTGATTGATTGATTGAATGCCACAATAGTATTTTTTTAACACCCCTCTTTCAACCAATTGTCCAGTTGCACAGCATGCATATCATGAATCCTGGGTCTTGTTTGTTTTCTGAGAAAATCTACTGCACCTACTGGTAACTTGTTTGCCATGTAGCAATACAAATATACTAATGACAGAGATTAATCTAGTTAGTCACTTAGGACTGCTATTATTATAAACAACCAATAACACTCACATTTACACCTAAGGACCATTTTGGTCACCAATTAAGCTAACATGCATGTTTTTGGTATATGGGAGAAAACTGGAGTACTCGGAGAAAACCCACGCATCTACAGGGAGAACATGCCCACTCCACACAGAGAAGCCCAGCAGAGATGTGATCCCAGATCTTCACATTTTATTTGAATAAAGTGCAACCAACACTTATGGTTAAATTAACAATGAATGAATGAACAGGTTTTATTTAAATCAAGTCTGTGATCAATTTTATCTGATAAAACACAACTAGGGGCCGCACGGTGGATGAGTGGGTAGCACATTGGCCTCACAGTCAGGAGGTTCAGGGTTCAAATCTCCGTTGGGCATCTCTGTGTGGAGTTCTCCCCGTGCGTGCGTGGGTTTTCTCCGGGTACTCCGGTTTCCTCCCACATTTCAAAAACATGCATGTTAGCTTAATTGGCAACTCAAAATTGTCCATAGGTATGAATGTGAGTGTGAATGTTTGTTTGTATGTGCCCTGCGATTGACTGCCGACCAGTCCAGGGTGTATCCCGCCTCTCGCCCAAAGCCAGCTGGGATAGGCTCCAGCATACCCGCGACCCTAATGAGGATAAGCGGTATAGAAAATGAATGGATTAATGAAAACACGACTAACTTAAATTTGGTATCAAATTTAAGTTAGTCGTGTTTTCATTAATTTCATTTCATTAACTTCTTTAGCCCAAGTATTAAAGAAGTCTTATACCAGGAAATAGTGCCTTCGGTTCTCATTGCTCATTTGCAACATTGAGTCAAGACAAAAGCTGTGGCTGATCCACAGACCTCAGATTTGAATATAAGTTCATCTGCAGATAGAACATGCTGAGTGGATAATGTGGAGCAGTCGACGCGCATGAACAATGTAATTGTGACAACAGGTGGCCAACTTTCCGCAATTAAAGGGGGTGGATGTCAACAACATGGATACGTTCCTCTCGATGGCAGGAATAAAACGCCATGCCGGTCATCAAAAAAAACAACGTAGCATTGCTAAGGCAGAGAAGTAAGCTGAAACAAATAGCAATAAACATCTGACAAAACAGGCACACAACTTAAGGAAATGGGAAAATTCTGGGCAAAAACTGCAAATCTACATCAAGTTAAATGGATGACCAGAGGAAGCCGAAGTACTTGTTTTCAAAGACGTCAAAGAACTGGACAAATATTTTACAAATATGTAGATTACATCACATCAGCTACAAGGAAATTAACGACATAACCCAGAAAGACTTAATGCAGTTTTGAAGTCAACTTCTTCCATGTTTGGTTTTATTTGATGTTTTAATAATCAAATGTATTCCTATTTATTAACAATTTGTTACAATTTTTCTAATTTCATTTATTCCCTGAATATTGCACAAGGTTCTATTTGCTTATTGATTGATTAATTGGATGTTGAGAGACTGTCTTGACTGACATGTCTCTTCAACATTGCATGGAAGTCGGGAACAGTACCTCTGGAATGGCAGACCGGGGTGGTGGTCCCCATTTTTAAGAAGGGTGACCGGAGAGTGTGTTCCAACTATAGGCGGATCACACACCTCAGCCTCCCTGGCAAAGTCTATTCCAGGGTGCTGGAGAGAAGGGTACGATTATTAAGTCAAACCTCGGTTACAGGCTGTGCAATGTGGTTTTCGTCTCGAAAGACTGGACCAGTTCTACACCCTTGCAAGGGTACTGGAAGGTGTGTGGGAGTTTGCCCAACCGGTCTACATGTGCTTTGATGACTTGGAAAAGGCATTTGACCGTGTCCCTCGTGGTGTCCTGTGGGGGGTGCTCCGGGAGTACGGGATTGGTGGCACGCTACTACGTGCCATTCGGTCCTTGTACTACCAGAGTAGGAGCCTGGTTCGCATTGCCAGCAGTAAGTCGAGCTTGTTTCCGGTGAATGTTGGCCTCCGCCAAGGCTGCCCTTTGTCACCGATTCTGTTCATAATCTTCATGGACAGAATTTCTAGGTGCAGTCAAGGTGTTGAGGGAGTCCAGCTTGGTGACCTTAGGATCTCGTCTCTGCTATTTGCAGACGATGTGGTCCTTATGGCCTCATCAGGCTGTGACCTTCAGCGTTGACTGGAGCGGTTTGCAGCTGAGTGTGAAGCTTCTGGAATGAGACTCAGCACCTCCAAATCCGAGGGCTTGGTTCTCAGTCGGAAACGGGTGGACTGTACCCTTCGGGTTGGGAGTGAGGTCTTGCCTCAGGTGGAGGTCTCGGGGTATTGTTCACGAGTGAGGGACGGTTGGAGCGTGAGGTCGACAGACGGATCGGTGCAGCGTCAGCAGTAATGCAGTCACTGTAACGGACCGTCGTGGTTAAGAGAGAGCTGAGCCGGAAGGCAAAGCTCTCTGTTTACGATCCATCTACGTTCCCACCCTCACCTATGGTCATGAGTTATGGGTCATGACCGAAAGAACGAGATCGCGGACACAAGCGGTGGAAATGAGTCTCCTCCGTAGGGTGGCTGGACTCACCCTAAGAGATAGGGTGAGGAGCTCGGCCATCCGGGAGGAGCTCAGAGTAGAGCCGCTGCATAACAAGTATAATGCTTTGAATGCTTTTGCTGTTGTGGCATAGTGTTTACAATACTAGTTCGTCTGGTCCCTTCCTGTGTAGCATAGCATCAGCAATAGCATCCTGGCATACAAATAAGTACTTTTATACCATACTTTCAAGTCAAGTGCTTCTTGTAAAGATGTTCTTTCATAGTCTTCAGTGAAATAAACATGGCAAAGAACAAACGGGAGGTGAGCCTCCATTTGTCCACTTGCACGGTTCATTAATTAACCCATGAATTAATTTAGATTAATATGGTCTTAAACCTTCTTTGGGAAAAGAAAACCAACTTGCAGTACGACTCCGATACTGTGAACAGCTAGCAGACATATACGCCTTTGCCAAAATCACTTCCAGGAAACGCTCCCAGTAAATTGTTCAAGGCTCTTGCCGTGAACATTAAATGTGCTCTATTTCTGATGGAAGCAGGGTTTCCCCTAGGATTTTTTAAGCTGTGGTGGTGGGCTGCATGGAACTGCCGCCGCTGTGTCGTGCTGTCTGTGTGACAAATAGCAATGTTTTATGACAAAAAACAATTTCAATATTTCTGCTATAGAAATCAGTCCTGGGTTGTAATAGCACAGGCATATCCAACTTGCAGCGCTATTAAATCGCTATTAATCTATTAAATCTACTTTTCTAGTATTACCATAATTAACTTATTGTGTAGCGATAATAACTACAAAAGTACACTTCACTCGCTATATGTACTACAAAAAAAGATCAGTGGGGATAATCCATAATGCGGCATGGTGAGATTGTACAAATCCACTATTTCAAAAATCACAGTGAGAAAATTTACTTGAAAATTGTAATAAGAGCCAAAATGATGCATAAAGCCGATTACCACCGGTTACCTAAGAACGTAATAAAATTTTTCTCGACAAGAGAGGAGAAATATGACCTCAGCCTCAACCAAGTAGATTGTTGTGCTTCTTGACATCCTCCTGTTTGTACTTTTGTGTTGTTGTTGGACTCTGCCCGTATAAGACATTTTGTTCCCAGTAGTCTCTGTCTCCAATCTGTTACAAGACGTTATCCTCATTAGGGTCGTGGGTATGCGGGAGCCTATCCCAGCTGACTTTGGGCGAGAGGCGGGGTACACCCTGGACTGGTTCCTGACCCCATTCTTCATCAAATTTTTTTTAGATTTTACAAAATTAATAAAGGATAATAGATGATAATAATGGAGAGATAGATAATAATAAAGGATAATAATGAAGATGACAAGCAGAAGGTCCGGACTAACAACCTAGCTGCAAAACCTGTAGATAACACGGCAGCTGTGTGTTCATAGAGGATATCTTATGCCACGTACTGTATATTAGGCATTTCTACGAAAAATATACCAAATTCATGTCTAGTGACTGACAACAAATTTAAAAGGACCAGGCTCATCTCAATCATCTTCATGAGCCACATGACGCATACCCGTGACTCTCATATACCCCTGCATTCAGTGGGCTGTGTGTTTGCAGACGGACTTGAAAGGGGCTATACCTTGCAAAAGAAAAAGGGAGCTAAGTGGAAAGGGATGGGAATTTTGGATACATGAATATACAGTCACAATGCTTTCCGTTACACAGAAGACAGTGGCAGACTAGAATTATCGGTCATGGCCTCCGCGTGACACTATAATTATCATTTGGTGATAATCGGTGTTGGGTTTCATTGGGGGCAAGATTACTAAACCGGAGCCTATCACAGCTGATTTACAGAACATTACCCTGGATTCTATGCGCCCTCTGGCTGGGTGCTACACAACCGGAGTTGGCAGTCTCGGGGAAAGAGGCATGAGGGATGATATGGGATGATTCCGTAATGTACAAACATCAGTGGTAAGTGTGGACTTTCCGAAAGGCCAGGGTAGCTGCAAAGTAACACCAGTACTACTCTTGTGCTGTAGGTAATCTCTCAACAGCAACAATGACAGTTTGATGGTGTCTTCCATCATATGTCTGTAATAATTATATATAAATCCAGTTATACATCTATTATACAGTACATATTTATGTTATTTTATAATACTATGTTATGTACTATAGATAAATTAGTTTGTGTATATGTACAATGTAAGTATCTACAGTGGTGTGACTTTTTATTCTTTTGCATGTTTGTCACACAAAATGTTTCTGATCATCAAACACATTTTAATATTAGTCAAAGATAACACAAGTAAACACAAAATGCAGTTTTTAAATGAATGTTTTTATTATTTAGGGAGAAAAAAATCCAAACCCACACAGCTCTGTGTGAAAAAGTAATTGCCCCTGCACCTAATAACGGGTTGGGCACCCTTAGCAGCAATAACTGCAATCAAACGTTTGCCATAACTTGCAAAAGTCTTTTACACGCTCTGGAGGAATTTTGGCCCCCTCATCTTTGCAGAATTGTTGTAATTCAGCTTTATTTGAGGCTTTTCTAGCATGAACCGCCTCCCTAATGCCACAGCATCTCAATGGGATTCAGGTCAGGACTTTGACTAGGCCACTCCAAAGTCTTCATTTTGTTTTTCTTCAGCCATTCAGAGGTGGATTTGCTGGTGTGTTTTGGGTCATTGTCCTGCTGCAGCACCCAAGATCACGTTAGCTTGAGTTGACGAACAGATGGCCGGACATTCTCCTTCAGGATTTTTTGGCAGACAGTAGAATTCATGCTTCCATCTATCACAGCAAGCCTTCCAGGTCCTGAAGCAGCAAAAGAACCCCAGACCATCACACTACCACCACCATATTTTACTGTTGCTATGATGTTCTTTTTATGAAATTCTGTGTTACTTTTACGCCAGATGTAATGGGACACGCACCTTCCAAAAAGTTTTAACTTTTGTCTCTTCAGTCCACAAGATATTTTCCCAAAAGTCTTGCCAGTCATCAAGATGTTTTTTAGCAAAATTAAGATGAGCCTTAATGTTCTTTTCGCTTAATAGTGGTTTGCGTCTCGGAACTCTGCCATGCAGGCCGTTTTTGCCCAGTCTCTTTCTTATGGTGGAATCGTGAACACTGACCTTAATTGAGATAAGTGAGGCCTGCAGTTCTTTAGATGTTGCCCTGGGATCTTTTGTGACCTCTCTGATGAGTTGTCTCCGCGCTCTTGGGGTAATTTTGGGCGGCCGGCCACTCTTGGGAAGGTTCACCACTGTTCCATGTTTTTGCCATTTGTGGATAATGGCTCTCACTGTGGGTCACTGGAGTCCCAAAGCTTTAGAAATGGCTTTTTAACCTTTCCCAGACTGATAGATTTCAATTACTTTTGTGTATCATTTGTTCCTGAATTTCTTTGGATCTTGGCATGGTGTCTAGCTTTTGAGGTGCTTTTAGTCTACTTCTCTGTCTCAGGTAACTCCTGTTTTAAGTGATTTCTTGATTGAAACAGGTGTGGCAGTAATCAGGCCTGGGGGTGGCTACAGAAATTGAACTGGTGTGATAAACCAGTTAAGTTATTTTTTAACAAGGGGGGCAATCACTTTTTCACACAGGGCCATGTAGATTTGGAGGTATTTTTCCTCCCTTAATAACCTAAACCTTGATTTAAAAACTGCATTTTGTTTTCAATGTTATGTTATGTTTGACTAATAGTTAACTATTTTTTATGAGCAAGTGTGACAAACAAGCAAAAGAATAAAAAGTCAGGAAGGGGGCAAATAGTTTTTCACACCACTGTATATGTAACTGATCGTGGCGAAGCTGCCTCATCTTTAAGTTTTAAGTTTAAAGTTAAGTTTAAAGTTTTTTAAATTGAAAACTTTATTTTTTTATTACAGCGTATGGATGTGCATTGTGTTCTGGATCCTGATTGGCTCAGGGAGAAGCCAAGTGTTGTGTCTGCGTCCTGATTGGCAAAGAGAGAACTCACGCACTGTGTTTTGCGTCCTGATTGGCTACAGGACCCTAGGTCATTGTCAATCTCCTCCGTGACTTCCTGTGCAGTACAGAATGCGTCGGATTTGCCGAATGTGCATAAACGTTCCATCGCTAGTAGTTTGACTCTGAAGTGCTGTATGTTTTTATCCCCGACAACACCCAAAAAGTAGAAGTTACGCAGCGTTATTTGGTGCTGAAGCATTGATGATTGTCAATGTTACTCCTCGCTTGTAGATTCTGCATAGCAAGATTTAATAATAAAGACTAGGATGGAGCCATTAGGTGTTAGTTAAGGTATCAATTAAGCTTAAGTTATAATTTACACTAAAACTCAGCTGTAGATCCGTCTATGAACGGAACTGGTTTGTAACCCGAGGACTACCTGTCTTTCCGTCATGGTCACTGTTCCCACACAAGGACACATTCTATTTTGAATCACATATTGCCACAAACATTTGGGAATAAATGGAGAGCATCATGTTCAACAGACCGTCTGTTTGAGAGCCTGACTCTGATAGAAACTGCACAAAAGTTAAATGAAGACTAGACCACCACCTGCCTCCAAATTCTTGGATGGATTGTCCTTCCTCTGCCAAACTCTAACCTGCCCGCTGTGCCGCTGCTCACCGTTAGCTCAACATGGAGGCTTTGATATGGTCAGCCTCCTCAAGTTGCCTCATTAGCATGCCACTCAGGGATGTGTCCATTCATAAACAGGTTGTCATGGAGTAGTATCTGGGAGGGACAAAACCATCTCCAAGACAACGACCGCAGGAAGACCCAGAGACTGAAATCACAAGCAGGTGTTTGTTCCACCCAGCTATACATCGTGATACATTACAACAAATGACATTGTATATCTCTGCAAGATGGGCTCAAGGCGTAACATAATTAAGGGCCATCAAAGCCTGAGAATGTGCAAACTACTAGTCAGACAACATTAATGATAGTTTTAGGTTAAAAAAAAACGGTTTGCTAATTTCATTTTCGTTCATAACTGTGCCTACCTGTCAACCAATGTTTCCTCTAAGCTGGGCTTGTAAGCAATTGGGCACAGCAAAGCCATGTAGCGCACAAAATAAAATCCAACCTGAAAAAATGAAACGAACACATAATTTATCATGTAGCATTTTGCATTGCAACTCGCTGACAGGCGAGAACAAGCGGTAATAACGTATACCACAATGGTGAACACTGGCTTGCTAAAGATAACATCTTGTTGGTAGCAGCCAATCAATTAACAGTGCTTTGCGAGTACATTTGCAGGTTATCTAATGTTTTATGGTGCTGCGGTGTTAAGATAGTTACAGTAAATATTATGGCAAAACATAGGGGCAACCACCAAGCCTAAGTGAAAAAAACGTGTTGTATTTTAGGGTGACAGGTTGCATGTCGGAGGATGTGTAAACGCAAGAACAACAGGTGAACAGAGTGATTTTTTTTTTTTTGAATGAAAAAGGGCTAGTCTGAAAAACATGCAGCACTCGCAGGAGTCGCTGTCGCCGATGTCCTACCTAAGCTGCATGTGTGCGCAACTGTGCACTGATCTTGTGTTCCTATCGCACAGCAAATCCTTGCAGTGCATACAATTAAATCCAACCAGAACTGTAAATAAAATAAACACATCATTTATTTGTACCTCTTTGCAGTGTAACTCCATGCGGGACAGGGAACACCAAGCGGGAACAACAAAATGACAAACACTGCCCGGCTAATGATGAGATCATGTTGTTACATATTTACTTATGCATCCAATCCATTCATTAACAGTGCATTATGTAGTACACGCAGGTTAGCATTTAGCTACTGGTGCAGCGGAGTTGAGAGAGCTAAATTCTGCTTGCTAACCGCATCCATCCATTTCCTATGCCGCTTATCCTCAGTGTTGCGGATTTGCTGGAGCCTATCCCAGCTGACTTTGGGCGAGAAGGGGGGTACACCATAGACTGGTCGCCAGCAAATTGTAGGGCACATACAGACAAACAACCACATTATGGCAATATGAACAAGCAAAAAAGGCGGATTGGCTGCCAGACTACGGGTTTTTGTCTTTTTCGAATGAGAAAGGGCTGCTCTAAAACACATGCTGGAAAGCCAAAGTAGCCAGCTGGCTTTCCAAATGAAAGTGTGGACTGAATGTGTGGCCGTGCATGTGGTAGTGGCTTGCTTTATTTATTTTTATTTTTTATTGACTTCCCCGACAAAGACAGCGCCACGCCAAGTTTGCCCGGGTGATGGCGTAGGGATCAGAAGGTGGTTCTTTACTCTAATAAGTCACTACCACCATTATTACTAACATCATTCCTTCAACCTGCCTAAGGAACCGCTAACAACTTTATACAAAGGCATAGTACTGCTCCTCCATCACAGTTTGGAGGCCCCAAGGCCTCCTACGGGTCGGACGTGCACCAAACACCAACTTGTGACACCTTTCAGCTGTTATTCCACTCCAAGATTCTTTAACAACATTCCACAATTCATTAACGTTTCTTGAAACAGCATTTTTGATGTCACCCTACAAGTTCTTGATTGGGTTAAGGTCCGGGGATTGTGCTGGCCACTCCACAACATAAATTTTGCTGCTTTGTAACAAAGATTTTGCACGTTTACTAGTCTGTCTGTGGTCAGTTGATGTGTTTTTTGGCACATTGTAACCTCTTCTGCACATGCCTTTTTTAACAGAGAGACTTTGGGGGGGATTCTTGTAAATAGATTAGCTTCAGACAGCTCTTCTTACTCTCACAGTACTTACAGGTAACTCCAAACTGTCTTTGATTCTGATTCTTGGAGCTGCTCATTAGCTGAGCCATTGCCCTTCTGGTTATTCTTTCATACATTTTGATAGTTGTCTTCTGTTCTCTGTCACGTGTCTCTGATTTTGCTCTCCATTTTAAAGCTTTGGAGATCATTATATCATTTTAACTAAACAGCTTAAACTTTGCAGGTTTTTTTGCACCTCTTCTTAAATTTTCCCCTCTCAATATTTTTTTAATTAAAGTACGTTGTTCTTCTGAAAAATTTCTTGAATTACCCTTATTCCTCCTTAAATAGGGGCTTTTTTCACAAAATTGACCAATGATTGAATGCCACACTGCTACTTTTTTTAAACACACCCCTTTTCCCTTTCAACCAATTCCCCAATTCTACAACCTTTAGAGCGTGCATGACATAAATGCTGGACAGAAGAAATGATTGTTGGCCACTACATCAGTAAATTGGAATGCACTGACAACATCTCTTTTTAATTGCTCGTTCTTTAACAATATTTTGCACTTTCAGCACACCCTCTTGAAAAATTGTCAAGCGTTGACCGGTCCGCGGTGATAAAAAGGTTAGGGACTACTGGCCTACAGGACATCATCAACTACTGGAAACCAATTCCCCACCCTGTGGAAAACCCCCAACTTGCCAACAACCTTAACGCCTTCTACACCAGGTTTGAAAGGAACCCATTCACACCCCTCACCGACTTACTTCCCCCTATCCCTTTCTGCTAACTGAAGATTTGTGAAAAGACAAAAGTTTAAAAAAGGCTCCTGGACCTGATGGTGTGTCCCCCTCCTGCCTGACAGTCTGCGTAAACAGCGTCTTCAAATCTTTCCACTCTGGTGTTCGTTTACAGACCCTGAAAAGGCCAGATTTGTCTGTTTGATGCACAGGTTTGATGAAGTATTTGTGCGTTTAGACCTCAGATCGTCTTCGTCTGGATGGGGCTTGAATGACAACAGTCCTGTGGCCCTGATGTTACAAATGCAGACCATGCCCTGGTTATTAATCACACACCCACTTACTTACTTGAATTGCACTGTCATTATCGTTAAGCTCACCAACAGGGAATTCAAAACTGCACTGCTGAAAAAGAGCACTTGAAAGGCACCAACGTCTACCTAAATGAGCATCTGACAAAACGCAACGCTGACATCGCCAAGAAAGCGCAAGACTCGAGGAAGCAGGGAAAGAGACAAAGTACTTGGCGCACCAATGGCAAAATACTGTATACATCAAGCCACATAGAGGTCCAGGGGAAGCAGGAGTGCTGGTTGTCAAAGATATCAACGATCTGGATACATACTAAACATCATATAACCATGGCAACAAGGAAAATGGAGGATCCAACGCACAAAGAAAGAACCGGGCAATTAGAACAATTACATTCAAGCTCTGCTTTTTTCCTACTCCTTTCCGGACATGTGGAACTGTGGAATGTAGCATGAATCATTTATTCTACAACGCGTGCATGTTCAAAACAAATGAAACCATAAACTATACATAAGCCATAAAAAACTAACTTTGTTAGAGTTAGCATACTTGGCCAGCAAAGCTGATTCTGATTCTAAAGCTGATTCAAAGTAGCTACCGACGCATCATTTTGATGGTTAATTCAGACTCAGCCACCTGCAAAAATGCGTGAAGGTGATACTGTGCAAGGAACGTCTTGTAAGTAATGCAACATCCCCCCACCAGAGAGACACACACTGACGCACTTTTTCAGCTCTATTGCCGACCTTAACACACCAACAGCAGTTCTACCTTCCAACACAATAAACTCCAACACATTTCTCAGTTGCTGTCCACACAAACCCACAACACTTCTCATTACCCACCAAGGTTAATTCACAAAACACTGGAATTCTGAACATCAGCACGGCGCCAGAATGCAGTATCAAATATTAATTTCGGCTTGATTTTGTGAGTAATGGATCTACTTAAATAGCTAAATATGGGCACCTGTAAAATCTTGTGTGGTTGTTTTACAACAGTTTGTTGTAGATGTGATTTCAAATTGATTAATTAGATATTTTAATTGTTTAATTAAATTATCTAATAATATTACATTTAATAGTTGTATTTTTTTATTGTTTTATACGCATTACTGTTATGTTCCACATAACATTCCGTAAAAATAAAAAGCCATTGTTTTTGGACAAAATTTCAATAAAATATTAAAATTAAAAATGTAAAATGTTTTTTAAGGTACCGGTTCAGGCACTGTTCAAGCGCTAGAACAGTTCCAAAAGTACCAATTTGGCACCAGCGTGTAATGTAATTGATAACTAGTCCTAGACCAGCCCAACAAGGTTCCAGATTGCGCAACCGCGATTGGTTGATTTAATCGACCATGAAAATGCCTTGTTCTAGAACGCTTATTTTTAATAATAATAATTGACATATTTTCCTTATAGAACTCTTTCCTGTCGATACACTCAGCTCATACTTTTAAGAAAACAAAAAGCGAAAATGACTCCTTATTTTACCACAAAAGTCAGCAGCCAAATGAGGAGCCTTTTGTAACCTGCAACCTGTTTTAAAAAATTGTTCTATTCATTTTTAAAATGCCAACTGGTATGTTGCGATGTACGTATATATATCCTTATTGCTAGGGATAAGTACCAAAACTCCAATCCATGCACGTCGCAAATTCCATAAAAATAAAAAGGCATTGTTTTAGGCCAGAGTGTATTTTCCTTTTTAGTACCAGTTTGGGCACAGTTTAGGCAGCACCACCATTTCAGCAGTACCAAATTGGCACCAGTATTGGACAAAACGTAAACAATCATTTCAGACCTTATAGCCGCTGCAAGTTCAACAATCTATTCCGCCCCTCTGAAAGAACAATGTTTCAACCGGTGCTGTATTAAATATACAGTGAACCCTCGCTACTTCGTGGTTCGACTATCGCGGATTCACGACTTCGCGGATTTTTTCCATTACAGTACATGTGTATATTATAAGAGAAAAAATACATAGCGGATTTTCCGGAAAGTGCCTGTGTACTGTATGTACCTATTGTAGATATCTGTACATTACTGTAAAGGGTGGTTTGTTAACAGTACTATGTAAAAGGAGGGTTTTAAAAGTCTGAATACTGGTGTCCCTACTTTGCGGATTTCAGCTATCTTATATTTTTTGTCACCTCCGCTCAACCTCCCTGTCAATGTTTGGGTGAACTGAGACCATCTGGGATTGGCAAGTGTTTCTGTGAATGGAGTCTGGCAGCCATTCAGCACCATAGACAGCGCTGCTCCATTGTGGCGCTCTGCACACACTCATAAGAAAAGATTATTTGGGCCCCCATGGCTGGAGTTCCACTTGCTTTTCTACCAAATTTGGCTTTATTTCTCAAGTTCTGATTTTTTTCCATTTTTATTTAAATATGTATGTTATAAAAACTGACAATATCAATGTTAAATAAAAAGACAAAACACAATCTGCTATGAAAGTCCAATAATAGGATGGCTTTACTCATATGAACATTGACACCTACACCGACCTAGCAACGATGCAAAATGGTTCATTTCCTCTAACGCTGGCGCAATGTTGCGCAGCCTATTGCAAAGCAACTCACTCCGTACACAGCGCTCTGAGTGATGCAGCATCATGTCCTCCTCGATGAAAAGAACAGGTCGGCAATAGAGAAAGGCAACAGTGGACAGTAAAAGAAGGGGCCCGGGTGCTTAAAATGCCTCGGCTCACTCCTGTGCTTTAGAACTTAGTAGAAACTTACACGGGACACAGATGAAAGAATAGGATAGACAAAGACTGACAAAAGAACAGAAGAACTTAGTGCTGCGCCCCTGGTGGCACATAGTGGGTTTTAGGTTCTGCAGCCGGCCTACAACGTGTTCTAGATGGTGTTGGAAATGGAGCATGACAATCCAACAGTGTGGTTGGGTGACTTTGCTGTGTCCTGGTTGGCTGTGATGGGCAAACGGGAGCCTTCCCCAACATAACGGATGAGTGTATTTTCACTGTGTTGTGTTTTGAGACACCGTTTGACACGTGTAAGTGTAAACAAAGGGTGTCATACAAATATCTCACATATGTAGTTGGAACTGCACGGGTGACTACGTCTTCGTTAATCACAAACACGGACTTTACAGCTTGTTGTAGATTTTGTTGCAATGTGTGCAGAGACTAACATCCCATTCGAAATTTCTCAATCACTGGGCTAAATTGTCCATTTATGGATTGCCTCAGTAAATGTTTTTTTTTCTGCACTTCATTAACAAACCTTCTATTCACTAACCCAAAAATCACACACACTATGCTGGGGAAAATAAGTGTCAAATCTAAAAAATGGAATTCATTGAGTCCTACATTAGGTGGTTGAAGCACCCTATGTAGGGTCCTATGAAATCCCTTTTATTTTTCACCAAATTCACTGACTCATCCGTGGACAATTTAGCCTGGTATTTGAGAAATTGACGTAGCCTGGCAACTAGTCCAGGGTGTACCCCCCCCCCCCCTCCTTGCCCAAAGTTGGCTGAGATATGCTCCTGCATTCCCCCGCAACCCGAATGGATAGATGGATGTAGCTTGGCTAACTTTTCCGATGGGATGTCAGCTTCACCACACATCGCTGCAAAATCTACTACAACTGTTAAGCCCGTGCTTAACACACTTATTTTGTTTACAGTTAGATGACATGTGTCAAATGGCGCTCTTATTTTGAAGGTCGTGTGTCAGAGTCTCTTTTCACGGCTAAGACGAGCTGGGTGCAAAAATACACGTGTTTCTTGCCATGCTGCAGCTCATCGTCATTTTGAAAATATACTCATTCAGCCCCACTGGCATGCTAGCTTCCATTCACGGAGCTTGACTGGAAGCAAGCGGAAGGGAAGCTAAGAGGAGGTTCATCGCCATCTCAACACGTTTAGTGTTTGTAATGACATTCCGCCACAATTGAGCCGTCCACCGGGTGCATGATTCCACACACACGAGCATTCTACGAGTTGTTTGGACATGTTGTTGTTTGAAAAACCCATCCATCCCACGGGCCATCCTTAGAGGAAGTGCAGTAAGGTTGTCAACGTCAAAGAAAAGGTGGCTCTAGCACAGTGGTTCTCAAATAGGGGGCGGGAGTACGTTCAATGTTAGTGTGAAGATGCCAATATCATTCATTCATTTTCTATACCGCTTATCCTCATTAGGGTCACGGGGATGCTGGAGCGTATCCCAGCAGACTTTAGGCGGGAGGCGGGGTACACCCTGGACTGGTCCCCAGTCAATCGCAGGGCACATATAGACAAACAAACACTCACACCGATGGACAATTTTGAGTGGCCAATTAAGCTAACATGCATGTTTTTGGAATGTGGGAGGAAACCGGAGTACCCGGAGAAAACCCACACACGCACGGGGAGAACAAAGCTGCCAATATGTCCAACTTTATTGTACTCAATAAGGCTTTGGACGCTTGAATACGCTTCACAACTCTCCGTTTTGTTGCGTATCCCTGGCTTCAGTTTGTACAGTACAGATCAATAAAGAGATATGATCAGTCGTCAATGGGGGGGGGCAAAGACTTTCACCACCGCTCTAGTAGCAGGGCCTCCGTGTGCCCATTAACAGCTCCGGGCAGCTCCATGAATGAACATGAGGCCCGGCATCCCCTGATTCTGTCATCCGTATCCATGGCGACAGGAGGAGGAGGAGGAGGAGGGGGGCCACAAACCTGGCGTCTGTCCGGTCCAAATCAACAGATGGCCCTGCCGCTACCTAAACACCCCCCCCTCCTCCCACCCAAGCCGCTTACCTTGCACTGCTCCATGCACGTCCGGACCGAATACGCGGCCGGCTCGTACTTCCAAGCGAGCAGCTCGAAGTCGTCGTACTTCTCCCGGGCGTGCTGGTCGTAGCGCTGGTACGCCTGCACGCACAGACTGCATCGGGTGGCGTCGCCGTCCCCGAGCACGTCGAGGCTGCAGTTCAAGTTGTCCGGACTGGTGGAGCCGTAGAACAGATCCAGCAGCGAGTAGGAGTTACAAAAGGAGAGGTACAAATCGCTCATGTTGACCGCCGGCGGGCTCTCTCTGTCCGACAGGACTTCGCACAAACGGTCGGCGTCGGCGAAAGTCAAGCAAGTGTCCGAGAAACGACTTTCCAGCCGCCACAGATGTCCGCTAGAGTTTCCTATAAAAATAGCATCTGGGTTTCCTCTGAGGCTGCTGCGTGCTGAGCGCGTCTGCGGGGACAGGAGGCTGGGGCCGAACCTGCCGCGGGTTCTGGCCCCTTTAGCCTCCGCGCAGAACCACAGGTGATCAGAGAGGAGGACGGTGAGGAACAGGAGGGATGCCAAGGACAGTCGCCATCTCTGCGCCCTCTCGGAGTCGGTGAATGGCTTTTGGGTCTCGCGGAGGGGCTCTAGCCAGATTTGGAAGCCGTCGTCGTCATCTTGCTGCCAACACGTCCCAGCGCCCCTGGTCATATTTTGGGAACCGGCCGACTCCACCGTGGCGGCTCCTCGGCCGCAACAGTCATGGACTTGGGGTCCGCCTCGCGTTCCTCCGCGCTCAGGTGTCGGCTGGTGGCTTGTCCCGGCTGCTCTCGGCCTTCCGCGTCAATTTCCATCCAAATGAGCGCGGGCCGGGGGGCTAACTCGACGCTGGCGAACCCGGGCCGTGTCCTCCATGGCTGTCTCCCGTCCCCGCTCCGCTCCGCTCCCTGGCGTGGCCTAGCAAGCGCTTCTTATCCGAACACTCACCGACGTGTCGGTCGTGCTAGGCTGTGGGCCTTTTGCTCTCCCAACATGGCGGAGCCGTCTCGGATCGGCGTCGGCTGGCGGGCCCGCAGCCTGTGACGGACCTCTTTGCTTTGTCAAGCCGTCACCCTCTTCATCCTGATGCTTTCGTCAAGTTGCCGCCATATTGGCTAAGGAGCCGTGCAAGTTTGCAGGAGGCCGGAAGGCAACGCGCGATGGCATTTCCGGTTGCAGTCTAGAAAATAAAAGCCGAGGGCGGGCCGCCGAGACGCGAGGCCATTCCCCCTTTTCTTCGTGAAACACACTGAAAACAACGTACCACGAAGCTGTTGTGCATTTATGCCACTTTTGTCACGTGACAGCACGTGTAACGACGAACACTTGGCCTGTTTGTCTCGACTGTCGCGTAAACAACAAAGCTCGGTCGCGCGTGCGTTGCTTTATACTGAAAAGCCAATCTCGTTGCATCCGGTTTGACGGTGCACGGCCGCTGACAAATCTGGTCCCGCTCTGACGTGATGCGGCGCACCGCAGTCGCCCCACCCCTTTTGCCTCCGAGGTGAGTCGGGTCCAACAAAGTCAAATGTGCACAGAAATGTCACGTGTGCGGGTTTTAGGCGAAAACAAATCAGCACGTGAGGACATAGCGTGTAATCAATCATTTCCTCTGGGGAGCGTACCGGTGTACCGGTTTATAGTTATTAAACATCGATACCGGGCTAGTAACTGTACGTGTGGCGCTGTTTAAATATATTGTAGGCTTTGTATTCATTCATTCATTCATTTTCTATACCGCTTATCCTCATTAGGGTCACGGGGGTGCTGGAGCCTATCCCAGCAGACTTTGGGCGGGAGGCGGGGTACACCCTGGACTGGTCGCCAGTCAATCACAGGGCACATATAGACAAACAAACATTCACACTCACATTCATACCGATGGACAATTTAGAGTCACCAATTAAGCTAACATGCATGTTTTTGGAATGTGGGAGGAAACCGGAGTACCCGGAGAAAACCCACACACGCACGGGGAGAACATGCAAACTCCACACAGAGATGCCCAACGGAGATTCGAACCCCGAACCTCCTGCCTGTGAGGCCAACGTGCTACCCAGTCAGCCACCGTGCGGCCGGCTTTGTATTAATATACATTCTTTCGTTCATTCCCAATTGTCCTTGCGGGGTATGCTGGAGCCTATGCCAGCGGACTTTGGGCGAGGCACACCTCGGACCGGTACCATCTAATCGCAGGGCACGCGGCAAAAAGTCCAGTGTCGAATCAACTCCCAGACTTTTCCAGACTCCACACTGTCATGTGAGAATGAACGCGCTGAGGGATTGCCATCCGATGCTTTTTAGCAAGTGATTCGGGTGTGTTTTTGACATTTTTGGAAGAAAGAACAGCTTGTGCTCATCTTTGAGCCTTATTCACCACACGCTGTCTACAAAAAGCAGCTGAAGATGTGTCGGACCAAAGTCAGCTGGGGTAGACTCCAGCCTACCCCAGCGACCCTAACGTGGATAAGCGGCATGGAAGGATGTGTCATAAAATGCCACAGTTTGCGGTGGTCAGTAGCCAGACGTCACAGTGTGATTGATAGACGCTGGAAAAACAATGTTCGATATTCCGGCGCCGAAGCGCTCCGCTCGGCGTCTTTGACGGCATTTTCCCCTGAAGAACACATCCCGTTTCTGAAGCAGCCCGGCGGTTGTGTCGCCATCAAACAGTATGACGTCTCGGTCCAGCTTTAAAAAAAAGAAGATGGTAAACATCGTTTACTAAAAATGTAAAAAGCAATCTTGACAAACGTCAGAAGTCGATGACGTGAAAATTGTAGGCGCTGTAAAAAAAAACAAAAAACCAAACCCAACTGCAGACTGGAATTGGCCAAAAAATACAGAGACGAGCCCAAAAAATCATCAATCCATAAAAGCTTCAATCTAACCAATGGGAGGGCAGCTTCTTCTTCTTCTTTGGTGCATTACCGCCCCAGGGGAGGGCAGCTTGCATGGTGATATTGCACATTCATAATAAACTGTCGGGCGGCACTTTCAATTCTGTTTTTTTAAAATATTTTTTGGTTAAATGGGACCATTTCGTATCATACATTTTTCACATGATGATTTTCGTTACGTGCAGTTCAACAGAAGCAGCCCGAACGTGGCAGAAGGAGGCTGAAAAATAAATGGCATCTGTCTCAGACCAATGTAAGCCAGGGTTTCAGTATGGTAGCTGTTGTGGAAGCTCAGCGTAAATAAAGACTGGAAGTTTATTTACTTGATTGTACAGCACAGCATGTGACCTTCTTCTACACCGTGACTGACCAAATTGTAGTCCGGGGGACCATTTTCGGCCGAGGGCTCATTCTTAATTGGCCCTCTGCATATTTCAAAAATAAAATAAAGTCGTTTTTTAGTGAAATATAGTATTCTTTTCACTTTCCCCTCAAAAAATTACATTATGACAGCTTGAGTCCACATATCGTGCGTTGCGTCTTAGGTAATATACAAGTGGGAGTCAACATTTAGTGCATAAGATGCATAATTGTCCCTTACTCTCCACCATATGACACATACAGTACGTATCGCCACTTGATGTCACATGTTTGCGTAGGGGTCAACAGCCCACTGCTACTTCTGTCACGTGACTAAGGTACTTTGGCATATCAGCAACATCCCAATACAGCATAATAAACATGTGCACATCATACAAAGCTAGACGTTTGTGCATCACTCCAAATACACACATTTCTGTCATCTTGGATTCTCCGCTGTTCTTTCAGGATTGTTGTTGTCAGTCCCACTCAAGTTTGGCTGCTTGGTCTGTTTTGACAACCCAGCACTTCCTTCACATTCCTTTTCAATGGGAACATTGTCACAGGAAACATGAAATTACAATAAATGTAGGAATTCTTTTGAAAGGCCGGGTTGGTAGCCTCCTTGTCCTGAATGAGCTGAACAGTTTGACGTCGGATTGGTTTGAATTGGTTGGGAAATTCAGGAAGATTAAGAGGACAACAAATGAGCATAGAAGAAAAATAGTTCACAATTTTACACAACAACCGATTTTTTAAATGGTGAACAAATTTTATACGTGTGGACGCTTGTTGGAAATGGGTGGAGGATTTTATTCTGTACTCGTTCACACACTTACATAACAATACTGATATAAGAGGGCAGCAACCTGTGGGGATAAAACATCAGGCTATTCAAAATGTTGCTGCTTTACTGTAATCATTCAAAAGCATCACTTTTCCAATTGTATCAATGTTTTGTTCTTTATTGGACTACTTACGTCTTGGTCCGTCTGATGGATGCGTTCAGTCTGGTGTCTGTCACATTTATGATTTTTTTTTTATTACTGGCAGAATAATTATTTGATGTTAAGTTGGCTGGTTGGGTATCCAGATAAACAATTTGTTGAGATACTGTTTTTTGTTTGTCATGTTTACCTAAACCACAGACAGAAGCTACTTTCATTTTCTGTTTTTTAAATAAAAAGCCACACACGTATGCATGTGCACGTTTAGAGGTCACATGGTGTTGACTGGCGAAAGACACAGTTGCACTGCATCATCAACAGTGCAAAGGAAGTCTCTGGTTCCCTAGAGGTGAGGTAGTGTATGCATCACATTGGGCAGCCCACTGGGGACTCTTGATGTTCTTTGATAGTCTGATGTGTGCGTATTCCAAACCTGTGAAGTGCCATCCATGATGACAACACTCCATGGCAACGCTGTGTTAACTTTCACTCATTGGAAAAAGTTTGTCTGCATGCATCAAGCGCGGTTGATGTCACGCCCCTGAAAGCCATATACCCCATCATGATTGGTAGGTTTGTCAGCTCATCATGCAGCTCTGTGAAGAGTAACATTTATATAAAACTCGAGGGCCAACATAACTTTCAACTTTCATATTAAGGTGGGGTCCACAATAGTCTCGCAGGCTGCAAATTACCCGCAGATCGCAAGTTTAAAACCCCTGAGCTAGAGCCTAGGTGCCCAAAGTGGGGGTTATTTGCTGATTGTTCAGAGTTAGAGCAGGTCGTCCAAAAAGGTTGGTGGTTCGATCCTCACTTTCTCCAAGTCACTGTGCTGCCCTTGGGCAAGAGACTTCACCCACCTTGCCTCCGGTTCCGCCCTCACTGGTGTGATCGGAGAGGCCGAAGGCACCAACTGGCAGCCATGTGTCCCTCAGTCTACCCCAGGCAGCTGTAGCTACAGATGTAGAATACCAGCACCAGTGTGTGACAGGAGTGAATATGACTTTGAGCGACACTAAAAAAAACCAACACACTTGCTTAGCTTCAGCTGTCTGGACGCACATCCAGTGCTGCTCCTGTGAAGACGTGAACCAGACGTGCGTCTGGTGGCCCGATTTATATTGTATAGTCACACGTACTCATTTTAATCATCACTTTATTGTTGATTGAACAGGAACAATGCATGAACACATTCATCTTTACAAACATCCGTTACACCAACTCTACCTGCAGCTCCTTTCCAGCTGAATACAGTACTAATAAGACGGCCAAACCTGTGAGGATACAACGTCAGGCTATTTCAAATGGTTCTACTTCAGTCATTCAAAAAGGTCTCACATGATCCTTTCATTCTGATAGGTCGGTGTGATGGGTGTGTTCAGTCTGGTGTACGTGTCCAGGGGATACACGCATGAGAGAGGAAGACACAGGGGCAGGAAGGAAGCTTTGTTTGCTGGATAGATGAATAAAGTGTTGGAGTAGATGACGTGTGTGCTGTTGGTCTGAAAACAGAAGAAAGAACATTTGAGCAAATACAGCCTTTTATTTATGATTGATGGATTTACAGTATGTGGCTCTTCTGCTTTTTACCTTCATGGTGTTTCCACAGGCACCTGCACGAGCGTCAGCTTCGTACCAAACAACATCGTCTTGCTCCGTGGCCTGCGAACACTTGCGATCTGCTAGGTTGCCAGTGAGTGGGTTATAACCAGCACGTCTTGTCAAAGCTGAATCCACACCCACTTGGACTTTCTCAGGGCTACAAATCAGGTGACTGAGGAAGCAAGGATCCAAATCTAAACAGAAGAAAAATATGACAATTCCTCAGCTTCCCAAATACCATATTGCTGCAGATCATGGCATGGATCATCCTGTAGCCTTTCCATCTGGTAGCATGGCTCTTCTTATCAGGAGGAGACCAACACACTTACACCACATGGGAACAGACTCAACCTTTCATTGTCTTTAAAGTCTTCATTCTTACCTTCACAAACTGGAATGCAAGAGGAACTCCTGCTGTCACACAAACTGAGGGTGCAGTGGAAGTAAACATCTCGGTATTCTCCCTGAAGATAGAATAACCGGGTGGAGAAACGAGCCTGGTGGGATGAGCCGCTCACAAAGTCAGACACTTGTTGGCGGTCAGTGGGACATCTAAGAAAAACAACGTTTATCATCAGCATCCTGCATCTTCTCTCCATATTCATCACAATTACACAGACATACTTGTTGGAGTCTACTCTAGTTGGAGTAGTAGTGACGTTTGTTTTTTTAGTAGCAGAAGAAATCATTCTTGTGCATTGAACTTCATGTTTTTTGCTGCTAGATGGCGCTGCCACGTACACACTTCCAAAAAGGTGACAGCATCATTTAATCAAAGATATCAGTGACATCTAAAGGGTAAACACAGAACAACCTCAGAAATCCACATAACTGAACTTGAGGGCTGAGTGGTTAGCATGTAGGCCACCCAGTCAGGAGATCTTGACGACGTGGGTTCGAATCTCCGTGTGGGGTTTGCATGTTCTCCCCTTGCGTGTGAGGTTTTTCCCAGGGTACTCCCACATTACAAAAACATGCCTGCCCTGCAAATTGGCTGGTGACCAGTCCAGGGAGTACCCCTCCGCCTCTCTCCCGGAGTCAGCTGGGATAGGCTCCAGCATACCCGCGACCACAGAAAATGGATGAACTAGAGGAACAGATAAGAGAGAGAGCGCTAGTCAAAGTAGGTTTATGAGCGTACTTACTTTGCAATTTGTCTTTCTGTGTTTTGTGATATAATAACAGGCAAATTTAAATCAGATTTGATTAATTTAATTAATTACTAAGGAATGATCAGATATAGTCAGAATATAAGAGTGCACTTTTCATGTTCAACAGGCCCCAGGCCCCTCTGTACTGGAAAGACTGGACCTGCTACCTTTCAAAGGTTGTTTCCATGAATGGATGGTTTTCTCTGTCACACTGTGGAGTTGTATTATTTCTTTTAAAAAGCAGAAATTAGGCTTGGGATTGTATAGAACACAATGCACGCACACAAAGGCCCTGCTGGACTAAACAAAAGTCTACCAGTCCTAATCAGAGCCTGACAGTCAAACTCAATTTGCCATTACTTGGAAATAGTCCAGTGTGGGTCAAGCTTACAATTCATCTCGCAGTTTTTCAGCACATTATTTGGAAATGCTCTCCTATCACTCACTCCAATGCAATTCTACACACGGAGACCACGAGTAGCTACCAACAGCCTGGAGGTGTAGGAAATGTTCTAACACGTTGAGTCCCGAGACAGTCCGATGACCTTTTGGAGGACACTTGCAGGGTACGTAGATATTTAGACATCTGTCTTGAGAAGTAGTTAGCGTGACATGAAATACATACAGCTATTTATTTGGTACATCATAAATGCAGTACCATTTATTTTCTCACTTTAACACCAACTCTAGTCCGCCACTACACTACACGTCATTCTGTAGGACCAAAGCAAATCGCACTGCAGGAAATCTGAAGGTAGTGAACCTCAGCAGGTCTGTAAATAATAAATCATCATTTTTTTCATATTTATTCAAAACTTAGTTAAATGTCACCACGGCCCGTAAGAACACAACTCTAACATTTAATGACCATTAATTCCAGGAAGAGCATCCAAACTTTAGGTTGTCTTTTGCATTTACAGGACAGAATAATAATAATAAAGCTAACCTAAAAGACGTATGCGTAAAACACGTACCATCGCAAGCATTTTAACACTTCGCACATTCATGCAAATTTTCACACAAACCAAGTCACTAATTTTTCAAACTAAATAGTCATCGTCATTGAGAAGGTGTCCTCTTTTGATTGAATCTGTCACCCAGGAGTCTCGGACGATTTTAAACTTCTTCCTAAAGCCACGCCTCCAACTCCTCAAATCCACAAGCCTCGTTTCCTCCGTGACCACAACATGCGACACTCCTTCCTCCAACTTCTGCACCACGGTGCCTCCATGATAACGGAACTCCAGGGCCCGGATATCCAAACAATTCGAACTTCCGTCCATGTAAACCGTGAAAGGTCTGAACATGCTGGTGGGAAGGTCGTCCCAGCCGTATCGCTCTTCTATCTCGCCGACATTCACCGCCTTTGAGGCGTCTCTCCTTCCGACGCGCCCGAACACCTCCCGGAGTTGCTGTTCGTCAGTATCTGCGAAATAGCTGTCGCCGTAGCTGTCGTACTCCTTGTTGAAGTGCTCCTTGGTGGACGTCGACATGTGGATCATGTGGCGCGGTTGCCATGGCACCATTTTCTTCTGCTCCAGGCACTCTAGCAGCCACGAAGCCCACACAACGTCCTGCTGGTTGGACAAAATCAGGTTTTTCACGCGGACGTTCTCCAAGCCGGCTATCACGCAGTAGGTGTCTGGCCCTGGGTTCTGGACGACAACAGCGCCACACCTAACACGAGGAAACACAGACATTACAAACGAGGCCAAACCGAGTAGTCGCTGTCATCGTGTTTTGAATTACCTGGCCAGACCCTTCTCCAGCTCGGCCTTGGGGTGATCCTCCGTCCCATTGAGTATGCAGAACTCAACGTCCTGAAACATGTCTGTCTCCTTGGTAACCCCGGAGAGATCCTGGGGCTTACAGTTGTCTATGACCTTCTTGACTCGAGCAGGTGGTTTGCGCTTCTTTTTCTGCGGTTCGTCTGCAGCGTCAATACGAAGATGGCGCGAGGCCAGTTTCCCCGAGGCCTTGTTGTGGAAATGCTCCAGTTCCGCCAGGGTCATGCACTGGTGCCACTCCTTGTCATCGCGGATCTTTTCTATCCTCGGGAAGCGCAGGGTGCAGTTGGTTTTGTACATGTCGCTCTGGACTATCTCGGCCGCCTTCACTTGCAGGATCACGGAGTTGCATGGCTCAATGTAGACTTCCGGCTTCTCGGTGGCACAAAGGATGTTGGATGGTGGGTCGCTTTTGCGGTAAACTCGCCAGTGTTTGGCAAGCTTCAAGCCAAGGTCATACAGCTCTTTCATCGTGTAGCCTGAGCCGATGCGGCAGAGCGTATGAAAAACGGAGGGTTTCTCGCCGGGCTTAGGTGCTTCGGCAACAGCGCATAGGAAATGGGACATCATGCCGCCTCGCCGTCCTTTACCCCAATACCCGCCGACAATTATAAGATCCAGCTCATCCATCAGGCCGTCCACATATTCTGGCTTTATCTTCAACCAGCCCTCTCCCCGCTTGTCCGGTTTGTAGACGGATTGAGGATCCTTTACCATGATTCCCTCTTCTCGGTTGTCGATGGCATCATTCAGGGAATTCACCACATCCTGCATAGTTCTGGCTTCTGTTTTGGGGACCAAGTGGATCCTGCCATGAGCCGGAGAGAAAACGGTCTGCAGGATCTCATAGCGTTTCTTCAGCATTTCATTTCCAAGCTTTTGGTCGTTGACTAAAAGCACATCGAACACACAGTAGCAGGTCTGCAACTCAGAATCTTCCATCAGTCGCTTAATGTCAAACTTGCTGCCTTTCTGCATGAAGGTCTTTGTGGTTGGGTTGTACGCCATCATCTCCCCGTCGAGGATACAACTGACAACGTGGCTTTGGAAGACATTGTGTATGTGCGGTGTCAGTGAGCCCTCTGAAGGCGATCCACCAAACTGCTGCGTGTAGTCATAGGCATTCCGACTGTAGTACTTGTACACGTCTCCGTCTTTATGAAGTTGGATTCGCTCGCCATCCAGCTTGGTTTCCACGTAAAAAGGGCTGTTTCCCATCTGTTTCTCCACATTGCGGATGTTCGCCACAGCTGCCAACATGGGCTTGAAGGCAGAGAAAAGTCCAATGGAAACCTCACTCAAAGACACCGAGGGGTTGTGGAGCTGCTGGCACACCTTGCTCAGGTCTGTGGTCACATTGTAGAGCTCCGCAGCATCTGGGTGAAAAACCTGAAGGACACTTTCCCTGCTGATCCCTAGCTTCATGTCCTTTAGAATTATTCTAATGAGCCATTTCTGCTCAAGAGCAGAGCTCTGCTGGATAAGGTGCAGCAGACTCTTTTTCACAAGGTCTTTCTTCTTGCTAGAGTTGTTGATAGCGACCGAATCCAAAAAGTCATTGACTTCTTGAAGGCTAAGCTTTCCTTGGCTGGTGCAGCGTTTCTTTAACACAAAGTATGCCATGCTGGCAAAGTCTCCCGACTCGCCCTGGGAGGTGGTCGGTGCACGGTAGTTTAACAGTTTATTGGCTTCTGGGCCGTTCTTTGGGAGGCATAGTACATCAATGTAAAGTTTGGCTAACATGCTCTCCTTGATGCCATACGCCATTCTCTCTCGCTCAAACGAAGGAACGATGAGACGCATTGCTGGGTAGAAAGAGTCCGTTGTTTTGGGGTTCTTCTTATGCAGGGCGCGATGGAACAACCTCCACGACTCAATAAAATCCCGCAGAATATTGGACTTTTCTGTTCGAAGCTTTAACTTCTGGATTTTTTCCAGAGTGTTACACAGGTGTAGGAAGGGAACTTGAGCAGCGACAGATGACTGATCGGATGGATCGCTTTTAGAAAATCCCTCCATTTTTGTCTTAGGCAAAAGAAAAAATGGTCAGTTAGTCAAAAAGTAAATAATATGCCTCATTCTCAAAATTAATCAAACAAATACATACATTGATTTTTTTATTAAAACCATGTGCACGCTAATCTCAGTGTTGCCACGTGTATTATGATTACTGTATTTGTTCAATCAATAATTACATCAATTCCATAGTGTATGATAGTTGCACCCCTTCAATAGCAAACTCAAACATGACGTAGCCTGCGCTGCGCCTGGTGCTGTGCCTCTTTGCGGCCAGGTGGTGTCGCTGTTCTGCCAGTGGCAGCTTTCCCCCACCCCAACACTGTTTATTTCAAGATAAAACTGCATTACAGCTATACAATACACGGACTGTCGTGTTGTTCTACTGTTTCGGGTGGTCCTGAAAAACGTCAAATTGGGTTTGTGCTGATCATTTTAAGATTCTGGTGCGCTCATTTGTCATTTCCCATCTGACAACACAGCGTGTCGTTTTCAAAACTACCGCAGTCGGGGGTCATGTACGAAGTCAAATAATTAATGTATTCGTTTATTTATGTTGACGGATAGAAACAGTGTCTATTAAGTAGCTTACCATCAGTTTTTAACGTTACCTTATTATGGTATGTGTATTATCCAGCGGGAGGCGACAATCCTGGTTAGAAACTTCCTGGTTGATACGCAACCTGAACGTGCCTCGTTAAAAAACTTCCCCTGGAAACAACAACGGAGCGAAGGTGAGCCAATATCACAAATAAAATGTTAGAACTCTCCCAAAGGGACATGGAGAAAAACATTGTCAGGTTAAAAAAGGACGAACAGACCTGGGAAGAAAAAAATGGTTAAAAAAGGGCGAAGGGCGAAAACAGTTGTGTGAGGGAGCGTAAAACTCATTACACTTCCGTGTAGCCTGCGTATACTTCCGTGTTTACACCGGAAACGAAACAGACACAATGGAGTGGGAGAAGTTTATATGGTATTTTGAGGGCCTGAAATACGTATTTTTAAACAGTGCTTAGCTGTAAACATGGTTTCGATGTAAGTGAAAGACACCTAAAAAGGTTCTGCAGCGAAAATGTCCTCTCTCGAAAGCAGAGAATGTTCTTTCTCCATGCTGGAATTTGGCGGAGTGAGAGTGGTTCCGGTCCGTGTAGTGACGTAGCACTGAGATTCGGACAGTAGTCCGTGAGAGCAAGATATGTTCATTTTTTAATGTTTATTATTAAATGAAAGTAGTCAGTAACTACAAGGCCGCGAAGGAGACAAAAGGGCAGAAGGAAAGACCGAAGTAAATGTAAAGTTATGGAGACAGACATGAATATACATACATTATTATATTATGCTAATAATTATGCTAATGATTCTCTTATGCTAATATCAGTTTTATGTACTGTAGTACTTATTTACATATTATCCGGAGGGATTGTGATAATCTTTAGTTGGCAAGTACTGTAAAACCATGTTCATGATCAAAGGATGGCAAAAAAAAAACATGTAAATTATTATTTTGTTTAAACTGCCTTTTTTTATTTTTTCATTGTCGTATGGCATTTTATTCCTATCCAAGATCTCTATTGGTTGTTATCCTTCTACTCACTTCTTTTTTTTAAATCATTTTTTTCCATTCCTTTACAGTGCTAAAAACATGGATGAGACAACAAACCCCGGAAAAGGTCATGGGATGAAAAAGAGTGCCGAGCAAGGCAAAGAAGCAACAAAATAGGTGCAAGGGTAAGTCGACTTCCTTGCTAGATATTGTAATTCATGGATTTTCAGTATCACACACAAATTATTTTGGATCTTTTCTAAGTTATAATCGACTGCGTAATGCATTATCACTGTATGTTCAATACTTTAACTGAATTGAGATGAATTTACACGTGCTCGCCTGACATGAACCAACCAATTTTCAAGATTGCAGTGAGTTCTACATTCTTGACCTTATTTATTTTTTCGATGTTCATAGAGGAAATTTGAAATGATTGTGAATGACGCATGATCCCAAATAATTGCGTCGATATAAAGCCTCCTGAATAAACTTCCAAAAACCAGCAACAACACTCCACTTACATAATGTGACCTGTATATTAACCACGCTACAGCGACATTGTTATTACTATTGTTTTTAAACATTGTTACGCCACACCAGATAGCTAATAACACTGACTAGCTTCAATGCATACTTGTCAGCTCTGCGCATCGGTGTCTTAGCGTAATCATCCATCCATGCATTTTTTATGCCTAAACACACATCCATATAAAACCTGCCGTGCTTAAATCCAATGCTTTATTTCCTAGTATCAATTAAATCGATTGATGTTAGATCGATATATGTCGTCTGTAATGGCAATTTGGTGTACACAGATCAATGTAGTTGGATCATAGGAATAGAAATCCATACATCGATCTAGTGAATGAATCGTTACAACCCTATCATGTTCATGTCTTACATAAGTATTGTGGATGATGGGGAAAATTCAACAAGCGTTGTTTACATTCGATTAGGTATTAAAGTAACACCCCCTTGGAAAAAGTTAATCAAATTAGGCAGGTTACGTGCAAGAATGTATTCATTAGGGTTGCACATTTTCTCACATCACATTGTGAGAAACCATTCAATATGCACCTAAATACAAGGGTTACAATATAATTCAAAAGAAGAAAACAAGAAAAACAGAAGGATCCGATACAACGTACCAACCATTTGATACAATTTGATTCAGGGTGTACCCCGCCTCCCGCCCAAAGTCAGCTGGGATAGGTTCCAGCATACCTGCGACCCTAATGAGGAAAAGCGGTAAAGAAAATAAAAACATTTTACTGTTAACATGTGCTGGAGGTGGGGCACGATGGGGAGCATCTGGTGGCCGGGCCTGCACCCAAGGAGCCCGGTCGGGCACAGCCCGAAAAGCTAACGTGGGTCCCCCCTCCCATGAGCTCACCACTCGTAGGAGGGGCAAAAGGGGTCAGGTGCAAAGAGAGCTGGGTGGCGGCCGGAGGCGGAGGCCTCCGCGGTCCGATCCTCGGCTACAGAAGCTAGTTGTCGGTACGTGGAATGTCACCTCTCTAGCGAAGAAGGAGCCTGAGCTGTTGCGTGAGGTGGAGATATTCCGGCTAGATATAGTCGGACTCACCTCAACGCACAGCAAGGGCTCTGGAACCAGTCCTCTCGAGAGGGGCTGGACTTCATTCCACTCTGGTCTTGCCAGCAATGAGAGGCGACGGGCAGGGGTGGCAGTACTTGTTGCCCCCTGGCTCCAACGACAGTGAGACCTGGAAAGGTTTGATTGGGAGGAACGGCCCCCCTGATCTTAACCCGAGCGATGTCTTGTTATTGGACTTTTGTGCTCGCCACGGATTGTCTATAACGAACACCATCTTTAAGCATAAGGGTGTCAACACGTGCACTTGGCACTAGGACACCCTGGGCCGCAGTTCAATGATTGAATTTGTGGTTGTGATGTCTGACTTGTTTTGGACACTCAGGTGAAGAGAGGGGCGGGGCTGTCAACCGATCACCACCTTGGTGGTGAGTTGGTTCCGATGGTGGGGGAGGATGCCGGTCAGACCTGGCAGACCCAAATGCATTGTGAGGGTCTGCTGGGAAGTTTCATCTCCCAACTCCGGGAGAGCTTAGACCATGTTTCGAGGGAGGCGGCGACATTGAGTCTGAGTGAGCAATGTTTGGTGCCTCCATTGTCGACACTGTCATCTGGGAGAAACTCGGAGTAGAACTGCTGCTCCTCCGCATTGAGAGGAGCCAGATGAGGTGGCTCGGGCATCTGGTTAGGATGCCTCCCGAACGCCTCCCTGGGGAGGTGTTGAGGGCACGTCCAACCGGTAGGAGGCCTCGGGGAAGACCCAGGACACGTTGGAGAGACTATGTCTCTCAGGTGGCCTGGGAACGCCTCGGCATCCGCTGGGAAGAGCTAGACAAAGTGGCCGGGGAGATGGAAGTTTGGGCTTCCCTGCTTGGCTTGCTGCCCCCCCCCCCGCGACCCGACCTCGGATAAGCGGAAGAAGATGGATGGATGTTAACATTTCTTAATGTAGACATTGTTACAGTATTTTCAGATGTTGAGCACATCACATCCACAAGCATGCTGGCAAAAATAAATTCAAACAATAAGCAAATCATGTGTCAAAAAAAAGAAAGAAAATCATGTGTCAAATGAGTTTATTTTTAGACACAGTCCAAAAAAAATTGCTGAATCAACATCTTTGTGTTTCATGGGCTCTATATAAAATATATCAATAAAAAAGTCTTAGCCTTCAGCCCAATCAATAATAAGAATTAATATTGCAATATCCCTCAAATAATGGCAAATTCATTTGAAAGTGGCAGAAATGTGTCAAAGCAAAGACGAGTAAATAACACTATTTCCACACTGGTGCATTGAAAATGCTGTGTAAACAATCCCACACTCAAAATAACTGCAGAATTTCAACCTGACAAACATGTTTTGAACACTTAAACCGAAAAAGGTAAACAGCCGCCTTCAAAAGAAAATACCACCCTCGTCTCGGTGGATCTCACTGGTCAGGATGTGTTGAGCATCCAGTGTACTTCTGAGCTGCTCTGCATAGTTTACAAATGGCGGGGCTTTTACGAGTTGTCCGTCTTTCTTGTGAAATCTAAAGAAGTTCCAAAATTTGAATTTTTTGTTCTCCTGTTGTGTTCAATATCTTTCACGTTGACCAGCTAGTGCTAGCGCACTGCTACTGTTTCATTTTCAGTTTAACTTCTGGACTATTTCATCCGTTCTCGTCTTCAATTATGGATATGGAGAATGAGCAGGAATCGTTTTGCCGACTGCTGGTCTTGCTTAATCTGAGGTTTTATGGTAGATTATCATTGACCAAGGAGGCTGTCAAGAATGCCGATTGACATGTTAGAAGTGCTGTTTTGTTGTTGTTGGTTTTTTGAGAAGTTATGTCTGACGCTTCCACAGCTGTTTGTTTTCCGCAGTGTTATGTCTTCATACAACACACCATCCACACCCACACAATTGAAGCACATACTTTCAACAGAAAGCACCGTTAATGGCTTTAATCCACGCAACATTGTACAAAGACTGTGTGTGTTTGTGGTTATAGTCATCGCTTGACCCCCCGGCTAATCAGCGGAAGTGATGCGGACTGGTTTTAAGTGTAACTGCGATGTTGCATTTTTGATCCTATAGAATCTAAATGTTTAATTAAATGTAAACAATAACTAATAAAGCAGGATTTTTCAAAGTATGGCGATAGTATAAGGGAGAGGTTATCCCCGAAACCATGAGTAACTCAAAATGTCCCAAAGTGGACTTAAAGAGCCTTTTAGAAATCAGCTTGAATAACACAATTATCAATAGCAGTGTTTATTTCCCCCGCTGCACCAGCCTGTACCTCGTCTCCCCATGAAATGTCGTGCATGAAGCATAACATGTGCCCGGAGATTACTGACACGGCGTCTGCTTGTGTGCGTGCATGCACAGCTGGTGCAGCCCGCGTGCACTGCTACACACTCTGTGCGCCTGCGTGTTGAAACCACTCACCGACGGACTGAGCGAAGGGTCATCTGCTGAAGCGACGGGAGAAGGGGGAGATACCGGTTCTGGTAACGATACCACCGTCGAGTAACGGTAACGCGATCTTTTACGCTAAAGTGTAGGATTCGGTGCCGCACGCCCTCACGCCGGAGAGCATCGCTCACCATCATCATCATCATCGTCGTCATTCGAGGAGGAGGAGGACACCGGAGGCTGAACGTGGAGGATGCACCTCCACTGACCCACTGTTCGGTACCGGGAAGGGAACATATACGTCCGTGCAGCGGACTAGTATTAGTCCTTGCGCCAGTTCGGGAGCCTGGACCCGTCCCATCTGATGTGAATCCGCGGTTATGGACGGGTAGGCAGGGAAGAGGAGCGAGGCGACCATCGGCACATAAGGGAGCGAGAGCGCGAGGACGAGAAGCAGGGGGAGGGACGAGGAGGATGAATCCGGCGGATGGAGCAGGAGAAACGGGCCCGGACGGCCTGGCGATCGCTGGTAGGGCGTGTGAGCGTGCGCGGGCGCGCAAGCTTCTTTCGCCATGATGCCTCCATATCCGCCCATTGATTCACATCAAGTGTTCGCGCGCGGGCGCGCGCGCCCGCGGCACGATGCTGAAGATAGTCCAACGGTCACGTGTCCATTTACGACTTCTTCAATACACAGCCATGAACGCTGCTCTAATTGGCTAATGTTAATTACCGCACGTGTTGTATGTATTCCAGTAAGGGACTCATTTATTGATTTTGATTGTTAAAGAAAATGTGTAAGATTTAAATAAGAAGATAATAAGAAAATAAGAAGTAACATTTTGGGGGCTCCAATGATCACGCTGTCAGAAAATGTATTTTTTTAAATAGATGTTTGTGTGTTTTTAAATATTCCAATGGCCAAAGACATTCAGAGTGCAATGTTGTCATGCTTGCTGTTGTGTAATCAGGTTAATGAGTTCCGACAATCATAGCAACTTTCTCTGAAGGCCTCCACGATGCAGCTATTTTGGGCTCAACACTGACTTGCATGTGTGTGGGCACGTGTGCGCATGTGCATCCAGCACCCTTTTCTGATGGAATGTCTGCGCAAAGTGACAGCTGATGGATCAATCAGTTTGCTAATTGAGTGTTTTGATGGTTGGTTCCGCTGCATATCTCGTTCTAAATGAGTCTCTCAGCCATGATCCCACACTTTATTTATCAACAAGCAGTCCGCTGCTCTAATGTCTGCCACAGAACCCAACATGGACCAGTACAAAGCCACATATGGTGCACAAATGTAGGCAGTGCCCACATTTTAACAAGCTGACAATGTATCTCTGAATTCCAGGGTCCAGTAAAGTAGAGTGTGTTCGGGCCGGGGACGTCCTGACAGTGCTAAGGGAGAAAGTGGCCTTTGTGTCAGGTAACCCCAATCACTGCTGCACTTTGGACTCATTCTGTATTGGGCTGGTCATGACCCAGTTAAATGTCCAGGTGGACGGGACAAACGGGGTGGGCCGATTCTGACCTTCCCGGCCAGAACCAACCACGAGCGAATAAAACAGGAAGATCTTAGCCGGCTGGTTACGTACCTGTCAACCATACCTAGGTGTGTTCTCTTTGTCTTCACGTGGTTCTGCATATCTTTTTCTATTTACCTGGTCTGTCTTTGTAGCGAGGATGTTCGTGCGCGAGGGTTTACTGTGGTGGTGGACATGCGTGGCAGTAAATGGGACAGCATGAAGCCGGTTTTGCGGACTTTGCAGGAGTCCTTTTCCTCCTACATCCACATAGCGCTGCTAATCAAACCTGACACTTTCTGGCAAAAACACAAGACCAACCTGGGCAGTGCCAAGCTTAGCTTTGAGGTACCACTAGTACTGCAGAACTACCATTTGTACTAAATTAATACACTGATCATTTAAATTCTACTAATCCAATATTTTGTCTGTAGACCAGCCTAGTGTCTGTAGAAAGTCTGTCTCGGTTGGTGGACCCCTCTCAGTTGACGTCCGACCTGGGAGGTTCGTTAGAGTACGATCATGTGGAGTGGACCGAGCTGCGTCTGGGTCTGGAGGACTTCTCAGGGGCTGCCACACAGCTGCTGGCCCAGTTGGACCAGCTGGAGGATGGGCTGACCAGCATACCAGAACCGCAAGATGTTGATGAGGCCCGTAGGTGAGGATGCACCTTATTGACAGGTGACGTTAAGCTTTCAAAAGGATCAAAATAGAGTGGAAGGAACTTTTTACCAAAAGAGCTTTAGACACTCATTACTGATGGTCACCTTCTCTTTCTGCCAGAATCCTTGAAGAACACAATCGTCTCCGGAACACTATTGCCACAGCGCCAGTTGATGCCCACGACCGTGAGGGCAGGAGCTTGCTCCAGCGGATGCATCTCGGCCCTTCCCAAGGAGACGCCTTGAGTGAAAGCGGGTTCGGTGGCCACGGCAGCTGGCTATCAGGTGGGGCTGATTTTCAAAGCGTGGCGCCAAAGATCTCGTCTCTCCTCGACCGGCTGCAGGCGGCTCGCAGTCAGCTGCTGCAGAGCTGGAGTGACAAAAAGCTACACCTAGACCAAGCACTGCAGTTACACCTGTTTGAGCAGGATGCCACCAAGGTGAGCACAAGCGCCCTAATCATGCTGTAGTATATTACATAACCGGCCACTTCCTGTCCCCTGCAGATGTCCGAGTGGATTGCCAACAGTAAAGAGTTGTTCATGCAGACTCTGGTGGAAGTCGGCCAAAACCATCAGCACGCTGTTGACTTGCAAACCCAACATCAGCACTTTACCTCCAACGTGATGGTGAGCGTGTGTCACTCAGCTATGTATTTGAACTTTCACCCTTTGCCAACGTTACTCTGTGCGTGTGCAAAGAACGGGAGTGTGAACGTGGACAGCGTTGTTACTGTAGCCGCTAGGCTCGCAGAGGCTCATCATTACGGGGCAGAGAGGATTGCCATGGTGTCTTCACGGCTACAGGAAGACTGGAGCTCGCTGACCACAGCACTGGAGGAGCGTAGTAACACGCTAGCCATGGCAACTGGCTTCCACCAAGGGGCTGAGCAGGTAATTAATTAACAAGCTACTGCTGCTCAGTACCTTCATGGCTCACCTGCTTTGGCCGCCTACCTGTTTGCTTGTGCAGTTCCTTGTTAGAGTGGAGGTGTGGCTTCAGAACTGTGCCGAGGCATCGCTGCCATCGGCCACAGCTGAGCTCGACGAAGCCATGAAAAAACACATGGAGCTGAATGAGGAGATCTCTGCCAACTACACCCAGGTACCCGTCTGTATGATGATCTGATAATGGTCTGTTTACCCAGCTGCATGTACGTGCGTGTGCATTTGCAGGTCAGCGAGAGTGGGAAAGCTTTGCTGGAGGTTCTCAACCGCTGCCCACCAACGGAATCCAACGACAAGCCACCTAAACCAGAATTCACTGCCGCCACACATGGCATCATGGGAGTTTTGCACCAAGTCATGCAGGTACAGCTAGCTTCCTGTCTCACTATCACTGAAAAGACAGACAAGTATGGACTAACGGAGCTTGTTGCAGGGTCAACATGAGGTTGAGAGTGCATGGCAACACCGCAAGCTCCGCCTCCACCAACGCCTTCAGCTGTGTGTGTTTCAACAGGATGTCAGACAGGTGTGGTGCTCACTTTTACTGATGCGACGACACCAGCGTACTTCCTTTGTCTGACAAAAATGTCCTTCCATCTATCGGCATACTTCAGGTGTTGGACTGGGTGGAGCAGCATGGTGAGGTGTTCCTCAACAAGCACAGTGGTGTTGGCAAATCACTGCATCGAGCGCGAGCACTTCAGAAACGACATGACGACTTTCAGCAAGTTGCTCAGGTGTTCCGAGTCTTAAGTAGTGTAATACACCAAGGTTACAAAGTTGTCACCTCAAAGCAGTGTTTTTGGAAGTCATATAGTTTGAGTTTTTTTGGACAAAAATACTTTCTGGTTTTGATCACATTTTAGTCATTTCAATATGCGATATTTTTCCTTCAGTATTAACAGATAAAAAATTAACAAAGATTTTAGCTAGCTTTAGTCATTTGTATATGTGATCGTTTTCGTCCAGTGTTAGTTGATGAAAACTCGAAAAGGTTTAAAAAAAATTTTTTAATTAAAAAACAAGCAATACAAATTTCAAGTCAAAAAGGTTTTAATCTATTATTTAGTTTTTAAAGAAATTAAAAAACAAGCAAAACAAATTTCATTTTGATAGCTTATGCCCTGTGATTGACTGGCGACCGGTCCAGGGTGTACCCCACCTCTCGCCCAAAGCCAGCTGGGATAGGCTCCAGCATACCCGCGACCCTAATGAAGATAAGCGGTATAGAAAATGAATGAATGAATGATAGCTTATTAACCACATGACATGTGGTACATGCATTGTTACAAATACACATTTAAAGGTAGACATTTTCCAGGACAGTGCTCCCCCGCCCTCCCCCCATAAATAAAAAGTGAGTAATTACAAACAATAACAATGTTGGTGTTAGGAAACAAAAGTGGGGTTTGGCTAACGACTAAGCCCTACATGTTTGCCATTCAATCATGTTTCATCATGTTTTGGTCATCTAAGGGCCATGTTTCGTTCCTCGCCGTCATGTTATTGTCATTTAAAAAAAAGACATCCACAAACCATTTCGTCATTGTCATCATCGATGACAACTACACTGCTCGAGTGATGTGGTTGTTGTGTGTTTCAGAACACTTACACCAATGCTGAGAAGCTGCTTGAAGCGGCCGACCAGCTAGCTCAGTCTGGGGAATGCGAGGAGGAAGAGATCTATCAGGCGGCGCGGGACCTGGAGCTCCGCATGCAGGTGAGCCACCTGGTGACCCAATGTGTAGGGGGGAAATTAGTGCAACGCCCATTTGTGGAGGAAAGAGCCGGTGCCATGGCTTGGTTAAAGTGCGTGTGTAAATGCGTGTCTGCAGGCGTTCATTCAGAAGGTGGAACAAAGGAAGATGCTGCTGGACTTGGCCGTGTCTTTCTACACACACACCAAAGAGGTGACAGTGATAGACAAAACATGTTTTGTAAACCTGATATTTTTTTAACCTGCTCGCTAATACATAACACACACACATACACAAAGCTGTCATCTTGGATGGAGGGGCTCCAGAAGCAGCTCTCAGCTGACCTCTGCCTTGGTTCTGAATCGGTGGAGGCCCTGCAGACACTCATGAACCAGCAACAGCAGCAGCAGGCCAACACACACGTAATAGCTAACATTTTATCTTTGACCTCAGCACTAACCCTCTCACAACATCCCTTCCACACTGACCCTTCCTCTAACACCGCTCCACAGGAGGCTGCAATGAGTGTCATTCGCGAAGGGGAAGACCTCATCCTGCAACTCAGGTAGAAGAGAGAACACGGGTGCAGTCAATTCACATATCAGTGTCGTACAATTTACAAGGATATGGGGTGCTTGTTTCCCCCAACATGTTGGTTCCTGGGAATGTTTTTTTTTGTTAGGGGTGTTGTTTCAGCTCAGTGCCAGAGGATAAAATAAATGACAAGTCAATCACATTTGTTTTAGGCCTCAAGGTAGCTCGGTGGCCCATGTGGAGTCAGTGCTGCAGCAGCTGGAAGAGTTCCACGTTCAGCTGGAGGAACTTTTCCATCAACGGAAGATCCGATTGGATGTTTACCTGCAGCTGCGCATACTGCAGCAGTGCATACTGGAGGTAAATCTGTGGCATTCAAAATAGCCTTTTAATGCTTTTTGATTGTAGTTTTATCCATCCATCCATCCATTTTCTTCCGCTTATCCGAGGTCGGGTCGTGGGGGCAGCAACCTAAGCAGGGAAGCCCAGACTTCCCTCTCCCCGGCCACTTCGTCTAGCTCTTCCCAGCGGATGCCGAGGCATTCCCAGGCCAGCTGAGACACATAGTCTTTCCAGCGTGTCCTGGGTCTTCCCCGAGGCCTCCTACCGGTTGGACGTGCCTTGAACACCTCCCCGGGAAGGCGTTCGGGAGGCATCCTAACCAGATGCTCGAGCCACCTCATCTGACTTCTCTCAATGGGCTCAATAGACCCCAATGATGCACAATAACAATGGACTTCGTTTTCCCTCGCCCGGACGTGGGTCATCCGGGGCCCCCCTCTGGAGCCAAGCCCGAAGGCGGGGCACAATGGCGAGCGTCTGGTGGCCGGGCCTGCACTCATTGGGCCCGGTCGGGCACAGCCCGAAAAGGTAACGTGGGTCCCCCCTCCCATGAGCTCACCGCTCGTGGTGGGGGGGGGCCAAAGGGGTCGGGTGCAAAAAGAGCTGGGTGGCGGCCGGAGGCAGAGGCCTTGGCGGTCCGATCCTCGGCTACACAAGCTATTGTAGTTTTATTACTTACTATATTTATTTATTGTATTCCTTAAACCTTACAAAGATTCATATTGCATGTGTGTGTGTTCCTAGGTAGGTGGGGAGATGGATGCCTGGAAGCAGGAGCTTAAGAAACAATCCCAGGACTTCCCGGCTGAGAAACGACTATCTGAAACAAACCAGGACAAGCAAGCGTCAGTGGCGTCATGGCTAGCTGAAGCTAGCCCGGAGGCGCTTACTTTAGCACAGCAGCGCATTCACAGGTAAACACTGTAGTGTGATGTCAGAAAGGCAGATCTTTCCTCAGACGATATCAGACTTTGATTGACGAATCTGTAGGCACATGGAGCGGAGGCTCGCAATGAATAACATGACCTATGAGGTTGTCCAGCAAGGTCATGACCTTCAACAGTACATTACCGAGGTCCAGGCGACAGGTGAGTGCCTTGGCAGCATGATATCATTGTTGGACCAAGCACCTGGTGCATGTTGTCATGGATTGACATTACTGAATTCAAGGTGAACCCTTGATGCAGCTTTTGGTTAGATGTACGATTGGTGGCGGAAGTCTGAATTCCTGCAAATTCCCGAAAGAAAGCAAGTGGATGTTCTTGTGAGGATGTGGTGGGAACTGAGGCGCTGGTTTGTTGTTTGGCTCTCACATACTGCACACCTTCTTGGCTCTGCCATGTTGGGAATCTCAGTTTGGTTATCATATTCAACAGTCTCGTTTGGTTATCATATTTAAGACAGATTGGTAAACCCAGCTGGTGTTAAGTGTTCACTTCAGATTCTAGAATTTTTTATTCAGATTTCAAACTGAATAGCAGGCTTCCTGCATGGTGATGACAGAAGTTACTGAGGTGGGGATCATGAAGCACCTATACAGCTTTTTACTGTGAAGATTGCACCCCGCCTCCTGCCCAAAGTTAGATGGGATAGGCTCCAGCAAACAGTTGCAATTCTAGTGAGGATAAGCGACATAAAAAATGGATGGAGTTTGCATATGCATCAAACATCCCGCCAAATTGCACAGAATATGATACAATTTAAAAAATAGACTGGCTGATGCTAGTATGCCTGCTTCGGTTACATGCAGATGATTATGGGGTAGGGATGAGGATATTGGGGGAGGAGGAAGGGGGTTGGGGTAGCCATGGAAACTGCACTCAGCTGGTCCCCATGGAAACCAGCTCATTGACTTTGCCATGGGGAGACACACACACACACACACTGTGATTTGAGATTGCACAATCGTATTCATCACATACTTGGATTGCACTCGTGCACTCCTATCTTCTCGTCTGTGTGTGTGTGCGTGTGTGTGTGTGTATGCATGTAACTGTTTTTCAGGAATTGATCTGTCAGAGGTGGAGGGGAGCCTCTCCTCGCAGGTGGAGGAGCTGCAGCACCACCTGCAGGACAAACAAAAGGAACTGCAGCAGATTGCAGATCACACGCACACACATCTAGAACAAAACCTGCAGCTTAAACACCTGCAGAACCAGGTCAAACAGGTATCACACATATACACATACACACTTGCAGGTCAGGCATCTAGCACACATACGTTTGATTCTGGTCCCTGTGTGTTGGTCAGGTGCTGGGTTGGATCTCAGAGGGCGAAGTCATGCTGTCGTCTTGCATGTTGAACTCCAGCTGTTTGTCTGAAGCGGAACAGTTGCAGAGGGAACATGAACGCCTCCAACAGGCCATTGAGGTTATTATACACACACACACTAAACTGATGAGACAGCACCCGCATAGCATAGCCTGGATACTATGGCAACCAACCGGCTACATCTCACATTTGTCCAGGCTCTCCTCCACGCTGACTCCTTGCAGCGGACCCACCAAGTGGCGCTGGCACTACAGCAGAGAGCCGAGTTGCTTGTCAGGTTTGTCACCGGTTCACTGGAGCAAAAGTAAATCACGGGGTCCTAATTTACTTTTCTTTTGGACCCCTCGATCAGGTCAGGCCACTATGATTCAGATGCAGTTAGGTCGTGTGCACAAACAGTGGCGCTGCACTGGCAGACACTGATGCTGCGGATCGAAGACCGACTCAAACTGGTCAACGCGTCCGCCGCCTTCTACAGAACATCACAACAGGTAAGAAGTTTGTCAATAAAATACATATCAAGATGCTGTAACTACATTATTTTGTGTTTGTGTGACTTGTCTTCCCACCATTTTATGCACCTGTTTTTGCATCTGTGTACCCATTATTTCGTCAACACAAACAACGTGTCGAACGACACTTGACTGATTGACTATGTGTTACATTGTGTTTGCCTCTGTGTGACCACCAGTTCACTCATACTGTGTAACCACTTATGTGTGAACCAGGATCATCACTCGTTTGTAAACCTGTGCCCACCATTCTAGCTGTGCACCCGTGTAGCCACGTTGGTGCACATGATTGACAACCTGTGTGTTGACATGTGTGTGTGTGTGTGTGTGTCATTGTGACTACCATGTGACTGTGGTAACTTTTCTGTGCAGGTGTGCGGTGTGTTAGAGAGTCTGGAACAGGAGTACCGCAGGGAAGAGGACTGGTGTGGGGGGGGTGACAGACAGCCTGAGCATCTCCTGCCACTCATAAGCAAACACATGGAGCAGAAGGAGGCCTTTCTCAAGGTGTTTTAAGAGTGTTCGATGTGCCAGTATTGCTGAAACATCCATTACTGACTTGTTTCTACGGCAATAGGCCTGCACGCTTGCAAGAAGGAATGCAGAAGTTTTCCTCAAATACATCCACCGCAACAGTGTCACCATGGCAAACATCTCTGGTCATAGTGTCACTGTGTCAGGAGTCACAGAGATGGCCGGGCACTCCCGTATACCAGAGCAACAGGTCAAAGGTGACACCCACGTGCGCCTAAACATATACTGTATTTTGAGTTTGAAGTGGAGACGGAGGTATAGCCCCAAACATCTCCACATGGAACTAACATTGACAGCGAGTCTGTTTGTGTGCAGGTATTCTCAGCGAGCTGCTTCAGAGAGAAAACAGAGTTCTTCATTTTTGGACATTAAAGAAGCGACGACTTGACCAGTGCCAGCAATATGTCATGTTTCAGAACCATGCGCAGCAGGTACCTATGAGCATCATGTATATGATATAACTGTACTTTACAAATATTCATTAATATGGTATTAAATTAAACTGCCTTTTTGAGTGTTGACCTACAAAATTGTCCCCAGCTCTAATGTATATTTTCCACAAAGGCTCTGGATTGGCTGCAGCAGTCAGGGGACCACTATCTGGCCTCACACACATCGCCGGGGGCAACAGTGGCAGAGACTCAGGAGCTGCTGAGCCAGCACAGAGAGTTTTGTGTGTCAGCCAAGGTGAGAATGGGCATGCTACCGGATGAGAGCAAGGAACAACATACATGGGAAATCTATTTGTTTCTAGTTGGTAGTGATGGGAATTTTAGCTCTTTAAGCCTCCAAATGGCTCCTCAGATTGTTTGGTTGATAAAGTAGATGTATGACCAAAACACACATATATAATGAACTCCTATTTCTATTACTATATATCTATCCTAGAGGATCTAACATTCCTGAAGAAAATGTGTGTTCATGCGTGAGCTGAATAATGGGACAGAGGGGGAAAAGAAATGAGCACAAAAGGCACAAGATCGATGAATTAATCTGATGTGCTTCCACACGGAATGCTTTGCCTTTCACTTTTAAATGTGTACAGTGTGGAAAATCGGTACACAGTTGTACCCAACATAAGGGTCCACATGGGAAAATCCGAATGTGGATAAAAGTACCGTGACACCCATAAAATAAAATTAAATGTTTTTTATTGATATGGCAACGAGTATAAAATACAAACACTAAAAAAGCTCCAATCTGATACTGTGTATTGTGTGAAACATCAACAAAACATCACACAACCAAATACAAATTAAATTGTGAAAAGACAATGAAGCATCTAGTTAACCATTTTTGCCTGTCTTAAGCAAAGAGTGGCATTCAGACACACAGAATATCTCAGCTTTCGTTTCTTGCTGCTCATTTTCCTCACTTTTCCAGCATGTTCTCCCACTTTTTCATCTTCCTCCCCCTCTGTTTGTGTGCTCCCTGCTGTGCAGTGTGTGTAACCTCTCCCTCTTCCTTCTGGTCAACTGTAGACAAATTCTGACCAATCACGTGGTAGCTTTAACAGAAAAACCCCCAATGCTTGTTCACTTCAAAGAGCTGGCTCTTGTCGTTCATTTCAAAGAGCCAGTTCATTCATAAACGACCATTAACTACTAGTTGGCACCATACCTCTGGCTTCCTCTATTTCATGCATTCAGCACACCCAGGAAAAGGTTCACCTGCTGATCCAACTGGCTGAGAGCATGTTAGCTAAAGGCCACGCCCACCGACTGGAGCTTCGCCGCTGTGTTTCCACCGTGGATAAACGATACAGGGACTTCACAGTTAGGATGGGCCAATATCGTAACGTGCTGGAGACAGCGTTAGGAGGTTGCTCACAGGTAGTGTCAAGATTGCAAGCATTTTAAAAATCGTCACCCTGTTAAAATAATGGCCTACAGTAGTAATATTTTCAAGTTTTGGGGGAAAAACAAAAAAACAACTCAAGAGTTCTCAGAGAAGGATAGCTTGTACTGGACTCCTATGGGCATAAAAAGCATTAGCCTTTAAACGAAGATTTAGGCAATTTTACCAGAGGTGGCCAGCATGATCAAAAAAGGATTTGAGCCAAAAACAAAATTTTGTCAAAAAATGACTTAGGCCATTTTTATAAATAGGGTGACGATATTCTGCATGTTAAAGAATGTAAACATGAATTATTTTTTCCCTCTTAGGACAATAAGGACTTGGAGCTTGAGTTGATACCGAACAGTTTGTCAGATTCTGACCCTGAGGTTAACCTGTCAGACCCAAACCACCAGATTAGTGACGAGAAGAGACGCTCGGCCCGCAAAAAAGAGTGAGTGACTAAGCGGGGGGATAACGGCAGCATTAGTGGTTAGGACGAGTTGCGGTAACAGGTGTGTGTCATAGGTACATCATGGCGGAACTGCTGCAGACAGAGAGAGTCTATGTCAGAGACCTGCAAGAATGCATTGAGGTATGCCTCCTCAGTCCTCAATCTGCACAGCATTACATGACAATGATAGCGGGCTAATGGTAGCTCTACACCAGTGATTCTCAACTGGTGACTGGGGTGCGTAGACATTTTTGTTGTTTGGGGGAGGGGGGGAGATTAGCTAATGACCCGATGTCCGTAAATGCACTTCACACTCTTGCCTGTGCTAGTAGCTTGCCGTGCCACCACGAGGTGAGTGTCATGTTTATGGGCGACTTTGTCAGGCTTAAACGAGAGGAGGCTTAACGTGCTATCAGTCCTACACACGGCTGCAAATATCTGCTAGAGAAGAGCGTGCCATAAAAACAAAGAGGAATTCCACCGACAATGAAGACTATTCCCCTTCAGAAGTTAGTGCCTTCTAGCCACGTAACCATTGCAAACAGCCCCATTTAAATATGTGGTGGGTCCCGCAGTCAAACCAGTTGAGAATCACGGCCTACACAACACTTACTAATTATTGACCTGCTACAGACATACCTATGGGAGATGACGAGCGGCTCAGAGGATGTCCCATCTGGTCTTAGCAACAAAGATGATGTGGTGTTCGGGAACATCCAGGATATCTACGAGTTCCATAACAGGTATTAATGACATGATGAGTCTGTGTGAGTCTGAGTGCCAGCAAGTGTGGCTGTGCAAGATAACATTACGTTGGTAAACCTCACACCCTGACACCTTGAGAGTCGTGCTGGACATCAGGTTTACAGTCTGGGCTTCGAGCTCAATGGCTAGTGCTCTCGACTCTCATTCTGCGTACACTCTAATTTCTGGGAACGGACGTTCACTGCAAGAGCTCTGCTATTCCCACTGAAGTTTTTAAAAACCTCTGGAATCTATCGACCACAATTGTGATCATACATCCACAGGAAAGTGCCAAGACTTACTAGAACAGGTAAGGAGGCACATTTCACAATAATAGGAATAAAAAACAGCGCTGATAGCCGCTACAAGGCAACTACCTGCCCAGCTGCCAAACGGAAGTTGATAACAACAAGCCGAAGGACATCATACCTCGGCGTCTGACACAAACACAGGAGAGAGACAAAAATTGGCTAGAACTTGGACAGGTGTGAAGTACAACATTTTTGAAAGGCGAAATTGGACCACAGGCGGCAGTTTAAGGCAAGCTAAACGGTTAACCGCTACACGGCGTTGCCTAGCAACAACCAAACAATAATGCCAAATTTAAAAAAGGAGAAAGAACGAGGCACGAACTCAAGCAGCTCCGGTCGAAGTACGCCGGAAATTTTACTCATAAAAATGCCTCTATCAGAAGAGCTGTCAAATGAGGAGATACCAAGGAAGAAGGATGCAGCGACTGCCACGAGTGCGCCAGCACCACCACCGCGGCCAGCAGGGGAGTCCGTGCATGGCTTCAGGAACCAGCTAAACTCGCATGCGGATATACTAATGGATCGACTGACAAAGAAATCTGGGGAACTGGAAGATCAATTAGGAAATAAATTCCAGGAAAATACAAAGATAATGGTGGACATTCTGGAAGTAATGCGAAAAGAACAATCTAAAGGAAAAACTGAGATTCTGAAGGCATTGCAAAAGGAAATCCAAGAAGGAATGAGTGGACAAATGGACAAATTAACTGATATCATACAAAAGGATATTCAAGCCCTTAGAGAGGAAGTAAAACATCTTAGAGAAGAGAACAAGGCATTACAAGATAGTAATGCTGCCTTAGCTAGCGCTATCTAAGAAGTCAAAGAAAACATTGAAGAAAAACACTAACTTATCGAGCAACTGCAGGCCACAATTGATGACATAGATCAGAATAACTGAATGAACGATGTGATCGCGACAGGGCTCAGGATCAAACCCAAGTTATATGCCAGAGCAGTTGGGAATAAAGAGGAATTAGACGAAGAAGTCGTCGCGTTTTCGCTGAGCAACAAGTTGTTAATTTTCTACATTTCAAGGAAGTGGAAGTAGACATCAACACCATCGACACCTGCATCCCACTGTATGGCAGGAGCAGCACCACACCCGTCATCATCGATAAATTCACTAACAGGAAATTTAAAGTCGCACTGCTGAAGCAGGGAAGGAAGCTGAGAGGAACAAATGTCTACATGAATGAGCATCTGACAAAACGCAACGCTGCAATTGCCAAGAAAGCACAAGACCAGAGGAAGCAGGGGAAGATCCAAAGCACTTGGAGTGCCAACTGCAAAATTTTCATTAAGTTAAATGGAGAACCAGAAGCGAGAGTGCTTGCAGTCAAAGATTTTAAGGACTTGGAAAAATACTAAAGACCACATAAAAACAACAACATGGAAAAAGACAACAACTCAGAAACAAGACCAACACAGAGGGAAGTATTCAATTCAATATTATTTGGAAATGCCATTAGCAAGACACATGGAACTGATCAACCAGATGCACTTGAACTAGGAACACTAGGAACACATCAAAATACCAGTAAAGACACTCATAACACAACACTACAGCTCGCTGGACAAGAAGATCTTCAACTGGACATCTTTAGTCTCACAGACCACAAACATCTGGATCTGGAAAAAGACATGGACCCGGACACAAACTTTTTTTTTTTTTTTACATGAAAATTGAATGCCACTACTACACAGAGGAAGAATACAACAATAATCTAAACACAATTGTCTTTTATCTACATAAACAGCAGAAGCATGTATGCAAATCCTAACAACATCAGGCAAGACTTGGATCAAATCAAAGAGCCCTTCAAAGTAATTGTAATCTCAGAAACTTGGATAAATGCTGACAAGGACATGGACCTTGAACTGGAAGGTTATGAAATGAATTGCATCAACAGGAACAACAAAAGTGGAGGAAGCGTGGCTGTGTACGTGGACATACATCTGAAGCACAAAATACTGGTAGAATATGTCATTTGCTGTTGACAACATTTTAGAATGCATGACAATTGAAATCTGTTCAGAAAAAGGCAAAAACATTCTAATAAGATGTCTGTATAGAACACCTAAGTCAAGCATGGAAATATTTGAGGACTGGATCAAGGCAACCTTCTCAAACATCAACCAAAAATCATCTTTGTTTGTGGAGACTTCAACATTGATGTTCTGAATCCAAACAAGCAACGTAGAATAGATGACTTTATTGATACAATGTACAGCCTCAGCTTAAACCCAAAAATCACAAGACCAAACAGAAAAACAGAACACAGTGCCACATTAATTGATAACATATTCACTAATGACTTTGATAACGACAAAACGAGTGGCCGTCTAATCAATGACTTCAGTGACCATCTTCCAGTGTTTACGATTAACAACAAAAACTACAAAAAACAAAAGGTGGAGGACAAAAGAAGCTGCAAAAGACTACACACAGAGGACAGCATCAATGCTTTCAAAAAAGATTTAGACATAGTAAAATTGTAGAGTGTGTACAGTGAAAGCAATGTGGATGAAGCATATAAACACTTTCTAATGACTTATATGAAGCTCTACCATATGGACTGTCCATTGAGAGAAATGTCTAACAAGCAAAAGAAGAATAATCAGCCATGGATGACAAAAGGTCTGCAAAACGCCTGTAAGAAGAAAAATACATTATATAGAAAATTCATAATTCAACAAACAAAAGTTGCTGAAATAACATAAAACATATAAAAACAATTTAACAAATATTTTGAGAACATGCAAGAAAGAACATCAGAAAGAAATACTAGATAGGAATAAAAACAACATTAGAGCTACTTGGGCCAACAGTATTATTAGGAAAGGCACTCAGAAAGCAGACTACCCTCAGTACTTCACAGTTGGAAATGTTAATAATGATGATATTGGGGACATAGCTGAGAAGTTTATTAAATACTTTGTAAATATTGAACCAAAGCTGGAAGAGGAGATCCCAAAATCCTGGTCAGTGGAGGAAGAGAAGGAGACTATAGACAGGAACGCTAACTCCATGTTTCTCACGAATGTGGGAAAAGAGGAAAT